>JBBPBQ010000006.1:2522163-2595792 GCA_037974755.1 Cicer yamashitae
TTAGGGTTTTTAACCAATCTTGTGCATCCAATATGTGATTTTGTGTCATTGGTTGCACATTTAGGTCATTTTCGTCCTCCCTAGGCTTATTCTAATCCAATTAGGGTTTTTAACCAGTATTGTGCATCCAATATGTGATTTTGTGTGATTGGTTGAACATTTGTGTCATTTTCGTCCTCCCTAGGCTTATTCTAATCCAATTACGGTTTTTAACCAATCTTGTGCATCCAATATGTGATTTTGTGTGATTGGTTGAACATTTGTGTCATTTTCATCCTCCATAGGCTTATTCTAATCCAATTAGGGTTTTTAACCAATCTTGTACATCCAATATGTGGTTTTGTTTCATTGGTTGAACATTTAGCTCATTTTCGTCCTCCCTAGGCTTATTCTAATCCAATTAGGGTTTTTAACCAATCTTGTGCATCCTATATGTGATTTTTTGTCATTGGTTGAACATTTAGGTCATTTTCGTCCTCCCTAGGCTTATTCTAATCCAATTAGGGTTTTTAACCAATCTTGTGCATCCAGTATGTGATTTTGTGTCATTGGTTGCACATTTAGGTCATTTTCGTCCTCCCTAGGCTTATTCTAATCCAATTAGGGTTTTTAACCAATCTTGTGCATCCAATATGTGATTTTGTGTCATTGGTTGAACATTTAGGTCATTTTCGTCCTCCCTAGGCTTATTCTAATCCAATTAGGGTTTTTAACCAATCTTGTGCACCCAATATGTGATTTTGTGTCATTGGTTGAACATTTAGGTCATTTTCGTCCTCCCTAGGCTTATTCTAATCCAATTAGGGTTTTTAACCAATCTTGTGCATCCAATATGTGATTTTGTGTCATTGGTTGAACATTTAGGTCATTTTCGTCCTCCCTAGGCTTATTCTAATCCAATTAGGATTTTTAACCAATCTTGTGCATCCAATATGATATTTTGTGTCATTTTGTGTCATTGGTTGAACATTTAGGTCATTTTCGTCCTCCCTAGGCTTATTCTAATCCAATTAGGGTTTTTAACCAATCTTGTGCATCCAATATGTGATTTTGTGTCATTGGTTGAACATTTAGGTCATTTTCGTCCTCCCTAGGTTTATTCTAATCCAATTAGGGTTTTTAACCAATCTTGTGCACCCAGTATGTGATTTTGTGTCATTGGTTTAACATTTAGGTCATTTACATCCACCATAGGCTTATTCTAATCCAATTAGGATTTTTAACCAATCTTGTGCATCCAATATGTCATTTTGTGTCATTTTGTGTCATTGGTTGAACATTTAGGTCATTTTCATCCTCCCTAGGCTTATTCTAATCCAATTAGGGTTTTTAACCAATCTTGTGCATCCAATATGTGATTTTGTGTCATTTTGTGTCATTGGTTGAACATTTAGGTCATTTTCGTCCTCCTAGGCTTATTCTAATCCAATTAGGGTTTTTAACCAATCTTGTGCATCCAATATGTGATTTTGTGTCATTTTGTGTCATTGGTTAAACATTTAGGTCATTTTCGTCCTCCCAAGGCTTATTCTAATCCAATTAGGGTTTTTAACCAATCTTGTGCATCCAATATGTGATTTTGTGTCATTTTGTGTCATTTGTAATCCAATTAGGTCATTTTCGTCCTCCCTAGGCTTATTCTAATCCAATTAGGGTTTTTAACCAATCTTGTGCATCCAATATGTGATTTTGTGTCATTGGTTGAACATTTAGGTCATTTTCGTCCTCCCTAGGCTTATTCTAATCCAATTAGGGTTTTTAACCAATCTTGTTCATATAATAAGTGATCTTGTGTCAATTGTAATCCAATTAGGTCATTTTCGTCCTCGCTAAACTTATTCTAATCCAATTAGGGTTTTTAACCAATCATGTGCATCCAATATGTGATTTTGTGTCATTGGTTGAACATTTAGGTCATTTTGGTCCTCCCTATGCTTATTCTAATCCAATTAGGGTTTTTAACCAATCTTGTGCATATAATAAGTGATTTTGTGTTATTGGTAATCCAATTAGGTCATTTTCGTCCTCGCTAGGCTTATTCTAATCTAATTAGGGTTTTTGACCAATCTTGTGCATCCAATATATGATTTTGTGTCATTGGTTGAACATTTAGGTCATTTTCGTCCTCCCTAGGCTTATTCTAATCCAATTAGGGTTTTTAACCAATCTTGTGCATCCAATATGTGATTTTGTGTCATTGGTTGCACATTTAGGTCATTTTCGTCCTCCCTAGGCTTATTCTAATCCAATTAGGGTTTTTAACCAATCTTGTGCATCCAATATGTGATTTTGTGTCATTGGTTGAATATTTAGGTCATTTTGGTCCTCCCTATGCTTATTCTAATCCAATTAGGGTTTTAACTAATCTTGTGCATCCAATATGTGATTTTGTGTCAATGGTTGCACATTTAGGTCATTTTCGTCCTCCCTAGGCTTATTCTAATCCAATTAGGGTTTTTAACCAATCTTGTGCATATAATAAGTGATTTTTTGTCATTGGTAATCCATTAAAGTTCATTTTTTTCCTCCCTAGACTTATTCTAATCCAATTAGGGTTTTTAACCAATCTTGTGCATCCAATATGTGATTTTGTGTCATTGGTTGAACATTTAGGTCATTTTGGTCCTCCCTAGGCTTATTCTAATCCAATTAGGGTTTTTAACCAATCTTGTTCATATAATAAGTGATCTTGTGTCATTTGTAATCCAATTAGGTCATTTTCGTCCTCGCTAAACTTATTCTAATCCAATTAGGGTTTTTAACCAATCATGTGCATCCAATATGTGATTTTGTGTCATTGGTTGCACATTTAGGTCATTTTCGTCCTCCCTAGGCTTATTCTAATCCAATTAGGGTTTTTAACCAATCTTGTGCATATAATAAGTGATTTTGTGTTATTGGTAATCCAATAAGGTCATTTTCGTCCTCGCTAGGTCTATTCTAATCCAATTAGGGTTTTTATCCAATCTTGTGCATCCAATATGTGATTTTGTGTCATTGGTTGAACATTTAGGTCATTTTGGTCCTCCCTAGGCTTATTCTAATCCGATTAGGGTTTTTAACCAATCTTGTTCATATAATAAGTGATCTTGTGTCATTTGTAATCCAATTAGGTCATTTTCGTCCTCGCTAAACTTATTCTAATCCAATTAGGGTTTTTAACCAATCATGTGCATCCAATATGTGATTTTGTGTCATCGGTTGAACATTTAGGTCATTTTGGTCCTCCCTATGCTTATTCTAATCCAATTAGGGTTTTTAACCAATCTTGTGCATATAATAAGTGATTTTGTGTTATTGGTAATCCAATTAGGTCATTTTCGTCCTCGCTAGGCTTATTCTAATCCAATTAGGGTTTTTTACCAATCTTGTGCATCCAATATGTGATTTTGTATCATTGGTTGAACATTTAGGTCATTTTCGTCCTCCCTAGGCTTATTCTAATCCAATTAGGGTTTTTAACCAATCTTGTGCATCCAATATGTGATTTTGTGTCATTGGTTGAACATTTAGGTCATTTTCCTCTTCCCTAGGCATATTCTAATCCAATTAGGGTTTTTAACCAATCTTGTGCATCCAATATGTGATTTTGTGTCGTTTTGTGTAATTGGTTGAACATTTAGGTCATTTTCGTCCTCCCTAGGCTTATTCTAATCCAATTAGGGTTTTTAACCAATCTTGTGCATCCAATATGTGATTTTGTGTCATTGGTTGAACATTTAGGTCATTTTCGTCCTCCCTAGGCTTATTCTAATCCAATTAGGGTTTTTAACCAATCTTGTGCATCCAATATGTGATTTTGTGTCATAGGTTGCACATTTAGGTCACTTTCGTCCTCCCTAGGCTTATTCTAATCCAATTAGGGTTTTTAACCAATCTTGTGCATCCAATATGTGACTTTGTGTCATTGGTTGAACATTTAGGTCATTTTGGTCCTCCCTAGGCTTATTCTAATCCAATTAGGGTTTTTAACCAATCTTGTGCATCCAATTTGTGATTTTGTGTCATTTTGTGTTATTGGTTGAACATTTAGGTCATTTTGGTCCTCCCTAGGCTTATTCTAATCTAATTAGGGTTTTTAACCAATCTTGTGCATCCAATATGTGATTTTGTGTCATTGGTTGCACATTTAGGTCATTTTCGTCCTCCCTAGGCTTATTCTAATCTAAATAGGGTTTTTAACCAATCTAGTGCATCCAATATGTGATTTTGTGTCATTGGTTGAACATTTAGGTCATTTTCGTCCTCCCTAGGCTTATTCTAATCCAATTAGGATTTTTATCCAATCTTGTGCATCCAATATGTGATTTTGTGTCATTGGTTGCACATTTAGGTCATTTTCGTCCTCCCTAGGCTTATTCTAATCCAATTTGGGTTTTTAACCAATCTTGTGCATATAATAAGTGATTTTATGTCATTGGTAATCCAATTAGGTCATTTTCGTCCTCGCTAGGCTTATTCTAATCCAATTAGGGTTTTTAACCAATCTTGTGCATCCAATATGTGATTTTGTGTCATTGGTTGCACATTTATGTCATTTTCGTCCTCCCTAGGCTTATTCTAATCCAATTAGGGTTTTTAACCAATCTTGTGCATCCAATATGTGATTTTGTGTCATTGGTTGCACATTTAGGTCATTTTCGTCCTCCCTAGGCTTATTCTAATCCAATTAGGGTTTGTAACCAATCTTGTGCATATAATAAGTGATTTTATGTCATTGGTAATCCAATTAGGTCATTTTTGTCCTCGCAAGGCTTATTCTAATCCAATTAGGGTTTTTAACCAATCTTATGCATCCAATATGTGATTTTGTGTCATTTTGTGTCATAGGTTGAACATTTAGGTCATTTTCGTCCTCCCCAGGCTTATTCTAATCCACTTAGGATTTTTATCCAATCTTGTGCATCCAATATGTGATTTTGTGTCAATTTGTGTCATTGGTTGAACATTTAGGTCATTTTCGTCCTCCCTAGGCTTATTCTAATCCAATTAGGGTTTTTAACAAATCTTGTGCATCCAATATGTGATTTTGTGTCATTGGTTGCACATTTAGGTCATTTTCGTCCTCCCTAGGCTTATTCTAATCCAATTAGGGTTTTTAACCAATCTTGTGCATATAATAAGTGATTTTATGTCATTGGTAATCCAATTAGGTCATTTTTGTCCTCGCTAGGCTTATTCTAATCCAATTAGGGTTTTTAACCAATCTTATGCATCCAATATGTGATTTTGTGTCATAGGTTGAACATTTAGGTCTTTTTCGTCCTCCCTAGGCTTATTCTAATCCAATTAGGGTTTTTAACCAATCTTGTGCATCCAATATGTGATTTTGTGTCATTGGTTGCACATTTAGGTCATTTTCGTCCTCCCTAGGCTTATTCTAATCCAATTAGGGTTTTGAACCAATCTTGTGCATATAATAAGTGATTTTATGTCATTGGTAATCCAATTAGGTCATTTTCGTCCTCGCTAGGCTTATTCTAATCCAATTAGGGTTTTTAACCAATCTTATGCATCCAATATGTGATTTTGTGTCATTTTGTGTCATTGGTTGAACATTTAGGCCATTTTCGTCCTCCCTAGGCTTATTTTAATCCAATTCGGATTTTTAACCAATCTTGTGCATCCAATATGTTATTTTGTGTCATTGGTTGCACATTTAGGTCATTTTCGTCCTCCCTAGGCTTATTCTAAACCAATTAGGGTTTTTAACCAATCTTGTGCATATAATAAGTGATTTTGTGTCCTTTGTAATCCGATTAGGTCATTTTCGTCGTCGCTTAACTTATTCTAATCCAATTAGGGTTTTTAACCAATCTTGTGCATCCAATATGTCATTTTGTGTCATTGGTTGCACATTTAGGTCATTTTCGTCCTCCCTAGGCTTATTCTAATCCAATTAGGGTTTTTAACCAATCTTGTGCATATAATAAGTGATTTTATGTCATTGGTAATCCAATTAGGTCATTTTCGTCCTCGCTAGGCTTATTCTAATCCAATTAGGGTTTTTAACCAATCTTATGCATCCATTATGTGATTTTGTGTCATTTTGTGTCATTGGTTGAACATTTAGGTCATTTTCGTCCTCGCTAGGATTATTCTAATCCAATTAGGGTTTTTGGCCAATCTTATGCATCCAATATGTGATTTTGTGTAATTTTGTGTCATTGGTTGAACATTTAGGTCATTTTCGTCCTCCCTAGGCTTGTTTTAAACCAATTTGGGTTTTTAAGCAATCTTGTGCATCCAATATGTGATTTTGTGTCATTTTGTGTCATTGGTTGAACATTTAGGTCATTTTCGTCCTCCCTAGGCTTATTCTAATCCAATTAGGGTTTTTAACCAATCTTGTGCATATAATAATTGATTTTGTGTTATTGGTAATCCAATTAGGTCATTTTCGTCCTCGCTAGGCTTATTCTAATCCAATTAGGGTTTTTAACCAATCTTGTGCATCCAATATGTGATTTTGTGTCATTGGTTGCACATTTAGGTCATTTTCGTCCTCCCTAGGCTTATTCTAATCCAATTAGGGTTTTTAACCAATCTTGTGCATCCAATATGTGATTAGGTGTCATTGGTTGCACATTTAGGTCATTTTCGTCCTCCGTAGGCTTATTCTAATCCAATTAGGGTTTTTAACCAATCTTGTGCATCCAATATGTGATTTTGTGTCATTGGTTGCACATTTAGGTCATTTTCGTCCTCCCTAGGCTTATTCTAATCCAATTAGGGTTTTTAACCAATTTTGTGCTTATAATAAGTGATTTTCTGTCATCGGTAATCCAATTAGGTGATTTTCGTCCTCGCTAGGCTTATTCTAATCCAATTAGGGTTTTTAACCAATCTTGTGCATCCAATATGTGATTTTGTGTCATTGGTTGCACATTTAGGTCATTTTCGTCCTCCCTAGGCTTATTCTAATCCAATTAGGGTTTTTAACCAATCTTGTGCATCCAATATGTGATTTTGTGTCATTGGTTGCACATTTAGCTCATTTTCGTCCTCTCTAGGCTTATTCTAATCCAATTCGGGTTTTTAACCAATCTTATGCATCCAATATGTGATTTTGTGTCATTTTGGGTCATTGGTTGAACATTTAGGTCATTTTCGTCCTCCCTAGGCTTATTCTAATCCAATTAGGGTTTTTAACCAATCTTGTGCATCCAATATGTGATTTTGTGTCATTGGTTGAACATTTAGGTCATTTTCGTCGTCCCTAGGCTTATTCTAATCCAATTAGGGTTTTTAACCAATCATGTGCATCCAATATGTGATTTATTGTCATTGGTTGAACATTTAGGTCATTTTCGTCCTCCCTAGGCTTATTCTAATCCAATTAGGGTTTTTAACCAATCTTGTGCATCCAATATGTGATTTTGTGTCATTGGTTGAACATTTAGGTCATTTTCGTCCTCCCTAGGCTTATTCTAATCCAATTAGGGTTTTTAACCAATCTTGTGCATCCAATATGTGATTTTGTGTCATTGGTTGAACATTTAGGTCATTTTCGTCCTCCCTAGGCTTATTCTAATCCAATTAGGGTTTTTAACCAATCTTGTGCATCCAATATGTGATTTTGTGCATTTTGTGTCATTGGTTGAACAGTTAGGTCATTTTGGTCCTCCCTAGGCTTATTCTAATCCAATTAGGGTTTTTAACCAATCTTGTGCATCCAATATGTGATTTTGTGTCATTGGTTGAACATTTAGGTCATTTTCGTCCTCCCTAGGCTTATTCTAATCCAATTAGGGTTTTTAAAAAATCTTGTGCATCAAATATGTGATTTTGTGTCATTGGTTGAACGTTTAGGTCATTTTGGTCCTCCTTAGGCTTATTCTAATCCAATTAGGGTTTTTAACCAATCTTGTGCATCCAATATGTGATTTTGTGTCATTTTGTGTCATTGGTTGAACATTTAGGTCATTTTCGTCCTCCCTAGGCTTATTCTAATCCAATTAGGGTTTTTAACCAATCTTGTGCATCAAATATGTGATTTTGTGTCATTTTGTGTCATTGGTTGAACGTTTAGGTAATTTTGGTCCTCCCTAGGCTTATTCTAATCCAATTAGGGTTTTTAACCAATCTTGTGCATCCAATATGTGATTTTGTGTCATTTTGTGTCATTGGTTGAACATTTAGGTCATTTTCGTCCTCCCTAGGCTTATTCTAATCCAATTAGGGTTTTTAACCAATCTTGTGCATCCAATATGTGATTTTGTGTCATTGGTTGCACATTTAGGTCATTTTCGTCCTCCCTAGGCTTATTCTAATCCAATTAGGGTTTTTAACCAATCTTGTGCATATAATAAGTGATTTTGTGTCATTGGTAATTCAATTAGGTCATTTTCGTCCTCACTAGGCTTATTCAAATCCAATTAGGGTTTTTAATTAATCTTCTGCATCCAATATGCGATTTTGTGTTATTTTGTGTCATTGGTTGAAATTTTGGTCATGTTCGTCCTCTAGAGGCTTATTCTAGTCCATTTATGGTTTTTAACCAATCTTGTGCATCAATATGTGATTTGGTGTCATTGGTTGCACATTTAGGTCATTTTCGTCCTCCCTAGGCTTATTTTAATCCAATTAGGGTTTTTAACCTATCTTGTGCATCCAATATGTGATTTTGTGTCATTTGTAATCCAATTAGGTCATTTTCGTCCTCGCTAAACTTATTCTAATCCAATTAGGGTTTTTAACCAATCTTGTGCATCCAATATGTGATTTTGTGTCATTGGTTGAACATTTAGGTCATTTTGGTCGTCCCTATGCTTATTCTAATCCAATTAGGGTTTTTAACCAATCTTGTGCATCCAATATGTGATTTTGTGTCATTGGTTGCACATTTAGGTCATTTTTGTCCTCCCTAGGCTTATTCTAATCCAATTAGGGTTTTTAACCAATCTTGGGCATCCAATATGTGATTTTGTGTCATTGGTTGCACATTTAAGTCATTTTCATCCTCCCTAGGCTTATTCTAATCCAATTAGGGTTTTTAACCAATCTTGTGCATATAATAAGTGATTGTATGTCATTGGTAATCCAATTAGGTCATTGTCGTCCTCGCTAGGCTTATTCTAATCCAATTAGAATTTTTAACCAATCTTATGCATCCAATATGTGATTTTGTGTCATTTTGAGTTATTGGTTGAACATTTATGTCATTTTCGTCTTCCCTAGGCTTATTCTAATCCAATTAGGGTTTTTAACCAATCTTGTGCATCCAATATGTGATTTTGTGTCATTGGTTGCACATTTAGGTCATTTTCGTCCTCCCTAGGCTTATTCTAATCCAATTAGGGTTTTTAACCAATCTTGTGCATATAATAAGTGATTTTTTGTCATTGGTAATCCAATAAGTTCATTTTCTTCCTCGCTATACTTATTCTAATCCAATTAGGGTTTTTAACCAATCTTGTAAATCCAATATGTGACTTTGTGTCATTGGTTGAACATTTAGGTCATTTTCGTCATCGCTAGGCTTATTCTAATCCAATTAGGGTTTTTAACCAATCTTGTGCATCCAATATGTGATTTTGTGTCATTGGTTGCACATTTAGGTCATTTTCGTCCTCCCTAGGCTTATTCTAATCCAATTAGGGTTTTTAACCAATTTTGTGCATATAATAAGTGATTTTCTGTCATCGGTAATACAATTAGGTGATTTTCGTCCTCGCTAGGCTTATTCTAATCCAATTAGGGTTTTTAACCAATCTTGTGCATCCAATATGTGATTTTGTGTCATTGGTTGCACATTTAGGTCATTTTCGTCCTCCCTAGGCTTATTCTAATCCAATTAGGGTTTTTAACCAATCTTGTGCATCCAATATGTGATTTTGTGACATTGGTTGCACATTTAGGTCATTTTCGTCCTCCCTAGGCTTATTCTAATCCAATTAGGGTTTTTAACCAATCTTGTGCATCCAATATGTGATTTTGTGTCATTGGTTGCACATTTAGGTCATTTTCGTCCTCCCTAGGCTTATTCTAATCCAATTAGGGTTTTTAACCAATCTTGTGCATCCAATATGTGATTTGGTGTCATTTTGTGTCATTGGTTGAACTTTTAGGTCATTTTCGTCCTCCCTAGGCTTATTCTAATCCAATTAGGGTTTTTAACCAATCTTGTGCATCCAATATGTGATTTTGTGTCATTTTGTGTCATTGGTTGAACATTTAGGTCATTTTCGTCCTCCCTAGGGTTATTCTATTCCAATTAGGGTTTTTAACCAATCTTGTGCATCCAATATGTGATTTTGTGTCATTGGTTGAACATTTAGGTCATTTTCGTCCTCCCTAGGCTTATTCTAATCCAATTAGGGTTTTTAACCAATCTTGTGCATCCAATATGTGATTTTGTGTCATTGGTTGAACATTTAGGTCATATTCGTCCTCCCTAGGCTTATATTCTAATCCAATTAGGGTTTTAACCAATCTTGAGCATCCAATATGTGATTTTGTGTCATTTTGTGTCATTGGTTGAACATCTATGTCATTTTCGTCCTCCCTAGGCTTATTCTAATCCAATTAGGGTTTTTAACCAATCTTGTGCATCCAATATGTGATTTTGTGTCATTGGTTGAACATTTAGGTCATTTTCGTCCTCCCTAGGCTTATTCTAATCCAATTAGGGTTTTTAACCAATCTTGTGCATCCAATATGTGTTATTGTGTCATTGGTTGAACATTTAGGTCATTTTCGTCCTCGCTAGGCTTATTCTAATCCAATTAGGGTTTTTAACCAATCTTGTGCATCCAATATGTGATTTTGTGTCATTGGTTGAACATTTAGGTCATTTTGGTCCTCCCTAGGCTTATTCTAATCCAATTAGGGTTTTTAACCAATCTTGTTCATATAATAAGTGATCTTGTGTCATTTGTAATCCAATTAGGTCATTTTCGTCCTCGCTAAACTTATTCTAATCCAATTAGGGTTTTTAACCAATCATGTGCATCCAATATATGATTTTGTGTCATCGGTTGAACATTTAGGTCATTTTGGTCCTCCCTATGCTTATTCTAATCCAATTAGGGTTTTTAACCAATCTTGTGCATATAATAAGTGATTTTGTGTTATTGGTAATCCAATTAGGTCATTTTCGTCCTCGCTAGGCTTATTCTAATCCAATTACGGTTTTTTACCAATCTTGTGCATCCAATATGTGATTTTGTGTCATTGGTTGAACATTTAGGTCATTTTCGTCCTCCCTAGGCTTATTCTAATCCAATTAGGGTTTTTAACCAATCTTGTGCATCCAATATGTGATTCTGTGTCATTTTGTGTCATTGGTTGACATTTAGGTCATTTTCGTCCTCCCTAGGCTTATTCTAATCCAATTAGGGTATTTAACCAATCTTGTGCATCCAATATGTGATTTTGTGTCATTAGTTGAACATTTAGGTCATTTTCGTCCTCCCTATGCCTATTCTAATCCAACTAGAGTTTTTAACCAATCTTGTGCATCCATTATGTGATTTTGTGTCATTGGTTGAACATTTAGGTCACTTTCGTCCTCCTTAGGCTTATTCTAATCCAATTAGGGTTTTTAACCAATCTTGTGCATCCAATATGTGATTTTGTGTCATTGGTTGAACATTTAGGTCATTTTCGTCCTCCCTAGGCTTATTCTAATCCAATTAGGGTTTTTAACCAATCTTGTGCATCCAATATGTGATTTTGTGTCATTGGTTGAACATTTAGGTCATTTTCGTCCCCCCTAGGCTTATTCTAATCCAATTAGGGTTTTTAACCAATCTTGTGCATCCAATATGTGATTTTGTGTCATTGGTTGAACATTTAGGTCATTTTCGTCCTCCCTAGGCTTATTCTAATCCAATTAGGGTTTTTAACCAATCTTGTGCATCCAATATGTGATTTTGTGTCATTGGTTGAACATTTAGGTCATTTTCGTCCTCCCTAGGCTTATTCTAATCCAATTAGGGTTTTTAACCAATCTTGTGCATCCAATATGTGATTTTTTGTCATTGGTTGAATATTTAGGTCATTTTTGTCCTCCTTAGGCTTATTCTAATCCAATTAGGGTTTTTAACCAATCTTGTGCATCCATTATGTGCTTTTGTGTCTTTTTTGTGTCATTTGTTGAACATTTAGGTCATTTTCGTCTCCGTAGGCTTATTCTAATCCAATTAGGGTTTTTAACCAATCTTGTGCATCCAATATGTGATTTTCTGACATTTTGTGTCATTGGTTGAACATTTAGGTCATTTTCGTCCTCCCTAGGATTATTATAATCCAATTAGGGTTTTTAACCAATCTTGTGCATCCAATATGTGATTTTGTGTCATTGGTTGAATATTTAGGTCATTTTTGTCCTCCCTGGGCTTATTCTAATCCAATTAGGGTTTTTAACCAATCTTGTGCATCCAATATGTGATTTTGTATCATTTTGTGTCATTAGTTGAACATTTAGGTCATTTTCGTCCTCCCTAGGCTTATTCTAATCCAATTAGGGTTTTTAACCAATCTTGTGCATCCAGTATGTGATTTTGTGTCATTTTGTGTCGTTAGTTGAACATATAGATCATTTTCGTCCTCCATAGGCTTATTCTAATCCAATTAGGGTTTTTAACCAATCTTGTGCATCCAATATGTGATTTTGTGTCATTTTGTGTCGTTGGTTGAACATATAGATCATTTTCGTCCTCCATAGGCTTATTCTAATCCAATTAGGGTTTTTAACCAATCTTGTGCATCCAATATGTGATTTTGTGTCATTGGTTGAACATTTAGGTCATTTTCATCCTCCCTAGGCTTATTCTAATCCAATTAGGGTTTTTAACCAATCTTGTGCATATAATAAGTGATTTTGTGTCATTGGTAATCCAATTAGGTCATTTTCGTCCTCCCTAGGCTTATTCTAATCCAATTAGGGTTTTTAACCAATCTTGTGCATCCAATATGTGATTTCGTTTCATTTTTTGTCATATGTTGAACATTTAGGTCATTTTCGTCCTCCCTAGGCTTATTCTAATCCAATTAGGGTTTTTAACCAATCTTGTGCATACAATATGTGATTTTTGTTATTGGTAATCCCTTTAGGTCATTTTCGTCCTCGCTAGGCTTATTCTAATCCAATTAGGGTTTTTAACCAATCTTGTGCATCCAATATGTGATTTTGTGTCATTGGTTGAACATTTAGGTCATTTTCGTCCTCCCTAGGCTTATTCTAATCCAATTAGGGTTTTTAACCAATCTTGTGCATCCAATATGTGATTTTTTGTCATTGGTTGAATATTTAGGTCATTTTTGTCCTCCCTAGGCTTATTCTAATCCAATTAGGGTTTTTAACCAATCTTGTGCATCCAATATGTGATTTTGTGTCATTGGTTGAACATTTAGGTCATTTTCGTCCTCCCTAGGCTTATTCTAATCCAATTAGGGTTTTTAACCAATCTTGTGCATCCAATATGTGATTTTGTGTCATTGGTTGAACATTTAGGTCATTTTCGTCCTCCCTAGGCTTATTCTAATCCAATTAGGGTTTTTAACCAATCTTGTGCATCCAAAATGTGATTTTGTGTCGTTGGTTGAACATTTAGGTCATTTTCGTCCTCCCTAGGCTTATTCTAATCCAATTAGGGTTTTTAACCAATCTTGTGCATCCAATATGTGATTTTGTGTCATTTTGTGTCATTGGTTGAACATTTAGGTCATTTTCGTCCCCCCTAGGCTTATTCTAAGCCAACTAGGGTTTTTAACCAATCTTGTGCATCCAATATGTGATTTTGTGTCATTGGTTGCACATTTAGGTCATTTTCGTCCTCCCTAGGCTTATTCTAATCCAATTAGGGTTTTTAACCTATCTTGTGCATATAATAACTGATTTTTTGGCATTGGTAATCCAATAAGTTCATTTTCGTCCTCCCTAGGCTTACTCTAATCCAATTAGGGTTTTTAACCAATCTTGTGCATATAATAAGTGATTTTGTGTCATTTGTAATCCAATAAGTTCATTTTCTTCCTCGCTAGGCTTATTCTAATCCATTTAGGGTTTTTAACCAATCTTGTGCATCCAATATGTGATTTTGTGTCATTGGTTGAACATTTAGGTCATTTTCGTTTTCCCCAGGCTTATTCTAATCCAATTAGGATTTTTATCCAATGTTGTGCATCCAATATGTGATTTTGTGTCAATTTGTGTCATTGGTTGAACATTTAGGTCATTTTCGTCACCCCTAGGCTTATTCTAATCCAATTAGGGTTTTTAACCAATCTTGTGCATCCAATATGTGATTTTGTGTCATTGGTTGCACATTTAGGTCATTTTCGTCCTCCCTAGGCTTATTCTAATCCAATTAGGGTCTTTAACCAATCTTGTGCATATAATAAGTGATTTTGTGTCATTGGTAATCCAATAAGTTCATTTTCGTCCTCGCTAGACTTATTCTAATCCAATTAGGGTTTTTAACCAATCTTGTGCATCCAATATGTGACTTTGTGTCATTGGTTGAACATTTAGGTCATTTTCGTCCTCCCTAGATTTATTCTAATCCAATTAGGGTTTTTAACCAATCTTGTGCATCCAATATGTGATTTTGTGTCATTGGTTGCACATTTAGGTCATTTTCGTCCTCCCTAGGCTTATTCTAATCCAATTAGGGTTTTTAACCAATCTTGTGCATCCAATATGTGATTTTGTGTCATTGGTTGAACATTTAGGCAAATTTCGTCCTCCCCAGGCTTATTCTAATCCAATTAGGATTTTTATCCAATCTTGTGCATCCCATATGTGATTTTGTGTCAATTTGTGTCATTTGTTGAACATTTAGGTCATTTTCGTCCTCCCTAGGCTTATTCTAATCCAATTAGGGTTTTTAACCAATCTTGTGCATCCAATATGTGATTTTGTGTCATTGGTTGCACATTTAGGTCATTTTCGTCCTCCCTAGGCTTATTCTAATCCAATTAGGGTTTTTAACCAATCTTGTGCATATAATAACTGATTTTGTGTCATTGGTAATCCAATTATGTCATTTTCGTCCTCGTTAGGCTTATTCTAATCCAATTAGGGTTTTTAACCAATCTTGTGCATCCAATATGTGATTTTGTGTCATTGGTTGCACATTTAGGTCATTTTCGTCCTCCCTAGGCTTATTCTAATCCAATTAGGGTTTTTAACCAATCTTGTGCATCCAATATGTGATTTTGTGTCATAGGTTGCACATTTAGGTCACTTTCGTCCTCCCTAGGCTTATTCTAATCCAATTAGGGTTTTTAACCAATCTTGTGCATCCAATATGTGACTTTGTGTCATTGGTTGAACATTTAGGTCATTTTGGTCCTCCCTAGGCTTATTCTAATCCAATTAGGGTTTTTAACCAATCTTGTGCATCCAGTTTGTGATTTTGTGTCATTGGTTGCACATTTAAGTCATTTTCGTCCTCCCTAGGCTTATTCTAATCCAATTAGGGTTTTTAACCAATCTTGTGCATCCAATATGTGATTTTGTGTCAATGGTTGAACATTTAGGTCATTTTCGTCCTCCCCAGGCTTATTCTAATCCAATTAGGATTTTAATCCAATCTTGTGCATCCCATATGTGATTTTGTGTCAATTTGTGTCATTGGTTGCACATTTAGGTCATTTTGGTCTCCCTAGGCTTATTCAAATCCAATTAGGATTTTTAACCAATCTTGTTCATATAATAATTGATTTTGTGTTATTTGTAATCCAATTAGGTCATTTTTGTCCTTGCTAAACTTATTCTAATCCAATTAGGGTTTTTAACCAATCACGTGCATCCAATATGTGATTTTGTGTCATATGGGTTAACATTTAGGTCATTTTGGTCCTCCCTATGCTTATTCTAATCCAATTATGGTTTTTAACCAATCTTGTGCATATAATAAGTGATTTTGTGTTATTGGTAATCCAATTAGGTCATTTTCGTCCTCGCTAGGCTTATTCTAATCCAATTAGGGTTTTTAACCAATCTTGTGCATCCAATATATGATTTTGTGTCATTGGTTGAACATTTAGGTCATTTTGGTCCTCCCTAGGCTTATTCTAATCCAATTCGGGTTTTTAACCAATCTTGTGCATCCAATATGTGATTTTGTGTCATTGGTTGCACATTTAGGTCATTTTCGTCCTCCCTAGGCTTATTCTAATCCAATTAGGGTTTTTAACCAATCTTGTGCATCCAATATGTGACTTTGTGTTATTGGTTGAACATTTAGGTCATTTTGGTCCTCCCTAGGCTTATTCTAATCCAATTAGGGTTTTTAACCAATCTTCTGCATCCAATATGTGATTTTGTGTCATTGGTTGCACATTTAGGTCATTTTCGTCCTCCCTAGGCTTATTCTAATCCAATTAGGGTTTTTAACCAATCTTGTGCATCCAATATGTGATTTTGTGTCATTGGTTGAATATTTAGGTCATTTTCGTCCTCCCCAGGCTTATTCTAATCCAATTAGGATTTTTATCCAATCTTGTGCATCCCATATGTGATTTTGTGTCAATTTGTGTCATTGGTTGAACATTTAGGTCATTTTCGTCCTCCCTAGGCTTATTCTAATCCAATTAGGGTTTTTAACCAATCTTGTGCATCCAATATGTGATTTTGTGTCATTGCTTGCACATTTAGGTCATTTTCGTCCTCCCTAGGCTTATTCTAATCCAATTAGGGTTTTTAACCAATCTTGTGCATATAATAAGTGATTTTGTGTCATTGGTAATCCAATTAGGTCATTTTCGTCCTCGCTAGGCTTATTCTAATCCAATTAGGGTTTTTAACCAATCTTGTGCATCCAATATGTGATTTTGTGTCATTGGTTGAACATTTAGGTCATTTTCGTCCTCCCAAGGCTTATTCTAATCCAATTAGGGTTTTTAACCAATCTTGTTCATCCAATATGTGATTTTGTGTCATTGGTTGAACATTTAGGTCATTTTTGTCATCCTTGGACTTATTCTAATCCAATTAGGGTTTTTAACCAATCTTGTGCATCCAATTAGTGATTTTGTGTCATTGGTTGAACATTTAGGTCATTTTCGTCCTCCCAACGCTTATTCTAATCCAATTAGGGTTTTTAACCAATCTTGTGCATCCAATATGTGATTTTGTGTCATTGGTTGAACATTTAGGTCATTTTCGTCCTCCCTAGGCTTATTCTAATCCAATTAGGGTTTTTAACCAATCTTGTGCATCCAATATGTGATTTTGTGTCATTTTGTGTCATTGGCTAAACTTTTAGTTCATTTTCGTCCTCCTAGGCTTATTCTAATCCAATTAGGGTTTTTAACCAATCTTGTGCATCCAATATGTGATTTTGTGTCATTTTGTGTCATTGGTTGAACATTTAGGTCATTTTCGTCCTCCCTAGGCTTATTCTAATCCAATTAGGGTTTTTAACCAATCTTGTGCATCCAATATGTGATTTTGTGTCATTTTATGTCATTGGTATAACATTTAGGTCATTATCGTCCTCCCTAGGCCTATTCTAATCCAATTAGGGTTTTTAACCAATCTTGTGCATCCAATATGTGATTTTGTGTCATTTTGTGTCATTGGTTGAACATTTAGGTCATTTTCGTCCTCCCTAGGCTTATTCTAATCCAATTAGGGTTTTTAACCAATCTTGTGCATCCAATATGTGATTTTGTGTCATTATGTGTCATTGGTTGAACATTTAGGTCATTTTGGTCCTCCCTAGGCATATTCTAATCCAATTAGGGTTTTTAACCAATCTTGTGCATCCAATATGTGATTTTGTGTCATTTTGTGTCATTGGTTGAACATTTAGGTCATTTTCGTCCTCCCTAGGCTTATTCTAATCCAATTAGGGTTTTTAACCAATCTTGTGCATCCAATATGTGATTTTGTGTCATTGGTTGAACATTTAGTTCATTTTCGTCCTCCCTAGGCTTATTCTATTCCATTTAGGGTTTTTAACCAATCTTCTGCATCCAATATGTGATTTTGTGTCATTTTGTGTCATTGGTTCAACATTTAGGTCATTTTCGTCCTCCCTAGGGTTATTTTAATCCAATTAGGATTTTTAACCAATCTTGTGCATCCAATATGTGATTTTGTGTCATTTTGTGTCATTGGTTGAACATTTAGGTCATTTTCGTCCTCCCTAGGCTTATTCTAATCCAATTAGGGTTTTTAACCAATCTTGTGCATCCAATATGTGATTTTGTGTCATTTTGTGTCATTGGTTGAATATTAAGTTCATTTTCGTCCTCGCTAGGCTTATTCTAATCCAATTAGGGTTTTTAACCAATCTTGTGCATCCAATATGTGATTTTGTGTCATTGGTTGAACATTTAGGTCATTTTCGTCCTCCCTAGGCTTATTCTAATCCAATTAGGGTTTTTAACCAATCTTGTGCATCCAATATGTGATTTTGTGTCATCGGTTGAATATTTAGGTCATTTTTGTCCTCCCTAGGCTTATTCTAATCCAATTAGGGTTTTTAACCAATCTTGTGCATCCAATATGTGATTTTGTGTCATTGGTTGAACATTTAGGTCATTTTCGTCCTCCCTAGGCTTATTCTAATCCAATTAGGGTTTTTAACCAATCTTGTGCATCCAATATGTGATTTTGTGTCATTGGTTGAACATTTAGGTCATTTTCGTCCTCCCTAGGCTTATTCTAATCCAATTAGGGTTTTTAACCAATCTTGTGCATCCAATATGTGATATTGTGTCATAGATTGAACATTTAGGTCATTTACGTCCTCCCTAGGCTTATTCTAATCCAATTAGGGTTTTTAACCAATCTTGTGCATCCAATATGTGATTTTGTGTCATTTTGTGTCATTGGTTGAACATTTAGGTCATTTTCGTCCTCCCTAGGCTTATTCTAATCCAATTAGGGTTTTTAACCAATCTTGTGCATCCAATATTTGATTTTGTGTCATATTGTGTCATTGGTTGAACATTTAGGTCATTTTCGTCCTCCCTAGGCATATTCTAATCCAATTAGGGTTTGTAACCAATCTTGTGCATCTAATATGTGATTTTGTGTCATTGGTTGAACATTTAGGTCTTCTTCGTCCTCCCTAGGCTTATTTTAATCCAATTAGGGTTCTTAACCAATCTTGTGCATCCAATATGTGATTTGGTGTCATTTTGTGTCATCTGTAATCCAATTAGGTCATTTTCGTCCTCCCTAGGCTTATTTTAATTCAATTAGGGTTTGTAACCAATCTTGTGCATCCAATATGTGATTTTGTGTCATTGGTTGAACATTTAGGTCATTTTCGTCCTCCCTAGGCTTATTCTAATCCAATTAGGGTTTTTAACCAATCTTGTGCATCCAATATGTGATTTTGTGTCATTTTGTGTCATTGGTTGAACATTTAGGTCATTTTCGTCCTCCCTAGGCTTATTCTAATCCAATTAGGGTTTTTAACCAACCTTGTGCGTCCAATATGTGATTTTGTGTCATTTTGTGTCATTAATTGAACATTTAGGTCATTTTCGTCCTCCCTAGGCCTATTCTAATCCAATTAGGGTTTTTAACCAATCTTGTGAATCCAATATGTGATTTTGTGTCATTTTGTGTCATTGGTTGAACATTTAGGTCATTTTCGTCCTCCCTAGGCTTATTCTAATCTAATTAGGGTTTTTAACCAATCTTGTGCATCCAATATGTGTTTTTATGTCATTGGTTGAACATTTAGGTCATTTTCGTCCTCCCTAGGCTTATTCTAATCCAATTAGGGTTTTTAACCAATCTTGTGCATCCAATATGTGATTTTGTGTCATTTGTTGAACATTTAGGTCATTTGCGTCCTCCCTAGGTCTATTCTAATCCAATTAGGATTTTTAACCAATCTTGTGCATCCAATATGTGATTTTGTGTCATTGGTTGAACATTTAGGTCATTTTCGTCCTCCCTAGGCTTATTCTAATCCAATTAGGGTTTTTAACCAATCTTGTGCATCCAATATGTGATTTTGTGTCATTTTGTGTCATTGGTTGAACATTTAGGTCATTTTCGTCCTCCCTAGGCTTATTCTAATCCAATTAGGGTTTTTAACCAATCTTGTGCATCCAGTATGTGATTTTGTGTCATTTTCTATCATTGGTTGAACATTTAGGTCATTTTCGTCCTCCCTAGGCTTATTATAATCCAATTAGGGTTTTTAACCAATGTTGTGCATCCAATATGTGTTTTTGTGTCATTTTTGTCCTCCCTAGGCTTATTCTAATCCAACTAGGGTTTTTAACCAATCTTGTGCATCCAATATGTGATTTTGTGTCATTTTGTGTCATTGGTTGAACATTTAGGTCATTTTCGTCCTCCCTAGGATTATTCTAATCCAATTAGGGTTTTTAACCAATCTTGTGCATCAAATATGTGATTTGGTGTCATTTTGTGTCATTGGTTGAACATTTAGGTCATTTTCGTCCCCCCTAGGCTTATTATAATCCAATTAGGGTTTTTAACCAATCTTGTGCATCCAATATGTGATTTTGTGTCATTTTGTGTCATTGGTTGAACATTTAGGTCATTTTCGTCCTCCCTAGGCATATTCTAATCCAATTAAGCTTTTTAACCAATCTTGTGCATCCAATATGTGATTTTGTGTCATTTTTTGTCATTGGTTGAAAATTTAGGTCATTTTCGTCCTCCCTAGGCTAATTCTAATCCAATTAGGGTTTTTAACCAATCTTGTGCATCCAATATGTGATTTTGTGTCATTTTGTGTCATTGGTTGAACATTTAGGTCATTTTCGTCCTCCCTAGGCTTATTCTAATCCAATTAGGGTTTTTAACCAATCTTGTGCATCCAATATGTGATTTTGTGTCATTGCTTGCACATTTAGGTCATTTTCGTCCTCCCTAGGCTTATTCTAATCCAATTAGGGTTTTTAACCAATCTTGTGCTAATAATAAGTGATTTTATGTCATTGGTAATCCAATTAGGTCATTTTCGTCCTCGCTAGGCTTATTCTAATCCAATTAGGGTTTTTAACCAATCTTATGCATCCAATATGTGATTTTGTGTCATTTTGTGTCATTGGTTGAACATTTAGGCCATTTTCGTCCTCCCTAGGCTTATTTTAATCCAATTCGGATTTTTAACCAATCTTGTGCATCCAATATGTTATTTTGTGTCATTGGTTGCACATTTAGGTCATTTTCGTCCTCCCTAGGCTTATTCTAAACCAATTAGGGTTTTTAACCAATCTTGTGCATATAATAAGTGATTTTGTGTCCTTTGTAATCCGATTAGGTCATTTTCGTCGTCGCTTAACTTATTCTAATCCAATTAGGGTTTTTAACCAATCTTGTGCATCCAATATGTCATTTTGTGTCATTGGTTGCACATTTAGGTCATTTTCGTCCTCCCTAGGCTTATTCTAATCCAATTAGGGTTTTTAACCAATCTTGTGCATATAATAAGTGATTTTCTGTCATTGGTAATCCAATTAGGTCATTTTCGTCCTCGCTAGGCTTATTCTAATCCAATTAGGGTTTTTAACCAATCTTATGCATCCATTATGTGATTTTGTGTCATTTTGTGTCATTGGTTGAACATTTAGGTCATTTTCGTCCTCCCTAGGCTTATTCTCACCCAATTTGGGTTTTTAACCAATCTTGTGCATCCAATATGTGATTTTGTGTCATTTTGTGTCATTGGTTGAACATTTAGGTCATTTTCGTCCTCCCTAGGCTTATTCTAATCCATTTAGGGTTTTTAACCAATCTTATGCATCCAATATGTGATTTTGTGTCATTGGTTGCACATTTAGGTCATTTTCGTCCTCCCTAGGCTTATTCTAATCCAATTAGGGTTTTTAACCAATCTTGTGCATATAATAAGTGATTTTTTGTCATTGGTAATCCGATTAGGTCATTTTCGTCCTCCCTAGGCTTATTCTAATCCAATTAGGGTTTTTAACCAATCTTGTGCATCCAATATGTGATTTTGTGTCATTGGTTGCACATTTAGGTCATTTTCGTCCTCCCTAGGCTTATTCTAATCCAATTAGGGTTTTTAACCAATCTTGTGCATATAATAAGTGATTTTGTGTTATTGGTAATCCAATTAGGTCATTTTCGTCCTCGCTAGGCTTATTCTAATCCAATTAGGGTTTTTACCCAATCTTGTGCATCCAATATGTGATTTTGTGTCATTGGTTGCACATTTAGGTCATTTTCGTCCTCCCTAGGCTTATTCTAATCCGATTAGGGTTTTTAACCAATCTTGTGCATATAATAAGTGATTTTGTGTTATTGGTAATCCAATTAGGTCATTTTCGTCCTCGCTAGGCTTATTCTAATCCAATTAGGGTTTTTAACCAATCTTGTGCATCCAATATGTGATTTTGTGTCATTGGTTGAACATTTAGGTCATTTTGGTCCTCCCTAGGCTTATTCTAATCCAATTAGGGTTTTTAACCAATCTTGTGCATCCAATATGTGATTTTGTGTCATTGGTTGCACATTTAAGTCATTTTCGTCCTCCCTAGGCTTATTCTAATCCAATTAAGGTTTTTAACCAATCTTGTGCATCCAATATGTGATTTTGTGTCATTGGTTGAACATTTAGGTCATTTTCGTCCTC
Organism: Cicer yamashitae; assembly: GCA_037974755.1. Classification (NCBI taxonomy): domain Eukaryota; kingdom Viridiplantae; phylum Streptophyta; class Magnoliopsida; order Fabales; family Fabaceae; genus Cicer; species Cicer yamashitae. The sequence goes on from JBBPBQ010000006.1 coordinate 2,544,717, forward strand.
CCTAGGCTTATTCTAATCCAATTAGGATTTTTAACCAATCTTGTGCATCCAATATGTGATTTTGTGTCATTTTGTGTCATTGGTTGAATATTTAGGTCATTTTCATCCTCCCTAGGCTTATTCTAATCCAATTAGGGTTTTTAACCAATCTTGTGCATCCAATATGTGATTTTGTGTCATTTTGTGTCATTGGTTGAACATATAGGTCATTTTCGTCCTCCCTAGGCTTATTCTAATCCAATGAGAGTTTTTAACCAATCTTGTGCATCCAATATGTGATTTTGTGTCATTGGTTGAACATTTAGGTCATTTTCGTCCTCCCTAGGCTTATTCTAATCCAATTAGGGTTTTTAACCAATCTTGTGCATCCAATATGTGATTTTGTGTCATTGGTGTAACATTTAGGTCATTTTCGTCCTCCCTAGGCTTATTCTAATCCAATTAGGGTTTTTAACCAATCTTGTGCATCCAATATGTGATTTTGTGTCATTTTGTGTCATTGGTTGAACATTTAGGTCATTTTCGTCCTCCCTAGGCTTATTCTAATCCAATTAGGGTTTTTAACTAATCTTATGCATCCAATATGTGATTTTGTGTCATTGGTTGAACATTGAGGTCATTTTCGTCCTCCCTAGGCTTATTCTAATCCAATTAGGGTTTTTAACCAATCTTGTGCATCCAATATGTGATTTTGTGTCATTGGTTGAACATTTGGGTCATTTTTGTCCTCCCTAGGCTTATTCTAATCCAATTAGGGTTTTTAACCAATCTTGTGCATCCAATATGTGATTTTGTGTCATTTTGTGTCATTGGTTGAACATTTAGGTCATTTTCGTCCTCCCTAGGCTTATTCTAATCCAATTAGGGTTTTTAACCAATCTTGTGCATCCAAAATGTGATTTTGTGTCATTTTGTGTCATTGGTTGAACATTTAGGTCATTTTAGTCCTCCCTAGGCTTATTCTAATCCAATTAGGGTTTTTAACCAATCTTGTGCATCCAATATGTGATTTTGTGTCATTGGTTGCACATTTAGGTCATTTTCGTCCTCCCTAGGCTTATTCTAATCCAATTAGGGTTTTTAACCAATCTTGTGCTTCCAATATGTGATTTTGTGTCATTGGTTGCACATTTAGGTCATTTTCGTCCTCCCTAGGCTTATTCTAATCCAATTAGGGTTTTTAACCAATCTTGTGCATCCAATATGTGATTTTGTGTCATTGGTTGAACATTAAGGTCATTTTGGTCCTCCCTATGCTTATTCTAAGCCAATTAGGGTTTTTAACCAATCTTGTGCATCCAATATGTGATTTTGTGTCATTGGTTGCACATTTAGGTCATTTTCGTCCTCCCTAGGCTTATTGTAATCCAATTAGGGTTTTTAACCAATCTTGTGCATCCAATATGTGATTTTGTGTCATGGTTGAACATTTAGGTCATTTTCGTCCTCCCTAGGCTTATTCTAATCCAATTAGGGTTTTTAACCAATCTTGTGCATATAATAAGTGATTTTATGTCATTGGTAATCCAATTAGGTCATTTTCGTCCTCGCTAGGCTTATTCTAATCCAATTTGAATTTTTAACCAATCTAATGCATCCAATATGTGATTTTGTGTCATTTTGTGTTATTGGTTGAACATTTAGGTCATTTTCGTCCTCCCTAGGCTTATTCTAATCCAATTAGGGTTTTTAACCAATCTTGTGCATCCAATATGTGATTTTGTGTCATTGGTTGCACATTTAGGTCATTTTCGTCCTCCCTAGGCTTATTCTAATCCAATTAGGGTTTTTAACCAATCTTGTGCATATAATAAGTGATTTTATGTCATTGGTAATCCAATTAGGTCATTTTCGTCCTCGCTAGGCTTACTCTAATCCAATTATGGTTTTTAACCAACCTTGTGCATCCAATATGTGATTTTGTGTCATTGGTTGCACATTTAGGTCATTTTCGTCCTCCCTAGGCTTATTCTAATCCAATTAGGGTTTTTAACCAATCTTGTGCATATAATAAGTGATTTTCTGTCATTGGTAATCCAATTAGGTCATTTTCGTCCTCGCTAGGCTTATTCTAATCCAATTAGGGTTTTTAACCAATCTTATGCATCCATTATGTGATTTTGTGTCATTTTGTGTCATTGGTTGAACATTTAGGTCATTTTCGTCCTCGCTAGGATTATTCTAATCCAATTAGGGTTTTTGCCCAATCTTATGCATCCAATATGTGATTTTGTGTAATTTTGTGTCATTGGTTGAACATTTAGGTCATTTTCGTCCTCCCTAGGCTTGTTTTAAACCAATTTGGGTTTTTAAGCAATCTTGTGCATCCAATATGTGATTTTGTGTCATTTTGTGTCATTGGTTGAACATTTAGGTCATTTTCGTCCTCCCTAGGCTTATTCTAATCCAATTCGGGTTTTTAACCAATCTTGTGCATCCAATATGTGATTTTGGGTCATTGGTTGCACATTTAGGTCATTTTCGTCATCCCTAGGCTTATTCTAATCCAATTAGGGTTTTTAACCAATCTTGTGCATCCAATATGTGACTTTGTGTCATTGGTTGAACATTTAGGTCATTTTCGTCCTCCCCAGGCTTATTCTAATCCAATTAGGATTTTTATCCAATCTTGTGCATCCCATATGTGATTTTGTGTCAATTTGTGTCATTGGTTGAACATTTAGGTCATTTTCGTCCTCCCTAGGCTTATTCTAATCCAATTAGGGTTTTTAACCAATCTTGTGCATATAATAAGTGATTTTATGTCATTGGTAATCCAATTAGGTCATTTTCGTCCTCGCTAGGCTTATTCTAATCCAATTAGGGTTTTTAACCAATCTTATGCATCCAATATGTGATTTTGTGTCATTGGTTGAACATTTAGGTCATTTTCGTCCTCCCTAGGCTTATTTTAATCCAATTCGGATTTTTAACCAATCTTGTGCATCCAATATGTGATTTTGTGTCATTGGTTGCACATTTAGGTCATTTTCGTCCTCCCTAGGCTTATTCTAAACCAATTAGGGTTTTTAACCAATCTTGTGCATATAATAAGTGATTTTGTGTCCTTTGTAATCCGATTAGGTCATTTTCGTCGTCGCTTAACTTATTCTAATCCAATTAGGGTTTTTAACCAATCTTGTGCATCCAATATGTCATTTTGTGTCATTGGTTGCACATTTAGGTCATTTTCGTCCTCCCTAGGCTTATTCTAATTCAATTAGGGTTTTTAACCAATCTTGTGCATATAATAAGTGATTTTCTGTCATTGGTAATCCATTTAGGTCATTTTCGTCCTCACTAGGCTTATTCTAATCCAATTAGGGTTTTTAACCAATCTTATGCATCCATTATGTGATTTTGTGTCATTTTGTGTCATTGGTTGAACATTTAGGTCATTTTCGTCCTCGCTAGGCTTATTCTAATCCAATTAGGGTTTTTGCCCAATCTTATGCATCCAATATGTGATTTTGTGTAATTTTGTGTCATTGGTTGAACATTTAGGTCATTTTCGTCCTCCCTAGGCTTGTTTTAAACCAATTTGGGTTTTTAAGCAATCTTGTGCATCCAATATGTGATTTTGTGTCATTTTGTGTCATTGGTTGAACATTTAGGTCATTTTCGTCCTCCCTAGGCTTATTCTAATCCAATTCGGGTTTTTAACCAATCTTGTGCATCCAATATGTGATTTTGGGTCATTGGTTGCACATTTAGGTCATTTTCGTCATCCCTAGGCTTATTCTAATCCAATTAGGGTTTTTAACCAATCTTGTGCATCCAATATGTGATTTTGTGTCATTGGTTGCACATTTAGGTCATTTTCGTCCTCCCTAGGCTTATTCTAATCCAATTAGGGTTTTTAACCAATCTTGTGCATCCAATATGTGACTTTGTGTCATTGGTTGAACATTTAGGTCATTTTCGTCCTCCCCAGGCTTATTCTAATCCAATTAGGATTTTTATCCAATCTTGTGCATCCCATATGTGATTTTGTGTCAATTTGTGTCATTGGTTGAACATTTAGGTCATTTTCGTCCTCCCTAGGCTTATTCTAATCCAATTAGGGTTTTTAACCAATCTTGTGCATCCAATATGTGATTTTGTTTCATTGGTTGCACATTTAGGTCATTTTCGTCCTCCCTAGACTTATTCTAATCCAATTAGGGTTTTTAACCAATCTTGTGCATCCAATATGTGATTTTGTGTCATTGGTTGCACATTTAGGTCATTTTTGTCCTCCCTAGTCTTATTCTAATCCAATTAGGGTTTTTAACCAATCTTGTGCATATAATAAGTGATTTTATTTCATTGGTAACCCAATTAGGTCATTTTCGTCCTTACTAGGCTTATTCTAATCCAATTAGGGTTTTTAACAAAACTTGTGCATCCAATATGTGATTTTGTGTCATTTTGTGTCATTGGTTGAACATTTAGGTCATTTTCGTCCTCCCTAGGCTTATTCTAATCCAATTAGGGTTTTTAACCAATCTTGTGCATCCAATATGTGATTTTGTGTCATTGGTTGAACATTTAGGTCATTTTTGTCCTCCCTAGGCTTATTCTAATCCAATTAGGGTTTTTAACCAATCTTGTGCATCCAATATGTGATTTTGTGTCATTTTGTGTCATTGGTTGAACATTTAGGTCATTTTCGTCCTTGCTAGGCTTATTCTAATCCAATTAGGGTTTTTAACCAATCTTGTGCATCCAATATGTGATTTTGTGTCATTGGTTGAACATTTAGGTCATTTTCGTCCTCCCTAGGCTTATTCTAATCCAATTAGGGTTTTTAACCAATCTTGTGCATCCAATATGTGATTTTGTGTCATTTTGTGTCATTGGCTAAACTTTTAGTTCATTTTCGTCCTCCTAGGCTTATTCTAATCCAATTAGGGTTTTTAACCAATCTTGTGCATCCAATATGTGATTTTGTGTCATTTTGTGTCATTGGTTGAACATTTAGGTCATTTTCGTCCTCCCTAGGCTTATTCTAATCCAATTAGGGTTTTTAACCAATCTTGTGCATCCAATATGTGATTTTGTGTCATTTTGTGTCATTGGTTGAACATTTAGGTCATTTTCGTCCTCCCTAGGCTTATTCTAATCCAATTAGGGTTTTTAACCAATCTTGTGCATCCAATATTTGATTTTGTGTCATTTTGTGTTATTGGTTGACCATTTAGGTCATTTTCGTCCTCCCTAGGCTTATTCTAATCCAATTAGGGTTTTTAACCAATCTTGTGCATCCAATATGTGATTTTGTGTAATTTTGTGTCATTGGTTGAACATTTAGGTCATTTCCGTCGTCCTTAGGCTTATTCTAATCCAATTAGGGTTTTTAACCAATCTTGTGCATCCAATATGTGATTTTGTGTCATTGGTTGAACATTTAGGTCATTTTCGTCCTCCCTAGGCTTATTCTAATCCAATTAGGGTTTTTAACCAATCTTGTGCATCCAATATGTGATTTTGTGTCATTGCTTGAACATTTAGTTCATTTTCGTTCTCCCTAGGCTTATTCTAATCCAATTAGGGTTTTTAACCAATCTTGTGCATCCAATATGTGATTTTGTGTCATTTTGTGTCATTGGTTGAACATTTAGGTCATTTTCGTCCTCCCTAGGCTTATTCTAATCCAATTAGGGTTTTTAACCAATCTTGTGCATCCAATATGTGATTTTGTGTCATAGACTGAACATTTAGGTCATTTACGTCCTCCCTAGGCTTATTCTAATCCAATTAGGGTTTTTAACCAATCTTGTGCATCCAATATGTGATTTTGTGTCATTTTGTGTCATTGGTTGAACATTTAGGTCATTTTCGTCCTCCCTAGGCTTATTCTAATCCAATTAGGGTTTTTAACCAACATTGTGCATCGAATATGTGAGTTTGTGTCATTTTGTGTCATTTTCGTCCTCCCTAGGCTTATTCTAATCCAATAAGGGTTTTTAACCAATCTTGTGCATCCAATATGTGATTTTGTGTCATTGGTTGAACATTTAGGTCATTTTCGTCCTCCCTAGGCTTATTCTAATCCAATTAGGGTTTTTAACCAATCTTGTGCATCCAATATGTGATTTAGTGTCATTGGTTGTACATTTAGGTCATTTTCGTCCTCCCTAGGCTTATTCTAATCCAATTAGGGTTTTTAACCAATCTTGTGCATCCAATATGTGATTTTGTGTCATTGGTTGAACATTTAGGTCATTTTGGTCCTCCCTAGGCTTATTCTAATCCAATTAGGGTTTTTAACCAATCTTGTTCATATAATAAGTGATCTTGTGTCATTTGTAATCCAATTAGGTCATTTTCGTCCTCGCTAAACTTATTCTAATCCAATTAGGGTTTTTAACCAATCATGTGCATCCAATATGTGATTTTGTGTCATCGGTTGAACATTTAGGTCATTTTGGTCCTCCCTATGCTTATTCTAATCCAATTAGGGTTTTTAACCAATCTTGTGCATATAATAAGTGATTTTGTGTTATTGGTAATCCAATAAGGTCATTTTCGTCCTCGCTAGGCTTATTCTAATCCAATTAGGGTTTTTAACCAATCTTGTGCATCCAATATGTGATTTTGTGTCATATGTTGAACATTTAGGTCATTTTGGTCCTCCCTAGGCTTATTCTAATCCAATTAGGGTTTTTAACCAATCTTGTTCATATAATAAGTTATCTTGTGTCATTTGTAATCCAATTAGGTCATTTTCGTCCTCGCTAAACTTATTCTAATCCAATTAGGGTTTTTAACCAATCATGTGCATCCAATATGTGATTTTGTGTCATTGGTTAAACATTTAGGTCATTTTGGTCCTCCCTATGCTTATTCTAATCCAATTAGGGTTTTTAACCAATCTTGTGCATATAATAAGTGATTTTGTGTTATTGGTAATCCAATTAGGTCATTTTCGTCATCGCTAGGCTTATTCTAATCCAATTAGGTTTTTTTACCAATCTTGTGCATCCGATATGTGATTTTGTGTCATTGGTTGCACATTTAGGTCATTTTCGTCCTCCCTAGGCTTATTCTAATCCAATTAGGGTTTTTAACCAATCTTGTGCATCCAATATGTGATTTTGTGTCATTGGTTGCACATTTAGGTCATTTTCGTCCTCCCTAGGCTTATTCTAATCCAATTAGGGTTTTTAACCAATCTTGTGCATCCAATATGTGATTTTGTGTCATTTTGTGTCATTGGTTGAACATTAAGGTCATTTTCGTCCTCCCTAGGCTTATTCTAATCCAATTAGGGTTTTTAACCAATCTTGTGCATCCAATAAGTGATTTTGTGTCATTGGTTGAACATTTAGGTCATTTTCGTCCTCCCTAGGCTTATTCTAATCCAATTAGGGTTTTTAACCAATCTTGTGCATCCTATATGTGATTTTGTGTCATTGGTTGCACATTTAGGTCATTTTCGTCCTCCCTAGGCTTATTCTAATCCAATTAGGGTTTTTAACCAATCTTGTGCATCCAATATGTGATTTTGTGTCATTTTGTGTCATTGGTTGAACATTTAGGTCATTTTCGTCCTCCCTAGGCTTATTCTAATCCAATTAGGGTTTTTAACCAATCTTGTGCATCCAATATGTGATTTTGTGTCCTTGGTTGAACATTTAGGTCATTTTCGTCCTCCCTAGGCTTATTCTAAACCAATTAGGGTTTTTAACCAATCTTGTGCATCCAATATGTGACTTTGTGTCATTGGTTGAACATTTAGATCATTTTTGTCCTCCCTATGCTTATTCTAATCCAATTAGGGTTTTTAACCAATCTTGTGCATCCAATATGTGATTTTGTGTTATTGGTTGAACATTTAGGTCATTTTCGTCCTCCCTAGGCTTATTCTAATCCAATTAGGGTTTTTAACCAATCTTGTGCATCCAATATGTGATTTTGTGTCATTGGTTGAACATTAATATCATTTTTGTCCTCCCTAGGCTTATTCTAATCCAATTAGGGTTTTTAACCAATCTTGTGCATCCAATATGTGATTTTGTGTCATTGGTTGAACATTTAGGTCATTTTCGTCCTCCCTAGGCTTATTCTAATCCAATTAGGGTTTTTAACCAATCTTGTGCATCCAATATGTGATTTTGGGTCATTTTGTGTCATTGGTTGAACATTTAGGTCATTTTCGTCCTCCCTAGGCTTATTCTAATCCAATTAGGGTTTTTAACCAATCTTATGCATCCAATATGTGATTTTGTGTCATTGGTTGCACATTTAGGTCATTTTCGTCCTCCCTAGGCTTATTCTAATCCAATTAGGGTTTTTAGCCAATCTTGTGCATATAATAAGTGATTTTTTGTCATTGGTAATCCAATTAGGTCATTTTCGTCCTCGATAGGCTTATTCTAATCCAATTAGGGTTTTTAACCAATCTTGTGCATCCAATACGTGATTTTGTGTCATTTTGTGTCATTGATTGAACAATTAGGTCATTTCGTCCTCCCTAGGCTTATTCTAATCCAATTAGGGTTTTTAACCAATCTTATGCATCCAATATGTGATTTTGTGTCATTGGTTGCACATTTACGTCATTTTCGTCCTCCCTAGGATTATTCTAATCCAATTAGGGTTTTTAACCAATCTTGTGCATATAATAAGTGATTTTATGTCATTGGTAATCCAATTAGGTCATTTTCGTCCTCGCTAGGCTTATTCTAATCCAATTAGGGTTTTTAACCAATCTTGTGCATATAATAAGTGATTTTATGTCATTGGTAATCCAATTAGGTCATTTTCGTCCTCGCTAGGCTTATTCTAATCCAATTAGGGTTTTTAACCAATCTTGTGATTCTAATATGTGATTTTGTGTCATTGGTTGCACATTTAGGTCATTTTCGTCCTCCCTAGGCTTATTCTAATCCAATTAGGGTTTTTAACCAATCTTGTGCATATAATAAGTGATTTTTTGTCATTGGTAATCCAATTAGGTCATTTTCGTCCTCCCTAGGCTTATTCTCACCCAATTTGGGTTTTTAACCAATCTTGTGCATCCAATATGTGATTTTGTGTCATTGGTTGAACATTTAGGTAATTTTCGTCCTCCCTAGGCTTATTCTAATCCAATTACGATTTTTATCCAATCTTGTGCATCCAATATGTGATTTTGTGTCAATTTGTGTCATTGGTTGAACATTTAGGTCATTTTCGTCCCCCCTAGGGTTATTCTAATCCAATTAGGGTTTTTAACCAATCTTGTGCATATAATAAGTTATTTTATGTCATTGGTAATCCAATTAGGTCATTTTCGTCCTCGCTAGGCTTATTCTAATCCAATTAGGGTTTTTAACCTACCTTGTGCATCCAATATGTGATTTTGTGTCATTGGTTGCACATTTAGGTCATTTTCGTCCTCCCTAGGCTTATTCTAATCCAATTAGGGTTTTTAACCAATCTTGTGCATATAATAAGTGATTTTATGTCATTGGTAATCCAATTAGGTCATTTTCGTCCTCGCTAGGCTTATTCTAATCCAGTTAGGGTTTTTAACCAATCTTGTGCATCCAATATGTGATTTTGTGTCATTGGTTGCACATTTATGTCATTTTCGTCCTCCCTAGGCTTATTCTAATCCAATTAGGGTTTTTAACCAATCTTGTGCATCCAATATGTGATTTTGTGTCATTGGTTGCACATTTAGGTCATTTTCGTCCTCCCTAGGCTTATTCTAATCCAATTAGGGTTTTTAACCAATCTTGTGCATATAATAAGTGATTTTATGTCATTGGTAATCCAATTAGGTCATTTTCGTCCTCGCTAGGCTTATGCTAATCCAAGTAGAATTTTTAACCAATCTTATGCATCCAATATGTGATTTTGTGTCATTTTGTGTTATTGGTTGAACATTTAGGCCATTTTCGTCCTCCCTAGGCTTATTCTAATCTAATTAGGGTTTTTAACCAATCTTATGCATCCAATATGTGATTTTGTGTCATTGGTTGCACATTGACGTCATTTTCGTCCTCCCTAGGCTTATTCTAATCCAATTAGGGTTTTTAACCAATCTTGTGCATCCAATATGTGATTTTGTGTCATTGGTTGCACATTTAGGTCATTTTCGTCCTCCCTAGGCTTATTCTAATCCAATTAGGGTTTTTAACCAATCTTGTGCATATAATAAGTGATTTTGTGTTATTGGTAATCCAATTAGGTCATTTTCGTCCTCGCTAGGCTTATTCTAATCCAATTAGGGTTTTTACCCAATCTTGTGCATCCAATATGTGATTTTGTGTCATTGGTTGCACATTTAGGTCATTTTCGTCCTCCCTAGGCTTATTCTAATCCGATTAGGGTTTTTAACCAATCTTGTGCATATAATAAGTGATTTTGTGTTATTGGTAATCCAATTAGGTCATTTTCGTCCTCGCTAGGCTTATTCTAATCCAATTAGGGTTTTTAACCAATCTTGTGCATCCAATATGTGATTTTGTGTCATTGGTTGAACATTTAGGTCATTTTGGTCCTCCCTAGGCTTATTCTAATCCAATTAGGGTTTTTAACCAATCTTGTGCATCCAATATGTGATTTTGTGTCATTGGTTGCACATTTAAGTCATTTTCGTCCTCCCTAGGCTTATTCTAATCCAATTAAGGTTTTTAACCAATCTTGTGCATCCAATATGTGATTTTGTGTCATTGGTTGAACATTTAGGTCATTTTCGTCCTCCCTAGGCTTATTCTAATCCAATTAGGATTTTTAACCAATCTTGTGCATCCAATATGTGATTTTGTGTCATTTTGTGTCATTGGTTGAATATTTAGGTCATTTTCATCCTCCCTAGGCTTATTCTAATCCAATTAGGGTTTTTAACCAATCTTGTGCATCCAATATGTGATTTTGTGTCATTTTGTGTCATTGGTTGAACATATAGGTCATTTTCGTCCTCCCTAGGCTTATTCTAATCCAATGAGAGTTTTTAACCAATCTTGTGCATCCAATATGTGATTTTGTGTCATTGGTTGAACATTTAGGTCATTTTCGTCCTCCCTAGGCTTATTCTAATCCAATTAGGGTTTTTAACCAATCTTGTGCATCCAATATGTGATTTTGTGTCATTTTGTGTCATTGGTTGAACATTTAGGTCATTTTCGTCCTCCCTAGGCTTATTCTAATCCAATTAGGGTTTTTAACCAATCTTTTGCATCTAATATGTGATTTTGTGTGATTTTGTGTCATTGGTTGAACATTTAGGTCATTTTCGTCCTCCCTAGGCTTATTCTAATCCAATTAGGGTTTTTAACCAATCTTTTGCATCTAATATGCGATTTTGTGTCATTTTGTGTCATTGGTTGAACATTTATGTCATTTTCGTCCTCCCTAGTCTTATTCTAATCCAATTAGGGTTTTTAACCAATCTTGTGCATCCAATATGTGATTTTGTGTCATTGGTTAAACATTTTGGTCATTTTCGTCCTCCCTAGGCTTATTCTAATCCAATTAAGGTTTTTAACCAATCTTGTGCATCCAATATGTGATTTTGTGTCATTGGTTGGACATTTAGGTCATTTTCGTCCTCCCTAGGCTTATTCTAATCCAATTAGGGTTTTTAACCAATCTTGTGCATCCAATATGTGATTTTGTGTCATTGGTTGAACATTTAGGTCATTTTCGTCCTCCCTAGAGTTATTCTAATCCAATTAGGGTTTTTAACCAATCTTGTGCATCCAATATGTGATTTTGTGTCATTTTGTGTCATTGGTTGAACATTTAGGTCATTTTCGTCCTCCCTAGGCTTATTCTAATCCAATTAGGGTTTTTAACCAATCTTGTGCATCCAATATGTGATTTTGTGTCATTGGTTGCACATTTAGGTCATTTTCGTCCTCCCTAGGCTTATTCTAATCCAATTAGGGTTTTTAACCAATCTTGTGCATATAATAAGTGATTTTGTGTCATTGGTAATTCAATTAGGTCATTTTCGTCCTCACTAGGCTTATTCAAATCCAATTAGGGTTTTTAATTAATCTTCTGCATCCAATATGCGATTTTGTGTTATTTTGTGTCATTGGTTGAAATTTTGGTCATGTTCGTCCTCTAGAGGCTTATTCTAGTCCATTTATGGTTTTTAACCAATCTTGTGCATCAATATGTGATTTGGTGTCATTGGTTGCACATTTAGGTCATTTTCGTCCTCCCTAGGCTTATTTTAATCCAATTAGGGTTTTTAACCTATCTTGTGCATCCAATATGTGATTTTGTGTCATTTGTAATCCAATTAGGTCATTTTCGTCCTCGCTAAACTTATTCTAATCCAATTAGGGTTTTTAACCAATCTTGTGCATCCAATATGTGATTTTGTGTCATTGGTTGAACATTTAGGTCATTTTGGTCGTCCCTATGCTTATTCTAATCCAATTAGGGTTTTTAACCAATCTTGTGCATCCAATATGTGATTTTGTGTCATTGGTTGCACATTTAGGTCATTTTTGTCCTCCCTAGGCTTATTCTAATCCAATTAGGGTTTTTAACCAATCTTGGGCATCCAATATGTGATTTTGTGTCATTGGTTGCACATTTAAGTCATTTTCATCCTCCCTAGGCTTATTCTAATCCAATTAGGGTTTTTAACCAATCTTGTGCATATAATAAGTGATTGTATGTCATTGGTAATCCAATTAGGTCATTGTCGTCCTCGCTAGGCTTATTCTAATCCAATTAGAATTTTTAACCAATCTTATGCATCCAATATGTGATTTTGTGTCATTTTGAGTTATTGGTTGAACATTTATGTCATTTTCGTCTTCCCTAGGCTTATTCTAATCCAATTAGGGTTTTTAACCAATCTTGTGCATCCAATATGTGATTTTGTGTCATTGGTTGCACATTTAGGTCATTTTCGTCCTCCCTAGGCTTATTCTAATCCAATTAGGGTTTTTAACCAATCTTGTGCATCCCATATGTGATTTTGTGTCAATTTGTGTCATTCGTTGAACATTTAGGTCATTTTCGTCCTCCCTTGGCTTATTCTAATCCAATTAGGGTTTTTAACCAATCTTGTGCATCCAATATGTGATTTTGTGTCATTGGTTGCACATTTAGGTCATTTTCGTCCTCCCTAGGCTTATTCTAATCCAATTAGGGTTTTTAACCAATCTTGTGCATCAGATATGTGATTTTGGGTCATTTTGTGTCATTGGTTGAACATTTAGGTCATATTCGTTCTCCCTAGGCTTATTCTAATCCAATTAGGGTTTTTAACCAATCTTGTGCATATAATAAGTGATTTTATGTCATTGGTAATCCAATTAGGTCATTTTCGCCCTCGCTAGGCTTATTCTAATCCAATTAGGGTTTTTAATCAATCTTATGCATCCAATATGTGATTTTGTGTCATTTTGTGTCATTGGTTGAACATTTAGGTCATTTTCGTCTTCCCTAGGCTTATTCTAATCCAATTTGGGTATTAAACCAATCTTGTGCATCCAATATGTGATTTTCTGTCATTGGTTGCACATTTAGGTCATTTTCGTCCTCCCTAGGCTTATTCTAATCCAATTAGGGTTTTTAACCAATCTTGTGCATCCAATATGTGATTTTGTGTCATTTTGTGTCATTGCTTGAACATTTAGATCATTTTTGTCCTCCATAGGCTTATTCTAATCCAATTAGGGTTTTTCACCAATCTTGTGCATCGTATATGTGATTGTGTCATTGATTGCACATTTAAATCATTTTCGTCCTCGCTAGGCTTATTCTAATCCAATTAGGGTTTTTAACCAATCTTATGCATCCAATATTTTATTTTGTGTCATTTTGTGTCATTGGTTGAACATTTAGGTCATTTTCGTCCTCCCTAGGCTTATTCTAATCCAATTTGGGTTTTTAACCAGTCTTGTGCATTCAATATGTGATTTTGTGTCATTGGTTGCACATTTAGGTCATTTTCGTCCTCCCTAGGCTTATTCTAATCCAATTAGGGTTTTTAACCAATCTTGTGCATCCAATATGTGATTTTGTGTCATTTTGTGTCATTGGTTGAACATTTAGGTAATTTTCGTCTTCCCTAGGCTTATTCTAATCCAATTAGGGTTTTTAACCAATCTTGTGCGTCCAATATGTGATTTTGTGTCATTGGTTGCATATTTAGGTAATCTTCGTCCTCCCTAGGCTTATTCTAATCCAATTAGGGTTTTTAACCAATCTTGTGCATCCAATATGTGATTTTGTGTCATTTTGTGTCATTGGTTGAACATTTAGGTCATTTTCGTCCTCCCTAGGCTTATTCTAATCCAATTAGGGTTTTTAACCAATCTTGTGCATCCAATATGTGATTTTACGTCATTGGTTGAACATTTAGGTCATTTTCGTCCTCCCTAGGCTTATTCTAATCCAATTAGGGTTTTTAACCAATCTTGTGCATCCAATATGTGATTTTGTGTCATTGGTTGAACATTTAGGTCATTTTCGTCCTCCCTAGGCTTATTCTAATCCAATAAGGATTTTTAACCAATCTTGTGCATCCAATATGTGATTTTGTGTCATTGGTCTAACATTTAGGTCATTTTCGTTCTCCCTAGGCTTATTCTAATCCAATTACGGTTTTTAACCAATCTTGTGCATCCAATATGTCATTTGGTGTCATTGGTTCAACATTTAGGTCATTTTGGTCCTCCCTAGGCTTATTCTAATCCAATTAGGGTTTTTAACCAATCTTGTGCATCCAATATGTGATTTTGTGTCATTGGTTGAACATTTAGGTCATTTTGGTCCTCCCTAGGCTTATTCTAATCCAATTAGGGTTTTTAACCAATCTTGTTCATATAATAAGTGATCTTGTGTCATTTGTAATCCAATTAGGTCATTTTCGTCCTCGCTAAACTTATTCTAATCCAATTAGGGTTTTTAACCAATCTTGTGCATCCAATATGTGATTTTGTGTCATTGGTTGAACATTTAGGTCATTTTCGTCCTCCCTAGGCTTATTCTAATCCAATTAGGGTTTTTAACCAATCTTGTGCATCCAATATGTGATTTTTTGTCATTGGTTGAATATTTAGGTCATTTTTGTCCTCCCTAGACTTATTCTAATCCAATTAGGGTTTTTAACCAATCTTGTGCATCCAATATGTGATTTTGTGTCATTTTGTGTCATTTGTTGAACATTTAGGTCATTTTCGTCCTCCGTAGGCTTATTCTAATCCAATTAGGGTTTTTAACCAATCTTGTGCATCCAATATGTGATTTTGTGTCATTGGTTGAATATTTAGGCCATCTTTGTCCTCCCTAGGCTTATTCTAATCCAATTAGGGTTTTTAACCAATCTTGTGCATCCAATATGTGATTTTGTGTCATTTTGTGTCATTGGTTGAACATTTAGGTCATTTTCGTCCTCCCTAGGCTTATTCTAATCCAATTAGGGTTTTTAACCAATCTTGTGCATCCAATATGTGATTTTGTGTCATTGGTTGAACATTTAGGTCATTCTCGTCCTCCCTAGGCTTATTCTAATCCAATTAGGGTTTTTAACCAATCTTGTGCATCCAATATGTGATTTTGTGTCATTTTGTGTCATTCGTTGAACATTTAGTTCATTTTCGTCCTCCCTAGGCTTATTCTAATCCAATTAGGGTTTTTAACCAATCTTGTGCATATAATAAGTGATTTTTTGTCATTGGTAATCCAATTAGGTCATTTTCGTCCTCGCTAGGCTTATTCTAATCCAATTAGGGTTTTTAACCAATCTTGTGCATCCAATATGCGATTTTGTGTCATTTTGTGTCATTGGTTGAACATTTAGGTCATTTCGTCCTCCCTAGGCTTATTCTAATCCAATTAGGGTTTTTAACCAATCTTATGCATCCAATATGTGATTTTGTGTCATTGGTTGCACATTTAGGTCATTTTCGTCCTCCCTAGGCTTATTCTAATCCAATTAGGGTTTTTAACCAACCTTGGGCATATAATAAGTGATTTTTTGTCGTTGGTAAACCAATAAGTTCATTTTCGTTCTCGCTAGACCTATTCTAATCCAATTAGGGTTTTTAACCAATCTTGTGCATCCAATATGTGACTTTGTGTCATTGGTTGAACATTTAGGTCATTTAGGTCCTCCCTAGGCTTATTCTAATCCAATTAAGGTTGTTAACCAATCTTGTTCTTATAATAAGTGATTTTGTGTCATTTGTAATCTAATTAGGTCATTTTCGTCCTCGCTAAACTTATTCTAATCCAATTAGGGTTTTTAACCAATCATGTGCATCCAATATGTGATTTTGTGTCATTGGTAATCCAATAAGTTCATTTTCGTCCTCGCTAGACTTATTCTAATCCAATTGGGGTTTTTAACCAATCTTGTGCATCCAATATGTGATTTTGTGTCATTGGTTGCACATTTAGGTCATTTTCGTCCTCCCTAGGCTTATTCTAATCCAATTAGGGTTTTTAACCAATCTTGTGCATCCAATATGTGATTTTGTGTCATTGGTTGCACATTTAGGTCATTTTCGTCCTCCCTAGGCTTATTCTAATCCAATTAGGGTTTTTAACCAATCTTGTGCATATAATAAGTGATTTTTTGTCATTGGTAATCCAATTAGGTCATTTTCGTCCTCCCTAGGCTTATTCTAATCCAATTAGGGTTTTTAACCAATCTTGTGCATCCAATATGTGATTTTGTGTCATTTTGTTTCATTGGTTGAACATTTAGGTCATTTTCGTCCTCCCTAGGCTTATTTTAATCCAATTATGGTTTTTAGCCAATCTTATGCTTCCAATATGTGATTTTGTGTCATTGGTTGCACACTTAGGTCATTTTCGTCCTCCCTAGGCTTATTCTAATCCAATTAGGGTTTTTAACCAATCTTGTGCATATAATAAGTGATTTTTTGTCATTGGTAAACCAATAAGTTCATTTTCGTCCTCGCTAGACTTATTCTAATCCAATTAGGGTTTTTAACTAATCTTGTGTATCCAATATGTGACTTTGTGTCATTGGTTGTACATTTAGGTCATTTTGGTCCTCCTTAGGCTTATTCTAATCCAATTAGGGTTTTTAACCAATCTTGTGCATCCAATATGTGATTTTGTGTCATTGGTTGCACATTTAGGTCATTTTCGTCCTCCCTAGGCTTATTCTAATCCAATTAGGGTTTTTAACCAATCTTGTGCATATAATAAGTGATTTTTTGTCATTGGTAATCCAATAAGTTCATTTTCTTCCTCGCTAGACTTATTCTAATCCAATTAGGGTTTTTAACCAATCTTGTGCATCCAATATGTGACTTTGTGTCATTGGTTGAACATTTAGGTCATTTTGGTCCTCCCTAGGCTTATTGTAATCCAATTAGGGTTTTTAACCAATCTTGTGCATCCAATATGTGATTTTGTGTCATTGGTTGCACATTTAGGTCATTTTCGTCCTCCCTAGGCTTATTCTAATCCAATTAGGGTTTTTAACCAATCTTGTGCATATAATAAGTGATTTTTTGTCATTGGTAATCCAATAAGTTCATTTTCTTCCTCGCTAGACTTATTCTAATCCAATTAGGGTTTTTAACCAATCTTGTGCATCCAATATGTGACTTTGTGTCATTGGTTGAATATTTAGGTTATTTTGGTCCTCCCTAGGTTTATTCTAATCCAATTAGGGTTTTTAACCAATCTTGTGCATCCAATATGTGATTTTGTGTCATTGGTTGCACATTTAGGTCATTTTCGTCCTCCCTAGGCTTATTCTAATCCAATTTGGGTTTTTAACCAATCTTGTGCATCCAATATGTGATTTTGTGTCATTGGTTGGATATTTAGGTCATTTTCGTCCTCCCCAGGCTTATTCTAATCCAATTAGGATTTTTATCCAATCTTGTGCATCCAATATGTGATTTTGTGTCAATTTGTGTCATTGGTTGAACATTTAGATCATTTTCGTCCTCCCTAGGCTTATTCTAATCCAATTAGGGTTTCTAGCCAATCTTGTGCATCCAATATGTGATTTTGTTTCATTGGTTGCACATTTAGGTCATTTTCGTCCTCCCTAGGCTTATTCTAATCCAATTAGGGTTTTTAACCAATCTTGTGCATATAATAAGTGATTTTATGTCATTGGTGATCCAATTAGGTCATTTTCGTCCTCGCTAGGCTTATTCTAATCCAATTAGGGTTTTTGACCAATCTTATGCATCCAATATGTGATTTTGTGTCATTTTGTGTCATTGGTTGAACATTTAGGTCATTTTCGTCCTCGCTTGACTTATTCTAATCCAATTAGGGTTTTTAACTAATCTTGTGCATCCAATATGTGACTTTGTGTCATTGGTTGAACATTTAGGTCATTTTCGTCCTCCCTAGGCTTATTCTAATCCAATTAGGGTTTTTAACCAATCTTGTGCATATAATAAGTGATTTTTTGTCATTGGTAATCCAATTAGGTCATTTTCGTCCTCCCTAGGCTTATTCTCACCCAATTATGGTTTTTAACAATCTTGTGCATCCAATATGTGATTTTGTGTCATTTTTTGTCATTGGTTGAACATTTTGGTCATTTTCGTCCTCGCTAGGCTTATTCTAATCCATTTAGGGTTTTTAACCAATCTTGTGCATCCAATATGTGATTTTGTGTCATTGGTTGCACATTTAGGTCATTTTCGTCCTCCCTAGGCTTATTCTAATCCAATTAGGGTTTTTAACCAATCTTATGCATCCAATATGTGATTTTGTGTCATTGGTTGCACATTTAGGTCATTTTCGTCCTCCCTAGGCTTATTCTAATCCAATTTGGGTTTTTAACCAATCTTGTGCATATAATAAGTGATTTTTTGTCATTGGTAATCCAATTAGGTCATTTTCGTCCTCGCTAGGCTTATTCTAATCCAATTAGGGTTTTTAACCAATCTTGTGCATCCAATATGTGATTTTGTGTCATTGGTTGCACATTTATGTCATTTTCGTCCTCCCTAGGCTTATTCTAATCCAATTAGGGTTTTTAACCAATCTTGTGCATCCAATATGTGATTTTGTGTCATTGGTTGCACATTTAGGTCATTTTCGTCCTCCCTAGGCTTATTCTAATCCAATTAGGGTTTTTAACCAATCTTGTGCATATAATAAGTGATTTTATGTCATTGGTAATCCAATTAGGTCATTTTCGTCCTCGCTAGGCTTATGCTAATCCAAGTAGAATTTTTAACCAATCTTATGCATCCAATATGTGATTTTGTGTCATTTTGTGTTATTGGTTGAACATTTAGGCCATTTTCGTCCTCCCTAGGCTTATTCTAATCTAATTAGGGTTTTTAACCAATCTTATGCATCCAATATGTGATTTTGTGTCATTGGTTGCACATTGACGTCATTTTCGTCCTCCCTAGGCTTATTCTAATCCAATTAGG
Organism: Cicer yamashitae; assembly: GCA_037974755.1. Taxonomy (NCBI): domain Eukaryota; kingdom Viridiplantae; phylum Streptophyta; class Magnoliopsida; order Fabales; family Fabaceae; genus Cicer; species Cicer yamashitae. The sequence goes on from JBBPBQ010000006.1 coordinate 2,564,054, forward strand.
GTTTTTAACCAATCTTGTGCATCCAATATGTGATTTTGTGTCATTGGTTGCACATTTAGGTCATTTTCGTCCTCCCTAGGCTTATTCTAATCCAATTAGGGTTTTTAACCAATCTTGTGCATATAATAAGTGATTTTTTGTGATTGGTAATCCAATAAGTTCATTTTCTTCCTCGCTAGACTTATTCTAATCCAATTAGGGTTTTTAACCAATCTTGTGCATCCAATATGTGACTTTGTGTCATTGGTTGAACATTTAGGTCATTTTGGTCCTCCCTAGGCTTATTCTAATCCAATTAGGGTTTTTAACCAATCTTGTGCATCCAATTTGTGATTTTGTGTCATTTTGTGTTATTGGTTGAACATTTAGGTCATTTTGGTCCTCCCTAGGCTTATTCTAATCTAATTAGGGTTTTTAACCAATCTTGTGCATCCAATATGTGATTTTGTGTCATTGGTTGCACATTTAGGTCATTTTCGTCCTCCCTAGGCTTATTCTAATCCAATTAGGGTTTTTAACCAATATTGTGCATCCAATATGTGTTTTTGTGTCATTGGTTGAAAATTTAGGTCATTTTCGTCCTCCCTAGGCTTATTCTAATCCAATTAGGGTTTTTAACCAATCTTGTGCATCCAATATGTGATTTTGTGTCATTGGTTGAACATTTAGGTCATTTTCGTCCTCCCCAGGCTTATTCTAATCCAATTAGGATTTTTATCCAATCTTGTCAATCCAATATGTGATTTTGTGTCAATTTGTGTCATTGGTTGAACATTTAGGTCATTTTCGTCCTCCCTAGGCTTATTCTAATCGAATTAGGGTTTTTAACCAATCTTGTGCATCCAATATGTGATTTTGTTTCATTGGTTGCACATTTAGGTCATTTTCGTCCTCCCTAGGCTTATTCTAATCCAATTAGGGTTTTTAACCAATCTTGTGCATATAATAAGTGATTTTATGTCATTGGTGATCCAATTTGGTCATTTTCGTCCTCGCTAGGCTTATTCTAATCCAATTAGGGTTTTTGACCAATCTTATGCATCCAATATGTGATTTTGTGTCATTTTGTGTCATTGGTTGAACATTTAGGTCATTTTCGTCCTCGCTTGACTTATTCTAATCCAATTAGGGTTTTTAACCAATCTTGTGCATCCAATATGTGACTTTGTGTCATTGGTTGAACATTTAGGTCATTTTCGTCCTCCCTAGGCTTATTCTAATCCAATTAGGGTTTTTAACCAATCTTGTGCATATAATAAGTGATTTTTTGTCATTGGTAATCCAATTAGGTCATTTTCGTCCTCCCTAGGCTTATTCTCACCCAATTATGGTTTTTAACAATCTTGTGCATCCAATATGTGATTTTGTGTCATTTTTTGTCATTGGTTGAACATTTTGGTCATTTTCGTCCTCGCTAGGCTTATTCTAATCCATTTAGGGTTTTTAACCAATCTTGTGCATCCAATATGTGATTTTGTGTCATTGGTTGCACATTTAGGTCATTTTCGTCCTCCCTAGGCTTATTCTAATCCAATTAGGGTTTTTAACCAATCTTATGCATCCAATATGTGATTTTATGTCATTGGTTGCACATTTAGGTCATTTTCGTCCTCCCTATGCTTATTCTAATCCAATTAGGGTTTTTAACCAATCTTGTGCATATAATAAGTGATTTTTTGTCATTGGTAATCCAATTAGGTCATTTTCGTCCTCCCTAGGCTTATTCTCACCCAATTTGGATTTTTAACAAATCTTGTGCATCCAATATGTGATTTTGTGTCATTTTGTGTCATTGGTTTAACATTTTGGTCATTTTCGTCCTCCCTAGGCTTATTCTAATCCATTTAGGGTTTTTAACCAATCTTGTGCATCCAATATGTGATTTTGTGTCATTGGTTGCACATTTAGGTCATTTTCGTCCTCCCTAGGCTTATTCTAATCCAATTAGGGTTTTTAACCAATCTTATGCATCCAATATGTGATTTTATGTCATTGGTTGCACATTTAGGTCATTTTCGTCCTCCCTATGCTTATTCTAATCCAATTAGGGTTTTTAACCAATCTTGTGCATATAATAAGTGATTTTATGTCATTGGTAATCCAATTAGGTCATTTTCGTCCTCGCTAGGCTTATTCTAATCCAATTAGGGTTTTTAACCAATCTTATGCATCCAATATGTGATTTTGTGTCATTTTGTGTCATTGGTTGAACATTTTGGTCATTTTCGTCCTCCCTAGGCTTATTCTAATCCAATTAGGGTTTTTAACCAATCTTGTGCATCCAATATGTGATTTTGTGTCATTGGTTGCACATTTAGGTCATTTTCGTCCTCCCTAGGCTTATTCTAATCCAATTAGGGTTTTTAACCAATCTTGTGCATATAATAAGTGATTTTTTCTCATTGGTAATCCAATTAGGTCATTTTCGTCCTCCCTAGGCTTATTCTCACCTAATTTGGGTTTTTAACCAATCTTGTGCATCCAATATGTGATTTTATGTCATTTTGTGTCATTGGTTGAACATTTTGGTCATTTTCGTCCTCCCTAGGCTTATTCTAATCCATTTAGGGTTTTTAACCAATCTAGTGTATCCAATATGTGATTTTGTGTCATTGGTTGCACATTTAGGTCATTTTCGTCCTCCCTAGGCTTATTCTAATCCAATTAGGGTTTTTAACCAATCTTGTGCATCCAATATGTGATTTTGTGTCATTGGTTGCACATTTAAGTCATTTTCATCCTCCCTAGGCTTATTCTAATCCAATTAGGGTTTTTAACCAATCTTGTGCATACAATAAGTGATTTTATGTCATTGGTAATCCAATTAGGTCATTTTCGTCCTCGCTATGCTTATTCTAATCCAATTAGAATTTTTAACCAATCTTATGCATCCAATATGTGATTTTATGTCATTTTGTGTTATTGGTTGAACATTTAGGTCATTTTCGTCCTCCCTAAGCTTATTCTAATCCAATTAGGGTTTTTAAACAATCTTGTGCATCCAATATGTGATTTTGTGTCATTGGTTGCACATTTAGGTCATTTTCGTCCTCCCTAGGCTTATTCTAATCCAATTAGGGTTTTTAACCAATCTGGTGCATATAATAAGTGATTTTTTGTCATTGGTAATCCAATAAGTTCATTTTCTTCCTCGCTAGACTTATTCTAATCCAATTAGGGTTTTTAACCAATCTTGTGCATCCAATATGTGACTTTGTGTCATTGGTTGAACATTTAGGTCATTTTGGTCCTCCCTAGGCTTATTCTAATCCAATTAGGGTTTTTAACCAATCTTGTGCATATAATAAGTGATTTTTTGTCATTGGTAATCCAATTAGGTCATTTTCGTCCTCCCTAGGCTTATTCTAATCCAATTAGGGTTTTTAACCAATCTTGTGCATCCAATATGTGATTTTGTGTCATTGGTTGCACATTTAGGTCATTTTCGTCCTCCCTAGGCTTATTCTAATCCAATTAGGGTTTTTAACCAATCTTGTGCATATAATAAGTGATTTTATGTCATTGGTAATCCAATTAGGTCATTTTCATCCTCGCTAGGCTTATTCTAATCCAATTAGAATTTTTAACCAATCTTATGCATCCAATATGTGATTTTGTGTCATTTTGTGTTATTGTTTGAACATTTAGGTCAATTTGGTCCTCCTTATGCTTATTCTAAACCAATTAGGGTTTTTAACCAATCTTGTGCATATAATAAGTGATTTTATGTCATTGGTAATCCAATTAGGTCATTTTCGTCCTCGCTAGGCTTATTCTAATCCAATTAGAATTTTTAACCAATCTTATGCATCCAATATGTGATTTTGTGTCATTTTGTGTTATTGGTTGAACATTTAGGTCATTTTCGTCCTCCCTAGGCTTATTCTAATCCAATTAGGGTTTTTAACCAATCTTGTGCATATAATAAGTGATTTTTTGTCATTGGTAATCCAATAAGTTCATTTTCTTCCTCGCTAGACTTATTCTAATCCAATTAGGGTTTTTAACCAATCTTGTGTATCCAATATGTGACTTTGTGTCATTGGTTGAACATTTAGGTCATTTTGGTCCTCCCTAGGCTTATTCTAATCCAATTAGGGTTTTTAACCAATCTTGTGCATCCAATATGTGATTTTGTGTCACTTGTAATCCGATTAGGTCATTTTCGTCCTCGCTTAACTTATTCTAATCCAATTAGGGTTTTTAACCAATCTTGTGCATCCAATATGTGATTTTGTGTCATTGGTTGCACATTTAAGTCATTTTCGTCCTCCCTAGGCTTATTCTAATCCAGTTAACGTTTTTAACCAATCTTGTGCATATAATAAGTGATTTTGTGTCATTTGTAATCCAATTAGGTCATTTTCGTCCTCGCTAAACTTATTCTAATCCAATTAGGGTTTTTAACCAATCTTGTGCATCCAATATGTGATTTTGTGTCATATGTTGAACATTTAGGTCATTTTGGTCCTCCCTAGGCTTATTCTAATCCAATTAGAGTTTTCAACCAATCTTGTTCATATAATAAGTTATCTTCTGTCATTTGTAATCCAATTAGGTCATTTTCGTCCTCGCTAAACTTATTCTAATCCAATTAGGGTTTTTAACCAATGTTGTGCATCCAATATGTGATTTTGTGTCATATGTTGAACATTTAGGTCATTTTGGTCCTCCTTAGGCTTATTCTAATCCAATTAGGGTTTTTAACCAATCTTGTGCATCCAATATGTGATTTTGTGTCATTTTGTGTCATTGGTTGAACATTTAGGTCATTTTCGTCCTCCCTAGGCTTAATCTAATCCAATTAGGGTTTTTAACCAATCTTGTGCATCCATTATGTGATTTTGTGTCATTGGTTGCACATTTAAGTCATTTTCGTCCTCCCTAGGCTTATTCTAATCCAATTAGGGTTTTTAACCAATCTTGTGCATATAATAAGTGATTTTGTTTCATTTGTAATCCAATTAGGTCATTTTCGTCCTCGCTAAACTTATTCTAATCCAATTAGGGTTTTTAACCAATCTTGTGCATCCAATATGTGATTTTGTGACATATGTTGAACATTTAGGTCATTTTGGTCCTCCCTAGGCTTATTCTAATCCAATTAGGGTTTTCAACCAATCTTGTTCATATAATAAGTTATCTTGTGTCATTTGTAATCCAATTAGGTCATTTTCGTCCTCGCTAAACTTATTCTAATCCAATTAGGGTTTTTAACCAATCTTGTGCATCCAATATGTGATTTTGTGTCATTGGTTGCACATTTAGGTCATTTTCGTCCTCCCTAGGCTTATTCTAATCCAATTAGGGTTTTTAACCAATCTTGTGCATATAATAAGTGATTTTGTGTTATTGGTAATCCAATTAGGTCATTTTCGTCATCGCTAGGCTTATTCTAATCCAATTAGGTTTTTTTACCAATCTTGTGCATCCGATATGTGATTTTGTGTCATTGGTTGCACATTTAGGTCATTTTCGTCCTCCCAAGGCTTATTCTAATCCAATTAGGGTTTTTAACCAATCTTGTGCATCCAATATGTGATTTTGTGTCATTGGTTGCACATTTATGTCATTTTCGTCCTCCCTAGGCTTATTCTAATCCAATTAGGGTTTTTAACCAATCTTGTGCATCCAATATGTGATTTTGTGTCATTGGTTGCACATTTAGGTCATTTTCGTCCTCCCTAGGCTTATTCTAATCCAATTAGGGTTTTTAACCAATCTTGTGCATCCAATATGTGATTTTGTGTCATTTTGTGTCATTGGTTGAACATTTTGGTCATTTTCGTCCTCCCTAGGCTTATTCTAATCCAATTAGGGTTTTTAACCAATCTTGTGCATCCAATATGTGATTTTGTGTCATTGGTTGAACATTTAGGTCATTTTCGTCCTCCCTTGGCTTATTCTAATCCAATTAGAGTTTTTAACCAATCTTCTGCATCCAATATGTGATTTTGTGTCATTTTGTGTCATTGGTTGAACATTTAGGTCATTTTCGTCCTCCCTAGGCTTATTCTAATCCAATTAGGGTTTTTAACCAATCTTGTGCATCCAATATGTGATTTTGTGTCATTGGTTGAACATTTAGGTCATTTTCGTCCTCCCTTGGCTAATTCTAATCCAATTAGGGTTTTTAACCAATCTTGTGCATCCAATATGAGATTTTGTGTCATTTTGTGTCATTGGTTGAACATTTAGGTCATTTTCGTTCTCCCTAGGCTTATTCTAATCCAATTAGGGTTTTTAACCAATCTTGTGCATCCAATATGTGATTTTGTGTCATTTTGTGTCATTGGTTGAACATTTAGGTCATTTTCGTCCTCCCTAGGCTTATTCTAATCCAATTAGGGTTTTTAACCAATCTTGTGCATCCAATATGTGATTTTGTGTCATTTTGTGTCATTGGTTGAACATTTAGGTCATTTTCGTCCTCCCTAGGCTTATTCTAATCGAATTAGGGTTTTTAACCAATCTTGTGCATCCAATATGTGATTTTATGTCATTGGTTGAACATTTAGGTCATTTTCGTCCTCCCTAGGCTTATTCTAATCCAATTAGGGTTTTTAACCAATCTTGTGCATCCAATATGTGATTTTGTGTCATTTGTTTAACATTTAGGTCATTTTCGTCCTCCCTAGGCTTATTCTAATCCAATTAGGATTTTTAACCAATCTTGGGCATCCAATATGTGATTTTGTGTCATTTTGTGTCATTGGTTGAACATTTAGGTCATTTTCGTCCACCCTAGGCTTATTCTAACCCAATTAGGATTTTTAACCAATCTTGTGCATCCAATATGTGATTTTGTGTCATTTGTTTAACATTTAGGTCATTTTCATCCTCCCTAGGCTTATTCTAATCCAATTAGGGTTTTTAACCAATCTTGGGCATCCAATATGTGATTTTGTGTCATTTTGTGTCATTGGTTGAACATTTAGGTCATTTTCGTCCTCCCTAGGCTTATTCTAATCCAATTAGGGTTTTTAACCAATCTTGTGCATCCAATATGTGATTTTGTGTCATTTTGTGTCATTGGTTGAACATTTAGGTCATTTTCGTCCTCCCTAGGCTTATTCTAATCCAATTAAGGTTTTTACCAATCTTGTGCATCCAATATGTGATTTTGTGTCATTTTGTGTCATTGGTTGAACATTTAGGTCATTTTCGTCCTCCCTAGGCTTATTCTAATCCAATTAGGGTTTTTAACCAATCTTGTGCATCCAATATGTGATTTTGTGTCATTGGTTGAACATTTAGGTCATTTTCGTCCACCCTAGGTTTTTTCTAATCCAATTAGGGTTTTTAACCAATCTTGTGCATCCAATATGTGATTTTGTGTCATTTTGTGTCATTGGTTGAACATTTAGGTCATTTTCGTCCTCCCTAGGCTTATTCTAATCCAATTAGGGTTTTTAACCAATCTTGTGCATCCAATATGTGATTTTGTGTCATTGGTTGAACATTTAGTTCATTTTCGTCCTCCCTAGGCTTATTCTATTCCATTTAGGGTTTTTAACCAATCTTCTGCATCCAATATGTGATTTTGTGTCATTTTGTGTCATTGGTTCAACATTTAGGTCATTTTCGTCCTCCCTAGGGTTATTTTAATCCAATTAGGATTTTTAACCAATCTTGTGCATCCAATATGTGATTTTGTGTCATTTTGTGTCATTGGTTGAACATTTAGGTCATTTTCGTCCTCCCTAGGCTTATTCTAATCCAATTAGGGTTTTTAACCAATCTTGTGCATCCAATATGTGATTTTGTGTCATTTTGTGTCATTGGTTGAACATTTACGTGATTTTCGTCCTCCCTAGGCTTATTCTAATCCAATTAGGGTTTTTAACCAATCTTGTGCATCCAATATGTGATTTTGTGTCATTTTGTGTCATTGGTTGAACATTTAGGTCATTTTCGTCCTCCCTAGGCTTATTCTAATCCAATTAAGGTTTTTAACCAATCTTGTGCATCCAATGTGTGATTTTGTGTCATTTTGTGTCATTGGTTGAACAATTAGGTCAATTTCGTCCTCCCTAGGCTTATTTTATTCCAATTAAGGTTTTTAACCAATCTTGTGCATCCAATATGTGATTTTGTGTCATTGGTTGAACATTTAGGTCATTTTCGTCCTCCCTAGGCTTATTCTAATCCAATTAGGGTTTTTAACCAATCTTGTGTATCCAATATGTGATTTTGTGTCATTGGTTGCACATTTAGGTCATTTTCGTCCTCCCTAGGCTTATTCTAATCCAATTAGGGTTTTTAACCAATCTTGTGCATCCAATATGTGATTTTGTGTCATTTTGTGTCATTGGTTGAACATTTAGGTCATTTTCGTCCTCCCTAGGCTTATTCTAAAGCAATTAGGGTTTTTAACCAATCTTGTGCATCCAATATGTGATTTTGTGTCATTGGTTGAACATTTAGGTCATTTTGGTCCTCCCTAGGCTCTTTTTAATCCAATTAGGGTTTTTAACCAATCTTGTGCATCCAATATGTGATTTTGTGTCATTGGTTAAACATTTAGGTCATTTTCGTCCTCCCTATGCTTATTCTAATCCAATTAGGGTTTTTAACCAATCTTGTGCATCGAATATGTGATTTTGTGTCATTTTGTGTCATTTGTTGAACATTTAGGTCATTTTCGTCCTCCCTAGGCTTATTCTAATCCAATTAGGGTTTTTAACCAATCTTGTGCATCCAATATGTGATTTTGTGTCATTTTGTGTCATTGGTTGAACATTTAGGTCATTTTCGTCCTCCCTAGGCTTATTCTAATCCAATTAGGGTTTTTAACCAATCTTGTGCATCCAATATGTGATTTTGTGTCATTGGTTGAAGATTTAGGTTATTTTCGTCCTCCCAAGGCTTATTCTAATCCAATTAGGGTTTTTAACCAATCTTGTGCATCCAATATGTGATTTTGTGTCCTTTTGTGTCATTGGTTGAACATTTAGGTCATTTTCGTCCTCCCTATGCTTATTCTAATCCAATTAGGTTTTTAACCAATCTTGTGCATCCAATATGTTATTTTGTGTCATTTTGTGTCATTGGTTGAACATTTAGGTCATTTTCGTCCTCCCTAGGCTTATTCTAATCCAATTAGGGTTTTTAACCAATCTTGTGCTTCCAATATGTGATTTTGTGTCATTTTGTGTCATTGGTTGAACATTTAGGTCATTTTCATCCTCCCTAGGAATATTCTAATCCAATTAGCGTTTTTAACCAATCTTGTGCATCCAATATGTGATTTTGTGTCATTTTGTGTCATTGGTTGAACATTTAGGTAATTTTCGTCCTCCCTAGGCTTATTCTAATCCAATTAGGGTTTTTAACCAATCTTGTGCATCCAATAAGTGATTTTGTGTCATTTTGTGTCATTGGTTCAACATTTTTGTCATTTTCGTCCTCCCTAGGCTTATTCTAATCCAATTAGGGTTTTTAACCAATCTTGTGCATCCAATATGTGATTTTGTGTCATTTTGTGTCATTGGTTGAACATTTAGGTCATTTTCGTCCTCCCTAGGCTTATTCTAATCCAATTAGGGTTTTTAACCAATCTTGTGCATCCAATATGTGATTTTGTGTCATTGGTTGAACATTTAGGTCATTTTCGTCCTTCCTAGGCTTATTCTAATCCAATTAGGGTTTTTAACCATTCTTGTGCATCCAATATGTGATTTTGTTTCATTGGTTGAACATTTAGGTCATTTTCGCCTTGCTAGGCTTATTCTAATCCAATTAGGGTTTTTAACCAATCTAGTGCATCCAATATGTGATTTTGTGTCATTGGTTGAACATTTAGGTCATTTTCGTCCTCCCTAGGCTTATTCTAATCCAATTAGGGTTTTTAACCAATCTTGTTCATCCAATATATGATTTTGTGTCATTGGTTGAACATTTAGGTCATTTTCGTCCTCCCTAGGCTTATTCTAATCCAATTAGGGTTTTTAACCAATCTTGTGCATCCAATATGTGATTTTGTGTCATTGGTTGAACATTTATGTCATTTTCGTCCTCCCCAGGCTTATTCTACTCCAATTAGGATTTTAATCCAATGTTGTGCATCCCATATGCGATTTTGTGTCAATTTGTGTCATTGGTTGAACATTTAGGTCATTTTCGTCCTCCCTAGGCTTATTCTAATCCAATTAGGGTTTTTAACCAATCTTGTGCATCCAATATGTGATTTTGTGTCATTGGTTGCACATTTAGGTCATTTTCGTCCTCCCTAGGCTTATTCTAATCCAATTAGGGTTTTTAACCAATCTTGTGCATATAATAAGTGATTTTGTGTCATTTGTAATCCAATTAGGTCATTTTCGTCCTCGCTAAACTTATTCTAATCCAATTAGGATTTTTAACCAATCTTATGCATCCAATATGTGATTTGGTGTCATTGGTTGCACATTTAGGTCATTTTTGTCCTCCCTAGGCTTATTCTAATCCAATTAGGGGTTTTAACCAATCTTGTGCATATAATAAGTGATTTTATGTCATTGGTAATCCAATTAGGTCATTTTCGTCCTCGTTAGGCTTATTCTAATCCAGTTAGGGTTTTTAACCAATCTTGTGCATCCAATATGTGATTTTGTGTCATTGGTTGCACATTTATTTCATTTTCATCCTCCCTAGGCTTATTCTAATCCAATTAGGGTTTTTAACCAATCTTGTGCATTCAATATGTGATTTTGTGTCATTTTGTGTCATTGGTTGAACATTTAGGTCATTTTCGTCCTCCCTAGGCTTATTCTAAACCAATTAGGGTTTTTAACCAATCTTGTGCATCCAATATGTGATTTTGTGTCATTGGTTGCACATTTATGTCATTTTCGTCCTCCCTAGGCTTATTCTAATCCAATTAGGGTTTTTAACCAATCTTGTGCATCCAATATGTGATTTTGTGTCATTGGTTGCACATTTAGGTCATTTTCGTCCTCCCTAGGCTTATTCTAATCCAATTAGGGTTTTTAACCAATCTTGTGCATATAATAAGTGATTTTATGTCATTGGTAATCCAATTAGGTCATTTTCGTCCTCGCTAGGCTTATGCTAATCCAAGTAGAATTTTTAACCAATCTTATGCATCCAATATGTGATTTTGTGTCATTTTGTGTTATTGGTTGAACATTTAGGCCATTTTCGTCCTCCCTAGGCTTATTCTAATCTAATTAGGGTTTTTAACCAATCTTATGCATCCAATATGTGATTTTGTGTCATTGGTTGCACATTGACGTCATTTTCGTCCTCCCTAGGCTTATTCTAATCCAATTAGGGTTTTTAACCAATCTTGTGCATCCAATATGTGATTTTGTGTCATTGGTTGCACATTTAGGTCATTTTCGTCCTCCCTAGGCTTATTCTAATCCAATTAGGGTTTTTAACCAATCTTGTGCATATAATAAGTGATTTTATGTCATTGGTAATCCAATTAGGTCATTTTCGTCCTCGCTAGGCTTATTCTAATCCAATTAGGGTTTTAAACCAATCTTATGCATCCAATATGTGATTTTGTGTCATTTTGTGTCATTGGTTGAACATTTAGGTCATTTTTGTCCTACCTAGGCTTTCTTTAAACCAATTTGGGTTTTTAACCAATCTTGTGCATCCAATATGTGATTTTGTGTCATTGGTTGCACATTTAGGTCATTTTCGTCCTCCCTAGCCTTATTCTAATCCAATTAGGGTTTTTAACCAATCTTGTGCATCCAATATGTGATTTTGTGTCATTGGTTGCACATTTAGGTCATTTTCGTCCTCCCTAGGCTTATTCTAATCCAATTAGGGTTTTTAACCAATCTTGTGCATCCAATATGTGATTTTGTGTCATTGGTTGAACATTTAGGCAAATTTCGTCCTCGCTAGGCTTATTCTAATCCAATTAAGATTTTTAACCAATCTTATGCATCCAATATGTGATTTTGTGTCATTGGTTGCACATTTAGGTCATTCTCGTCCTCCCTAGGCTTATTCTAATCCAATTAGGGTTTTTAACCAATCTTGTGCATCCAATATGTGATTTTGTGTCATTGGTTGCACATTTAGGTCATTTTCGTCCTCCCTAGGCTTATTCTAATCCAATTAGGGTTTTTAACCAATCTTGTGCATCCCATATGTGATTTTGTGTCAATTTGTGTCATTCGTTGAACATTTAGGTCATTTTCGTCCTCCCTTGGCTTATTCTAATCCAATTAGGGTTTTTAACCAATCTTGTGCATCCAATATGTGATTTTGTGTCATTGGTTGCACATTTAGGTCATTTTCGTCCTCCCTAGGCTTATTCTAATCCAATTAGGGTTTTTAACCAATCTTGTGCATCAGATATGTGATTTTGGGTCATTTTGTGTCATTGGTTGAACATTTAGGTCATATTCGTTCTCCCTAGGCTTATTCTAATCCAATTAGGGTTTTTAACCAATCTTGTGCATATAATAAGTGATTTTATGTCATTGGTAATCCAATTAGGTCATTTTCGCCCTCGCTAGGCTTATTCTAATCCAATTAGGGTTTTTAATCAATCTTATGCATCCAATATGTGATTTTGTGTCATTTTGTGTCATTGGTTGAACATTTAGGTCATTTTCGTCTTCCCTAGGCTTATTCTAATCCAATTTGGGTATTAAACCAATCTTGTGCATCCAATATGTGATTTTCTGTCATTGGTTGCACATTTAGGTCATTTTCGTCCTCCCTAGGCTTATTCTAATCCAATTAGGGTTTTTAACCAATCTTGTGCATCCAATATGTGATTTTGTGTCATTGGTTGCACATTTAGGTCATTTTCGTCCTCCCTAGGCTTATTCTAATCCAATTAGGGTTTTTAACCAATCTTGTGCATCCATCCAATATGTGATTTTGTGTCATTTTGTGTCATTGGTTGAACATTTAGGTCATTTTCGTCCTCCCTAGGCTTATTCTAATCCAATTAGGGTTTTTAACCAATCTTGTGCATCCAATATGTGATTTTGTGTCATTGGTTGCTCATTTAGGTCATTTTCGTCCTCCCTAGGCTTATTCTAATCCAATTAGGGTTTTTAACAAATCTTGTGCATCCAATATGTGATTTTGTGTCATTTTGTGTCATTGGTTGAACATTTAGGTCATTTTCGTCCTCCCTAGGCTTAATCTAATCCAATTAGGGTTTTTAACCAATCTTGTGCATCCAATATGTGATTTTGTGTCATTTTGTGTCATTGGTTGAACATTTAGGTCATTTTCGTCCTCCCTAGGCTTAATCTAATCCAATTAGGGTTTTTAACCAATCTTGTGCATCCAATATGTGATTTTGTGTCATTGGTTGCACATTTAGGTCATTTTCGTCCTCCCTAGGCTTATTCTAATCCAATTAGGGTTTTTAACCAATCTTGTGCATCCAATATGTGATTTTGTGTCATTGGATGCACATTTAGGTCATTTTCGTCCTCCCTAGGCTTATTCTAATCCAATTAGGGTTTTTAACCAATCTTGTGCATCCAATATGTGATTTTGTGTCATTGGTTGAACATTTAGGTCATTTTGGTCCTCCCTAGGCTTATTCTAATCCAATTAGGGTTTTTAACCAATCTTGTGCATCCAATATGTCATTTGGTGTCATTGGTTCAACATTTAGGTCATTTTGGTCCTCCCTAGGCTTATTCTAATCCAATTAGGGTTTTTAACCAATCTTGTGCATCCAATATGTGATTTTGTGTAATTGGTTGAACATTTAGGTCATTTTCGTCCTCCCTAGGCTTATTCTAATCCAATTAGGGTTTTAAACCAATCTTGTGCATCCAATATGTGATTTTGTGTCATTTTGTGTCATTGGTTGAACATTTAGGTAATTTTCGTCCTCCCTAGGCTTATTCTAATCCAATTAGGGTTTTTAACCAATCTTGTGCATCCAATAAGTGATTTTGTGTCATTTTGTGTCATTGGTTCAACATTTTTGTCATTTTCGTCCTCCCTAGGCTTATTCTAATCCAATTAGGGTTTTTAACCAATCTTGTGCATCCAATATGTGATTTTGTGTCATTTTGTGTCATTGGTTGAACATTTAGGTCATTTTCGTCCTCCCTAGGCTTATTCTAATCCAATTAGGGTTTTTAACCAATCTTGTGCATCCAATATGTGATTTTGTGTCATTGGTTGAACATTTAGGTCATTTTCGTCCTCCCTAGGCTTATTATAATCCAACTAGGGTTTTTAACCAATCTTGTGCATCCAATATGTGATTTTGTGTCATTTTGTGTCATTGGTTGAACATTTAGGTCATTTTCGTCCTCCCTAGGCTTATTCTAATCCAATTAGGGTTTTTAACCAATCTTGTGCATCCAATATGTGATTTTGTGTCATTGATTGAACATTTAGGTCTTTTTCGTCCTCCCTATGCTTATTCTAATCCAGTTAGGGTTTTTAACCAATCTTGTGCATCCAATATGTGATTTTGTGTCATTTTGTGTCATTGGTTGAACATTTAGGTCATTTTCGTCCTCCCTAGGCTTATTCTAATCCAATTAGGGTTTTTAACCAATCTTTGCATCCAATATGTGATTTTGTTTCATTGGTTGAACATTTAGGTCATTTTTGTCCTCCCTAGGCTTATTCTAATCCAATTAGGGTTTTTAACCAATCTTGTGCATCCAATATGTGATTTTGTGTCATTGGTTGAACATTTAGGTCATTTTCGTCCTACCTAGGCTTATTCTAATCCAATTAGGGTTTTTAACCAATCTTGTGCATCCAATATGTGATTTTGTGTCACTGGTTGCACATTTAGGTCATTTTGGTCCTCCCTATGCTTATTCTAATCCAATTAGGGTTTTTAACCAATCTTGTGCATCCAATATGTGATTTTGTGTCGCTGGTTGCACATTTAGGTCATTTTGGTCCTCCCTATGCTTATTCTAATCCAATTAGGGTTTTTAACCAATCTTGTGCATGCAATATGTGATTTTGTGTCATTGGTTGCACATATAGGTCATTTTCGTCCTCCCTAGTCTTATTGTAATCCAATTAGGGTTTTTAACCAATCTTGTGCATCCAATATGTGATTTTGTGTCATTTTGTGTCATTGGTTGAACATTTAGGTCATTTTCGTCCTCCCTAGGCTTATTCTAATCCAATTAGGGTTTTTAACCAATCTTGTGCATCCAATATGTGATTTTGTGTCATTGGTTGAACATTTAGGTCTCTTTCGTCTTTCCTAGGCTTATTCTAATACAATTAATGTTTTTAATTAATCTTGTGCATCCAATATGTGATTTTGTGTCATTAGTTGAACATTTAGGTCGTTTTCGTCCTCCCTAGGCTTATTCTGATCCAATTAGGGTTTTTAACCAATCTTGTGCATCCAATATGTGATTTTGTGTCATTTTGTGTCATTGGTTGAACATTTAGGTCATTTTCGTCCTCCCTAGGCTTATTCTAATGCAATTAGGGTTTTTAACCAATCTTGTGCATCCAATATGTAATTTTGTGTCATTGGTTGCACATTTAGGTAATTTTCGTCCTCCCTAGGCTTATTCTAATCCAATTAGGGTTTTTAACCAATCTTATGCATCCAATATGTGATTTTGTGTCATTGGTTGCACATTTAGGTCATTTTCGTCCTCCCTAGGCTTATTCTAATCCAATTTGGGTTTTTAACCAATCTTGTGCATATAATAAGTGATTTTTTGTCATTGGTAATCCAATTAGGTCATTTTCGTCCTCGATAGGCTTATTCTAATCAAATTAGGGTTTTTAACCAATCTTGTGCATCCAATATGTGATTTTGTGTCATTGGTTGAACATTTAGGTCATTTCGTCCTCTCTAGGCTTATTCTAATCCAATTAGGGTTTTTAACCAATCTTATGCATCCAATATGTGATTTTGTGTCATTGGTTGCACATTTACGTCATTTTCGTCCTCCCTAGGCTTATTCTAATCCAATTAGGGTTTTTAACCAATCTTGTGCATATAATAAGTGATTTTTCGTCATTGGTAATCCAATTAGGTCATTTTCGTCATCCCTAGGCTTATTCTAATCCAATTAGGGTTTTTAATCAATCTTGTGCATCCAATATGTGATTTTGTGTCATTGGTTGCACATTTAGGTCATTTTCGTCCTCCCTAGGCTTATTCTAATCCAATTTGGGTTTTTAAGCAATCTTGTGCATATAATAAGTGATTTTATGTCATTGGTAATCCAATTAGGTCATTTTCGTCCTCGCTAGACTTATTCTAATCCAATTAGGGTTTTTAACCAATCTTGTGCATCCAATATGTGATTTTGTGTCATTGGTTGCACATTTATGTCATTTTGGTCCTCCCTAGGCTTATTCTAATCCAATTAGGGTTTTTAACCAATCTTGTGCATCCAATATGTGATTTTGTGTCATTTTGTGTCATTGGTTGAACATTTAGGTCATTTTCGTCCTCCCTAGGCTTATTCTAATCCAATTAGGGTTTTTAACCAATCTTGTGCATCCAATATGTGATTTTGTGTCATTTTGTGTCATTGGTCGAACATTTAGGTCATTTTCGTCCTCCCTAGGCTTATTCTAATCCAATTAGGGTTTTTAACCCATCTAGTGCATCCAATATGTGATTTTGTGTGATTTTGTGTCATTGGTTGAACATTTAGGTCATTTTCGTCCTCCCTAGGCTTATTCTAATCCAATTAGGGTTTTTAACAAATCTTGTGCATCCAATATGTGATTTTGTGTCATTAGTTGAACATTTAGGTCGTTTTCGTTCTCCCTAGGCTTATTCTAATCCAATTAGGGTTTTTAACCAATCTTGTGCATCCAATATGTGATTTTGTGTCATTTTGTGTCATTGGTTGAACATTTAGGTCATTTTCGTCCTCCCTAGGCTTATTCTAATCCAATTAGGGTTTTTAACCAATCTTGTGCATCCAATATGTGATTTTGTGTCATTTGTAATCCAATTAGGTCATTTTCGTCCTCCCTAGGCTTATTCTAATCCAATTAGGGTTTTTAACCAATCTTGTGCATCCAATATGTGATTTTGTGTCATTTTGTGTCATTGGTTGAACATTTAGGTCATTTTCGTCCTCCCTAGGCTTATTCTAATCCAATTAGGGTTTTTAACCAATCTTGTGCATCCAATATGTGATTTTGTGTCATTGGTTGCACATTTAGGTCATTTTCGTCCTCCCTAGGCTTATTCTAATCCAATTAGGGTTTTTAACCAATCTTGTGCATATAATAAGTGATTTTGTGTCATTGGTAATTCAATTAGGTCATTTTCGTCCTCACTAGGCTTATTCAAATCCAATTAGGGTTTTTAATTAATCTTCTGCATCCAATATGCGATTTTGTGTTATTTTGTGTCATTGGTTGAAATTTTGGTCATGTTCGTCCTCTAGAGGCTTATTCTAGTCCATTTATGGTTTTTAACCAATCTTGTGCATCAATATGTGATTTGGTGTCATTGGTTGCACATTTAGGTCATTTTCGTCCTCCCTAGGCTTATTTTAATCCAATTAGGGTTTTTAACCTATCTTGTGCATCCAATATGTGATTTTGTGTCATTTGTAATCCAATTAGGTCATTTTCGTCCTCGCTAAACTTATTCTAATCCAATTAGGGTTTTTAACCAATCTTGTGCATCCAATATGTGATTTTGTGTCATTGGTTGAACATTTAGGTCATTTTGGTCGTCCCTATGCTTATTCTAATCCAATTAGGGTTTTTAACCAATCTTGTGCATCCAATATGTGATTTTGTGTCATTGGTTGCACATTTAGGTCATTTTCGTCATCCCTAGGCTTATTGTAATCCAATTAGGGTTTTTAACCAATCTTGTGCATCCAATATGTGATTTTGTGTCATTGGTTGCACATTTAGGTCATTTTCGTCCTCCCTAGGCTTATTCTAATCCAATTAGGGTTTTTAACCAATCTTGTGCATCCAATATGTGATTTTGTGTCATTTGTAATCCAATTAGGTCATTTTCGTCCTCGCTAAACTTATTCTAATCCAATTAGGGTTTTTAACCAATCTTGTGCATCCAATATGTGATTTTGTGTCATTGGTTGCACATTTAGGTCATTTTCGTCCTCCCTAGGCTTATTCTAATCCAATTAGGGTTTTTAACCAATCTTGTGCATATAATAAGTGATTTTGTGTCATTGTTAATTCAATTAGGTCATTTTCGTCCTCGCTAGGCTTATTCTAATCCAATTAGAATTTTTAACCAATCTAATGCATCCAATATGTGATTTTGTGTCATTTTGTGTCATTGGTTGAACATTTAGGTCATTTTCGTCCTCCCTAGGCTTATTCTAATCCAATTAGGGTTTTTAACCAATCTTGTGCATCCAATATGTGATTTTGTGTCATTGGTTGAACATTTAGGTCATTTTCGTCCTCCCTAGGCTTATTCTATCCAATTAGGGTTTTAACCAATCTTGTGCATCCAATATGTGATTTTGTGTCATTGGTTGAACATTTAGGTCATTTTCGTTCTCCCTAGGCTTATTCTAATCCAATTAGGGTTTTTAACCAATCTTGTGCATCCAATATGTGATTTTGTGTCATTTTGTGTCATTGGTTGAACATTTAGGTAATTTTCGTCCTCCCTAGGCTTATTCTAATCCAATTAGGGTTTTTAACCAATCTTGTGCATCCAATAAGTGATTTTGTGTCATTTTGTGTCATTGGTTCAACATTTTTGTCATTTTCGTCCTCCCTAGGCTTATTCTAATCCAATTAGGGTTTTTAACCAATCTTGTGCATCCAATATGTGATTTTGTGTCATTTTGTGTCATTGGTTGAACATTTAGGTCATTTTCGTCCTCCCTAGGCTTATTCTAATCCAATTAGGGTTTTTAACCAATCTTGTGCATCCAATATGTGATTTTGTGTCATTGGTTGAACATTTAGGTCATTTTCGTCCTCTCTAGGGTTTTTCTATTCCAATTAGGGTTTTTAACCAATCTTGTGCATCCAATATGTGATTTTGTGTCATTGGTTGAACATTTAGGTCATTTTCGTCCTCCCTAGGCTTATTCTAATCCAATTAGGGTTTTTAACCAATCTTGTGCATCCAATATGTGATTTTTTGTCATTGGTTGAATATTTAGGTCATTTTTGTCCTCCTTAGGCTTATTCTAATCCAATTAGGGTTTTTAACCAATCTTGTGCATCCATTATGTGCTTTTGTGTCTTTTTTGTGTCATTTGTTGAACATTTAGGTCATTTTCGTCTCCGTAGGCTTATTCTAATCCAATTAGGGTTTTTAACCAATCTTGTGCATCCAATATGTGATTTTCTGACATTTTGTGTCATTGGTTGAACATTTAGGTCATTTTCGTCCTCCCTAGGATTATTATAATCCAATTAGGGTTTTTAACCAATCTTGTGCATCCAATATGTGATTTTGTGTCATTGGTTGAATATTTAGGTCATTTTTGTCCTCCCTGGGCTTATTCTAATCCAATTAGGGTTTTTAACCAATCTTGTGCATCCAATATGTGATTTTGTATCATTTTGTGTCATTAGTTGAACATTTAGGTCATTTTCGTCCTCCCTAGGCTTATTCTAATCCAATTAGGGTTTTTAACCAATCTTGTGCATCCAGTATGTGATTTTGTGTCATTTTGTGTCGTTAGTTGAACATATAGATCATTTTCGTCCTCCATAGGCTTATTCTAATCCAATTAGGGTTTTTAACCAATCTTGTGCATCCAATATGTGATTTTGTGTCATTTTGTGTCGTTGGTTGAACATATAGATCATTTTCGTCCTCCATAGGCTTATTCTAATCCAATTAGGGTTTTTAACCAATCTTGTGCATCCAATATGTGATTTTGTGTCATTGGTTGAACATTTAGGTCATTTTCGTCCTCCGTAGGCTTATTCTAATCCAATTAGGGTTTTTAACCAATCTTGTGCATCCAATATGTGATTTTGTGTCAATGGTTCAACATTTAGGTCATTTTCGTCCTCCCTAGGCTTATTCTAATCCAATTAGGGTTTTTAACCAATCTTGTGCATCCAATATGTGATTTTGTGTCATTTTGTGTCATTGGTTGAACATTTAGGTCATTTTCGTCCTCCCTAGGCTTATTCTAATCCAATTAGGGTTTTTAACCAATCTTGTGCATCCAATATGTGATTTTGTGTCATTTTGTGTTATTGGTTGAACATTTAGGTCATTTTCGTCCTCCCTAGGCTTATTCTAATCACATTAGGGTTTTTAACCAATCTTGTGCATCCAATATGTGATTTTATGCCATTTTGTGTCATTGGTTGAACATTTAGGTCATTTTCTTCCTCCCTAGACTTATTCTAATCCAATTAGCGTTTTTAACCAATCTTGTGCATCCAATATGTGATTGTGTCATTGGTTGAACATTTAGGTCATTTTCGTCCTCCCTAGGCTTATTCTAATCCAATTAGGGTTTTTAACCAATCTTGTGCATCCAACATGTGATTTTGTGTCATTTTGTGTCATTGGTTGAACATTTAGGTCATTTTCGTCCTCCCTAGGCTTATTCTAAACCAATTAGGGTTTTTAACCAATCTTGTGCATCCAATATGTGATTTTGTGTCATTGGTTGCACATTTATGTCATTTTCGTCCTCCCTAGGCTTATTCTAATCCAATTAGGGTTTTTAACCAATCTTGTGCATCCAATATGTGATTTTGTGTCATTGGTTGCACATTTAGGTCATTTTCGTCCTCCCTAGGCTTATTCTAATCCAATTTGGGTTTTTAACCAATCTTGTGCATATAATAAGTGATTTTATGTCATTGGTAATCCAATTAGGTCATTTTCGTCCTCGCTAGACTTATTCTAATCCAATTAGGGTTTTTAACCAATCTTGTGCATCCAATATGTGATTTTGTGTCATTGGTTGCACATTTATGTCATTTTGGTCCTCCCTAGGCTTATTCTAATCCAATTAGGGTTTTTAACCAATCTTGTGCATCCAATATGTGATTTTGTGTCATTTTGTGTCATTGGTTGAACATTTAGGTCATTTTCGTCCTCCCTAGGCTTATTCTAATCCAATTAGGGTTTTTAACCAATCTTGTGCATCCAATATGTGATTTTGTGTCATTTTGTGTCATTGGTCGAACATTTAGGTCATTTTCGTCCTCCCTAGGCTTATTCTAATCCAATTAGGGTTTTTAACCCATCTAGTGCATCCAATATGTGATTTTGTGTGATTTTGTGTCATTGGTTGAACATTTAGGTCATTTTCGTCCTCCCTAGGCTTATTCTAATCCAATTAGGGTTTTTAACAAATCTTGTGCATCCAATATGTGATTTTGTGTCATTAGTTGAACATTTAGGTCGTTTTCGTTCTCCCTAGGCTTATTCTAATCCAATTAGGGTTTTTAACCAATCTTGTGCATCCAATATGTGATTTTGTGTCATTTTGTGTCATTGGTTGAACATTTAGGTCATTTTCGTCCTCCCTAGGCTTATTCTAATCCAATTAGGGTTTTTAACCAATCTTGTGCATCCAATATGTGATTTTGTGTCATTTGTAATCCAATTAGGTCATTTTCGTCCTCCCTAGGCTTATTCTAATCCAATTAGGGTTTTTAACCAATCTTGTGCATCCAATATGTGATTTTGTGTCATTTTGTGTCATTGGTTGAACATTTAGGTCATTTTCGTCCTCCCTAGGCTTATTCTAATCCAATTAGGGTTTTTAACCAATCTTGTGCATCCAATATGTGATTTTGTGTCATTGGTTGCACATTTAGGTCATTTTCGTCCTCCCTAGGCTTATTCTAATCCAATTAGGGTTTTTAACCAATCTTGTGCATATAATAAGTGATTTTGTGTCATTGGTAATTCAATTAGGTCATTTTCGTCCTCACTAGGCTTATTCAAATCCAATTAGGGTTTTTAATTAATCTTCTGCATCCAATATGCGATTTTGTGTTATTTTGTGTCATTGGTTGAAATTTTGGTCATGTTCGTCCTCTAGAGGCTTATTCTAGTCCATTTATGGTTTTTAACCAATCTTGTGCATCAATATGTGATTTGGTGTCATTGGTTGCACATTTAGGTCATTTTCGTCCTCCCTAGGCTTATTTTAATCCAATTAGGGTTTTTAACCTATCTTGTGCATCCAATATGTGATTTTGTGTCATTTGTAATCCAATTAGGTCATTTTCGTCCTCGCTAAACTTATTCTAATCCAATTAGGGTTTTTAACCAATCTTGTGCATCCAATATGTGATTTTGTGTCATTGGTTGAACATTTAGGTCATTTTGGTCGTCCCTATGCTTATTCTAATCCAATTAGGGTTTTTAACCAATCTTGTGCATCCAATATGTGATTTTGTGTCATTGGTTGCACATTTAGGTCATTTTTGTCCTCCCTAGGCTTATTCTAATCCAATTAGGGTTTTTAACCAATCTTGTGCATAAAATAAGTGATTTTCTGTCATTGGTAATCCAATAAGTTCATTTTCGTCGTCCCCAGGCTTATTCTAATCCAATTAGGATTTTAATCCAATGTTGTGCATCCCATATGCGATTTTGTGTCATTGGTTGAACATTTAGGTCATTTTCGTCCTCCCTAGGCTTATTCTAATCCAATTAGGGTTTTTAACCAATCTTGTGCATCCAATATGTGATTTTGTGTCATTGGTTGCACATTTAGGTCATTTTTGTCCTCCCTAGGCTTATTCTAATCCAATTAGGGTTTTTAACCAATCTTGTGCATCCAATATGTCATTTTGTGTCATTGGTTGAACATTTAGGTCATTTTCGTCCTCCCTAGGCTTATTCTAATCCAATTAGGGTTTTTAACTAATCTTGTGCATCCAATATGTGATTTTGTGTCATTTTGTGTCATTGGTTGAACATTTAGGTCATTTTCGTCCTCCCTAGGCATATTCTAATCCAATTAGGGTTTTTAACCAATCTTGTGCATCCAATATGTGATTTTGTGTCATTGGTTGCACATTTAGGTCATTTTCGTCCTCCCTAGGCTTATTCTAATCCAATTAGGGTTTTTAACCAATCTTGTGCATCCAATATGTGATTTTGTGTCATTGGTTGCACATTTAGGTCATTTTCGTCCTCCCTCGGCTTATTCTAATCCAATTAGGGTTTTTAACCAATCTTGTGCATCCAATATGTGATTTTGTGTCATTGGTTGCACATTTAGGTCATTTTCGTCCTCCCTAGGCTTATTCTAATCCAATTAGGGTTTTTAACCAATCTTGTGCATCCAATATGTGATTTTTTGTCATTGGTTGCACATTTAGGTCATTTTCGTCCTCCCTAGGCTTATTCTAATCCAATTAGGGTTTTTAACCAATCTTGTGCATATAATAAGTGATTTTATGTCATTGGTAATCCAATTAGGTCATTTTCGTCCTCCCTAGGCTTATTCTAATCCAATTAGGGTTTTTAACCAATCTTGTGCATCCAATATGTGATTTTGTGTCATTGGTTGCACATTTAGGTCATTTTCGTCCTCCCTAGGCTTATTCTAATCCAATTAGGGTTTTTAACCAATCTTGTGCATATAATAAGTGATTTTATGTCATTGGTAATCCAATTAGGTCATTTTCGTCCTCGCTAGGCTTATGCTAATCCAAGTAGAATTTTTAACCAATCTTATGCATCCAATATGTGATTTTGTGTCATTTTGTGTTATTGGTTGAACATTTAGGCCATTTTCGTCCTCCCTAGGCTTATTCTAATCTAATTAGGGTTTTTAACCAATCTTATGCATCCAATATGTGATTTTGTGTCATTGGTTGCACATTGACGTCATTTTCGTCCTCCCTAGGCTTATTCTAATCCAATTAGGGTTTTTAACCAATCTTGTGCATCCAATATGTGATTTTGTGTCATTGGTTGCACATTTAGGTCATTTTCGTCCTCCCTAGGCTTATTCTAATCCAATTAGGGTTTTTAACCAATCTTGTGCATATAATAAGTGATTTTATGTCATTGGTAATCCCACTAGGTCATTTTTGTCCTCGCTAGGCTTATTCTAATCCAATTAGGGTTTTTAACCAATCTTATGCATCCAATATTTGATTTGGTGTCATTTTGTGTCATAGGTTGAACATTTAGGCCATTTTCGTCCTCCCCAGGCTTATTCTAATCCACTTAGGATTTTTATCCAATCTTGTGCATCCAATATGTGATTTTGTGTCAATTTGTGTCATTTGTTGAACATTTAGGTCATTTTCGTCCTCCCTAGGCTTATTCTAATCCAATTAGGGATTATAACCAATCTTGTGCATCCAATATGTGATTTTGTGTCATTGGTTGCACATTTAGGTCATTTTCGTCCTCCCTAGGCTTATTCTAATCCAATTAGGGTTTTTAACCAATCTTGTGCATATAATAAGTGATTTTATGTCATTGGTAATCCAATTACGTCATTTTCGTCTTCGCTAGGCTTATTCTAATCCAATTAGGGTTTTTAACCAACCTTATGCATCCAGTATGTGATTTTGTGTCGTTTTGTGTCATTGGTTGAACATTTAGGTCATTTTTGTCCTCCCTAGGCTTATTTTAAACCAATTTGGGTTTTTAACCAATCTTGTGCATCCAATATGTGATTTTGTGTCATGGTTGAACATTTAGGTCATTTTCGTCCTCCCTAGGCTTATTCTAATCCAATTAGGGTTTTTAACCAATCTTGTGCATGTAATATGTGATTTTGTGTCATTGGTTGCACATTTAGGTCATTTTTGTCCTCCCTAGGCTTATTCTATTCCAATTAGGGTTTTTAACCAATCTTGTGCATATAATAAGTGATTTTATCTCATTGGTAATCCAATTAGGTCATTTTCGTCCTCGCTACGCTTATTCTAATCCAATTAGGGTTTTTAACCAATCTTATGCATCCAATATGTGATTTTGTGTCATTTTGTGTCATTGGTTGAACATTTAGGTCATTTTCGTCCTCCCTAGGCTTATTTTAAACCAATTTGGGTTTTTAACCAATCTTGTGCATCCAATATGTGATTTTGTGTCATTGGTTGCACATTTAGGTGATTTTCGTCCTCCCTATGCTTATTCTAATCCAATAAGGGTTTTTAACCAATCTTGTGCATATAATAAGTGATTTTTTGTCATTGGTAATCCAATTAGGTCATTTTCGTCCTCGCTAGGCTTATTCTAATCCAATTAGGGTTTTTAACCAATCTTGTGCATCCAATATGCGATTTTGTGTCATTTTGTGTCATTGGTTGAACATTTAGGTCATTTCGCCCTCCCTAGGCTTATTCTAATCCATTTAGGGTTTTTAACCAATCTTGTGCATCCAATATGTGATTTTGTGTCATTGGTTGAACATTTAGGTCATTTTCGTCCTCCCTAGGCTTATTCTAATCCAATTAGGGTTTTTAACCAATCTTGTGTATATAATAAGTGATTTTTTGTCATTGGTAATCCAATTAGGTCATTTTCGTCCTCGCTAGGCTTATTCTAATCCAATTAGGGTTTTTGACCAATCTTATGCATCCAATATGTGATTTTGTGTCATTTTGTGTCATTGGTTGAACATTTAGGTCATTTTCGTCCTCCCTAGGCTTATTCTAATCCAATTAGGGTTTTTAACCAATCTTGTGCATATAATAAGTGATTTTTTGTCATTGGTAATCCAATTAGGTCATTTTCGTCCTCCCTAGGCTTATTCTCACCCAATTTGGGTTTTTAACCAATCTTGTGCATCCAATATGTGATTTTGTGTCATTGGTTGAACATTTAGGTAATTTTCGTCCTCCCCAGGCTTATTCTAATCCAATTAGGATTTTTATCCAATCTTGTGCATCCAATATGTGATTTTGTGTCATTGGTTGAACATTTAGGTCATTTTCGTCCTCCCTAGGCTTATTCTAATCCAATTAGGGTTTTTAACCAATCTGGTGCATATAATAAGTGATTTTATGTCATTGGTAATCCAATTAGGTCATTTTCGTCCTCGCTAGGCTTATTCTAATCCAGTTAGGGTTTTTAACCAATCTTGTGCATCCAATATGTGATTTTGTGTCATTGGTTGCACATTTATTTCATTTTCGTCCTCCCTAGGCTTATTCTAATCCAATTAGGGTTTTTAACCAATCTTGTGCATATAATAAGTGATTTTATGTCATTGGTAATCCAATTAGGTCATTTTCGTCCTCGCTAGGCTTATTCTAATCCAATTAGGGTTTTTAACCAATCTTATGCATCCAATATGTGATTTTGTGTCATTTTGTGTCATAGGTTGAACATTTAGGTCATTTTCGTCCTCCCCATGCTTATTCTAATCCACTTAGGATTTTTATCCAATCTTGTGCATCCAATATGTGATTTTGTGTCAATTTGTGTCATTGGTTGAACATTTAGGTCATTTTCGTCCTCCCTAGGCTTATTCTAATCCAATTAGGGTTTTTAACCAATCTTGTGCATCCAATATGTGATTTTGTGTCATTGGTTGCACATTTAGGTCATTTTCGTCCTCCCTAGGCTTATTCTAATCCAATTAGGGTTTTTAACCAATCTTGTGCATATAATAAGTGATTTTATGTCATTAGTAATCCAATTAGGTCATTTTTGTCCTCGCTAGGCTTATTTTAATCCAATTAGGGTTTTTAACCAATCTTATGCTTCCAATATGTGATTTTGTGCCATTTTGTGTCATTGGTTGAACATTTAGGTCATTTTCGTCCTCCCTAGGCTTATTTTAAACCAATTTGGGTTTTTAACCAATCTTGTGCATCCAATATGTGATTTTGTGTCATTGGTTGTACATTTAGGTCATTTTCGTCCTCCCTAGGCTTATTCTAATCCAATTAGGGTTTTTAACCAATCTTGTGCATATAATAAGTGATTTTGTGTCATTGGTAATCCAATTAGGTCATTTTCGTCCTCGCTAGGCTTATTCTAATCCAATTAGGGTTTTAATCAATCTTGTGCATCCAATATGAGATTTATTGTCATTTTGTGTCATTGGTTGAACATTTAGGTCACTTTCGTCCTCCCTAGGCTTCTTCTAATCCAATTAGGGTTTTTAACCAATCTTGTGCATCCAATATGTGATTTTGTGTCATTGGTTGCACATTTAGGTCATTTTCGTCCTCCCTAGGCTTATTCTAATCCAATTAGGGTTTTTAACCAATCTTGTGCATCCAATATGTGATTTTGTGTCATTGGTTGCACATTTAGGTCATTTTCGTCCTCTCTAGGCTTATTCTAATCCAATTAGGGTTTTTAACCAATCTTGTGCATCCAATATGTGATTTTGTGTCATTTTGTGTCATTGGTTGAACATTTTGGTCATTTTCGTCCTCCCTAGGCTTATTCTAATCCAATTAGGGTTTTTAACCAATCTTGTGCATCCAATATGTCACTTTGTGTCATTGGTTGCACATTTAGGTCATTTTTGTCCTCCCTAGGCTTATTCTAATCCAATTAGGGTTTTTAACCAATCTTGTGCATCCAATATGTGATTTTGTGTCATTGGTTGCACATTTAGGTCATTTTCGTCCTCCCTAGGCTTATTCTAATCCAATTAGGGTTTTTAACCAATCTTGTGCATCCAATATGTGATTTTGTGTCATTGGTTGCACATTTAGGTCATTTTCGTCCTGCTAGGCTTATTCTAATCCAATTAGGGTTTTTAACCAATCTTGTGCATCCAATATGTGATTTTGTGTCATTGGTTGCACATTTAGGTCATTTTCGTCCTCCCTAGGCTTATTCTAATCCAATTAGGGTTTTTAACCAATCTTGTGCATCCAATATGTGATTTTGTGTCATTGGTTGCACATTTAGGTCATTTTCGTCCTCCCTAGGCTTATTCTAATCCAATTAGGGTTTTTAACCAATCTTATGCATATAATAAGTGATTTTGTGTCATTGGTAATCCAATTAGGTCATTTTCGTCCTCGCTAGGCTTATTCTAATCCAATTAGGGTTTTTGACCAATCTTATGCATCCAATATGTGATTTTGTGTCATTTTGTGTCATTGGTGATCCAATTAGGGCATTTTCGTCCTCGCTAGGCTTATTGTAATCCAATTAGGGTTTTTAACCAATCTTGTGCATCCAATATGTGATTTTGTGTCATTGGTTGCACATTTAGGTCATTTTCGTCCTCCCTAGGCTTATTCTAATCCAATTAGGGTTTTTAACCAATCTTGTGAATCCAATATGTGATTTTGTGTCATTGGTTGCACATTTTGGTCATTTTCGTCCTCCCTAGGCTTATTCTAATCCAATTAGGGTTTTTAACCAATCTTCTACCTCCAATATGTGATTTTGTGTCATTGGTTAAACATTTAGGTCATTTTCGTCCTCCCTAGGCTTATTCTAATCCAATTAGGGTTTTTAACCAATCTTGTGCATCCAATATGTGATTTTGTGTCATTGGTTGCACATTTAGGTCATTTTCGTCCTCCCTAGGCTTATTCTAATCCAATTAGGGTTTTTAACCAATCTTGTGCATCCTATATGTGATTTTGTGTCATTGGTTGAACATTTAGGTCATTTTCGTCCTCCCTAGGCTTATTCTAATCCAATTAGGGTTTTTAACCAATCTTGTGCATCCAGTATGTGATTTTGTGTCATTGGTTGCACATTTAGGTCATTTTCGTCCTCCCTAGGCTTATTCTAATCCAATTAGGGTTTTTAACCAATCTTGTGCATCCAATATGTGATTTTGTGTCATTGGTTGCACATTTAGGTCATTTTCGTCATCCCTAGGCTTATTCTAATCCAATTAGGGTTTTTAACCAATCTTGTGCATCCAATATGTGACTTTGTGTCATTGGTTGAACATTTAGGTCATTTTCGTCCTCCCCAGGCTTATTCTAATCCAATTAGGATTTTTATCCAATCTTGTGCATCCCATATGTGATTTTGTGTCAATTTGTGTCATTGGTTGAACATTTAGGTTATTTTCGTCCTCCCTAGGCTTATTCTAATCCAATTAGGGTTTTTAACCAATCTTGTGCATCCAATATGTGATTTTGTGTCATTGGTTGCACATTTAGGTCATTTTCGTCCTCCCTAGGCTTATTCTAATCCAATTAGGGTTTTTAACCAATCTTGTGCATATAATAAGTGATTTTATGTCATTGGTAATCCAATTAGGTCATTTTCGTCCTCGCTAGGCTTATTCTAATCCAATTAGGGTTTTTAACCAATCTTATGCATCCAATATGTGATTTTGTGTCATTTTGTGTCATAGGTTGAACATTTAGGTCATTTTCGTCCTCCCCAGGCTTATTCTAATCCACTTAGGATTTTTATCCAATCTTGTGCATCCAATATGTGATTTTGTGTCAATTTGTGTCATTGGTTGAACATTTAGGTCATTTTCGTCCTGCCTAGGCTTATTCTAATCCAATTAGGGTTTTTAACCAATCTTGTGCATCCAATATGTGATTTTGTGTCATTGGTTGCACATTTAGGTCATTTTCGTCCTCCCTAGGCTTATTCTAATCCAATTAGGGTTTTTAACCAATCTTGTGCATATAATAAGTGATTTTATGTCATTGGTAATCCAATTAGGTCATTTTCGTCCTCGCTAGGCTTATTCTAATCCAATTAGGGTTTTTAACCAATCTTGTGCATATAATAAGTGATTTTTTGTCATTGGTAATCCAATAAGTTCATTTTCTTCCTCGCTAGACTTATTCTAATCCAATTAGGGTTTTTAACCAATCTTGTGCATCCAATATGTGATTTTGTGTCATTGGTTGCACATTTAGGTCATTTTCGTCCTCCCTAGGCTTATTCTAATCCAATTAGGGTTTTTAACCAACCTTGGGCATATAATAAGTGATTTTTTGTCGTTGGTAAACCAATAAGTTCATTTTCGTTCTCGCTAGACCTATTCTAATCCAATTAGGGTTTTTAACCAATCTTGTGCATCCAATATGTGACTTTGTGTCATTGGTTGAACATTTAGGTCATTTAGGTCCTCCCTAGGCTTATTCTAATCCAATTAAGGTTGTTAACCAATCTTGTTCTTATAATAAGTGATTTTGTGTCATTTGTAATCTAATTAGGTCATTTTCGTCCTCGCTAAACTTATTCTAATCCAATTAGGGTTTTTAACCAATCATGTGCATCCAATATGTGATTTTGTGTCATTGGTAATCCAATAAGTTCATTTTCGTCCTCGCTAGACTTATTCTAATCCAATTGGGGTTTTTAACCAATCTTGTGCATCCAATATGTGATTTTGTGTCATTGGTTGCACATTTAGGTCATTTTCGTCCTCCCTAGGCTTATTCTAATCCAATTAGGGTTTTTAACCAATCTTGTGCATCCAATATGTGATTTTGTGTCATTGGTTGCACATTTAGGTCATTTTCGTCCTCCCTAGGCTTATTCTAATCCAATTAGGGTTTTTAACCAATCTTGTGCATATAATAAGTGATTTTTTGTCATTGGTAATCCAATTAGGTCATTTTCGTCCTCCCTAGGCTTATTCTCACCCAATTTGGATTTTTAACAAATCTTGTGCATCCAATATGTGATTTTGTGTCATTTTGTGTCATTGGTTGAACATTTTGGTCATTTTCGTCCTCCCTAGGCTTATTCTAATCCATTTAGGGTTTTTAACCAATCTTGTGCATCCAATATGTGATTTTGTGTCATTGGTTGCACATTTAGGTCATTTTCGTCCTCCCTAGGCTTATTCTAATCCAATTAGGGTTTTTAACCAATCTTATGCATCCAATATGTGATTTTGTGTCATTGGTTGCACATTTAGGTCATTTTCGTCCTCCCTAGGCTTATTCTAATCCAATTTGGGTTTTTAACCAATCTTGTGCATATAATAAGTGATTTTTTGTCATTGGTAATCCAATTAGGTCATTTTCGTCCTCGATAGGCTTATTCTAATCAAATTAGGGTTTTTAACCAATCTTGTGCATCCAATATGTGATTTTGTGTCATTGGTTAAACATTTAGGTCATTTCGTCCTCTCTAGGCTTATTCTAATCCAATTAGGGTTTTTAACCAATCTTATGCATCCAATATGTGATTTTGTGTCATTGGTTGCACATTTACGTCATTTTCGTCCTCCCTAGGCTTATTCTAATCCAATTAGGGTTTTTAACCAATCTTGTGCATATAATAAGTGATTTTTCGTCATTGGTAATCCAATTAGGTCATTTTCGTCATCCCTAGGCTTATTCTAATCCAATTAGGGTTTTTAATCAATCTTGTGCATCCAATATGTGATTTTGTGTCATTGGTTGCACATTTAGGTCATTTTCGTCCTCCCTAGGCTTATTCTAATCCAATTTGGGTTTTTAAGCAATCTTGTGCATATAATAAGTGATTTTATGTCATTGGTAATCCAATTAGGTCATTTTCGTCCTCGCTAGACTTATTCTAATCCAATTAGGGTTTTTAACCAATCTTGTGCATCCAATATGTGATTTTGTGTCATTGTTTGCACATTTAGGTCATTTTCGTCCTCCCTAAGCTTATTCTAATCCAATTAGGGTTTTTAACCAATCTTGTGCATATAATAAGTGATTTTTTGTCATTGGTAATCCAATTAGGTCATTTTCATCCTCCCTAGGCTTATTCTCACCCAATTTGGGTTTTTAACAATTCTTGTGCATCCAATATGTGATTTTGTGTCATTGGTTGAACATTTAGGTAATTTTCGTCCTCCCCAGGCTTATTCTAATCCAATTAGGATTTTTATCCAATCTTGTGCATCCAATATGTGATTTTGTGTCAATTTGTGTCATTGGTTGAACATTTAGGTCATTTTCGTCCTCCCTAGGCTTATTCTAATCCA
>JBBPBQ010000006.1:2596292-2642317 GCA_037974755.1 Cicer yamashitae
GCTTATTCTAATCCAATTAGGGTTTTTAACCAATCTTGTGCATATAATATGTGATTTTGTGTTATTGGTAATCCAATTAGGTCATTTTCGTCCTCGCTAGGCTTATTCTAATCCAATTAGGGTTTTTAACCAATCTTGTGCATCCAATATGTGATTTTGTGTCATTGGTTGAACATTTAGGTCATTATCGTCCTGCCTAGGCTTATTCTAATCCAATTAGGGTTTTTAACCAATCTTGTGCATCCAATATGTGATTTTGTGTCATTGGTTGAACATTTAGGTCATTTTTGTTCTCCCCAGGCTTATACTAATCCAATTAGGATTTTTATCCAATCTTGTGCATCCAATATGTGATTTTGTGTCAATTTGTGTCATTGGTTGAACATTTAGGTCATTTTCGTCACCCCTAGGCTTATTCTAATCCAATTAGGGTTTTTAACCAATCTTGTGCATCCAATATGTGATTTTGTGTGATTGGTTGCACATTTAGGTCATTTTCGTCCTCCCTAGGCTTATTCTAATCCAATTAGGGTTTTTAACCAATCTTGTGAATATAATAAGTGATTTTATGTTATTGGTAATCAAATTAGGTCATTTTCGTCCTCGCTAGGCTTATTCTAATCCAATTAGGGTTTTTAACCAATCTTGTGCATCCAATATGTGATTTTGTGTCATTGGTTGAACATTTAGGTCATTTTGGTCATCCCTAGGCATGTTTTAATCCAATTAGGGTTTTTAACCAATCTTGTGCATCCAATATGTGATTTTGTGTCATTGGTTGCACATTTAGGTCATTTTCATCCTCCCTAGGCTTATTCTAATCCAATTAGGGTTTTTAACCAATCTTGTGCATCCAATATGTGATTTTGTATCATTGGTTGAACATTTAGGTCATTTTCGTCCTCCCTAGGCTTATTCTAATCCAATTAGGATTTTTAACCAATCTTGTGCATCCAATATGTGATTTTGTGTCATTGGTTGCACATTTAGGTCATTTTCGTCCTCCCTAGGCTTATTCTAATCCAATTAGGGTTTTTAACCAATCTTGTGCATATAATAAGTGATTTTTTGTCATTGGTAATCCAATTAGGTCATTTTTGTCCTCGCTAGGCTTATTCTAATCCAATTAGGGTTTTTAACCAATCTTGTGCATCCAATATGTTATTTTGTGTCATTTTGTGTCATTGGTTGAACATTTAGGTCATTTCGTCCTCCCTAGGCTTATTCTAATCCATTTAGGGTTTTTAACCAATCTTGTGCATCCAATATGTGATTTTTTGTCATTGGTTGCACATTTAGGTCATTTTCATCCTCCCTATGCTTATTCTAATCCAATTAGGGTTTTTAACCAATCTTGTGCATATAATAAGTGATTTTTTGTCATTGGTAATCCAATTAGGTCATTTTCGTCCTCCCTAGGCTTATTCTAATCCAATTAGGGTTTTTAACCAATCTTGTGTATCCAATATGTGATTTTGTGTCATTGGTTGCACATTTAGGTTATTTTCGTCCTCCCTAGGCTTATTCTAATCCAATTAGGGTTTTTAACCAATCTTGTGCATATAATAAGTGATTTTTTGTCATTGGTAATCCAATTAGGTCATTTTCGTCCTCCCTCGGCTTATTCTCACCCAATTTGGGTTTTTAACCAATCTTGTGCATCCAATATGTGATTTTGTGTCATTTTGTGTCATTGGTTGAACATTTTGGTCATTTTCGTCCTCCCTAGGCTTATTCTAATCCATTTAGGGTTTTTAACCAATCTTGTGCATCCAATATGTGATTTTGTGTCATTGGTTGCACATTTTGGTCATTTTCGTCCTCCCTATGCTTATTCTAATCCAATAAGGGTTTTTAACCAATCTTGTGCATATAATAAGTGATTTTGTGTCATTTGTAATCGAATTAGGTCATTTTCGTCCTCGCTAAACTTATTCTAATCCAATTAGGGTTTTTAACCAATCTTGTGCATCCAATATGTGATTTTGTGTCATTGGTTGAACATTTAGGTCATTTTCGTCACCCCTAGGCTTATTCTAATCCAATTAGGGTTTTTAACCAATCTTGTGCATCCAATATGTGATTTTGTGTGATTGGTTGCACATTTAGGTCATTTTCGTCCTCCCTAGGCTTATTCTAATCCAATTAGGGTTTTTAACCAATCTTGTGAATATAATAAGTGATTTTATGTTATTGGTAATCAAATTAGGTCATTTTCGTCCTCGCTAGGCTTATTCTAATCCAATTAGGGTTTTTAACCAATCTTGTGCATCCAATATGTGATTTTGTGTCATTGGTTGAACATTTAGGTCATTTTGGTCCTCCCTAGGCATGTTTTAATCCAATTAGGGTTTTTAACCAATCTTGTGCATCCAATATGTGATTTTGTGTCAATTTGTGTCATTGGTTGAACATTTAGGTCATTTTCGTCACCCCTAGGCTTATTCTAATCCAATTAGGGTTTTTAACCAATCTTGTGCATCCAATATGTGATTTTGTGTCATTGGTTGCACATTTAGGTCATTTTCGTCCTCCCTAGGCTTATTCTAATCCAATTAGGGTTTTTAACCAATCTTGTTCATATAATAAGTTATCTTGTGTCATTTGTAATCCAATTAGGTCATTTTCGTCCTCGCTAAACTTATTCTAATCCAATTAGGGTTTTTAACCAATCATGTGCATCCAATATGTGATTCTGTGTCATTGGTTAAACATTTAGGTCATTTTGGTCCTCCCTATGCTTATTCTAATCCAATTAGGGTTTTTAACCAATCTTGTGCATATAATAAGTGATTTTGTGTTATTGGTAATCCAATTAGGTCATTTTCGTCCTCGCTAGGCTTATTCTAATCCAATTAGGGTTTTTTACCAATCTTGTGCATCCAATGTGATTTTGTGACATTGGTTGAACATTTAGGTCATTTTCGTCCTCCCTAGGCTTATTCTAATCCAATTAGGGTTTTTAACCAATCTTGTGCATCCAATATGTGATTTTGTGTCATTGGTTGCACATTTAGGTCATTTTCATCCTCCCTAGGCTTATTCTAATCCAATTAGGGTTTTTAACCAATCTTTTGCAACCAATATGTGATTTTGTGTCATTTTGGGTCATTGGTTGAACATTTAGGTCATTTTCGTCCTCCCTAGGCTTATTCTAATCCAATTAGGGTTTTTAACCAATCTTGTGCATCCAATATGTGATTTTGTGTCATTGGTTGCACATTTAGGTCATTTTCGTCCTCCCTAGGCTTATTCTAATCCAATTAGGGTTTGTAACCAATCTTGTGCATCCAATATGTGATTTTGTGTCATTGGTTGCACATTTAGGTCATTTTCGTCCTCCCTAGGCTTATTCTAATCCAATTAGGGTTTTTAACCAATCTTGTGCATATAATAAGTGATTTTGTGTTATTGGTAATCCAATAAGGTCATTTTCGTCCTCGCTAGGCTTATTCTAATCCAATTAGGGTTTTTAACAAATCTTGTGCATCCAATATGTGATTGTATGTCATTGGTTGAACATTTAGGTCATTTTCGTCCTCCCTAGGCTTATTCTAATCCAATTAGGGTTTTTAACCAATCTTGTGCATCCAATATGTGATTTTGTGTCATTGGTTGAACATTTAGGTCATTTTTGTCCTCCCTAGGCTTATTCTAATCCAAATAGGGTTTTTAACCAATCTTGTGCATCCAATATGTGATATTGTGTCATTGGTTGAACATTTAGGTCATTTTCGTCCTCCCTAGGCTGATTCTAATCCAATTAGGGTTTTTAACCAATCTTGTGCATATAATAAGTGATTTTGTGTCATTGGTTGAACATTTAGGTCATTTTCGTCGTCCCTAGGCTTATTCTAATCCAATTACGGTTTTTAACCAATCTTGTGCATCCAATATGTGATTTTGTGTCATTTTATGTCATTGGATGAACATTTAGGTCATTTTCGTCCTCCCTAGGCTTATTCTAATCCAATTAGGGTTTTTAACCAATCTTGTGCATATAATAAGTGATTTTGTGTCATTGGTAATCCAATTAGGTCATTTTCGTCCTCGCTAGGCTTATTCTAATCCAATTAGGATTTTTAACCAATCTTGTGCATCCAATATGTGATTTTGTGTCATTGGTTGCACATTTAGGTCATTTTCGTCCTCCCTAGGCTTATTCTAATCCAATTAGGGTTTTTAACCAATCTTGTGCATCCAATATGTGATTTTGTATCATTGGTTGAACATTTAGGTCATTTTCGTCCTCCCTAGGCCTATTCTAATCCAATTAGGATTTTTAACCAATCTTGTGCATCCAATATGTGATTTTGTGTCATTGGTTGCACATTTAGGTCATTTTCGTCCTCCCTAGGCTTATTCTAATCCAATTAGGGTTTTTAACCAATCTTGTGCATATAATAAGTGATTTTTTGTTATTGGTAATCCAATAAGGTCATTTTCGTCCTCGCTAGGCTTATTCTAATCCAATTAGGGTTTTTAACCAATCTTGTGCATCCAATATGTGATTTTGTGTCATTAGTTGCACATTTAGGTCATTTTCGTCCTCCCTAGGCTTATTCTAATCCAATTAGGGTTTTTAACCAATCTTGTGCATATAATAAGTGATTTTTTGTCATTGGTAATCCAATTAGGTCATTTTCGTCCTCGCTAGGCTTATTCTAATCCAATTAGGGTTTTTGACCAATCTTATGCATCCAATATGTGATTTTGTGTCATTTTGTGTCATTGGTTGAACATTTAGGTCATTTTCGTCCTCCCTAGGCTTATTTTAAACAATTTGGGTTTTTAACCAATCTTGTGCATCCAATATGTGATTTTGTGTCATTTTGTGTCATTGGTTGAACATTTAGGTCATTTTCGTCCTCCCTAGGCTTATTCTAATCCAATTAGGGTTTTTAACCAATCTTATGCATCGAATATGTGATTTTATGTCATTGGTTGCACATTTAGGTCATTTTCGTCCTCCCTAGGCTTATTCTAATCCAATTAGGGTTTTTAACCAATCTTGTGCATATAATAAGTGATTTTATGTCATTGGTAATCCAATTAGGTCATTTTCGTCCTCGCTAGGCTTATTCTAATCCAATTAGGGTTTTTGACCAATCTTATGCATCCAATATGTGATTTTGTGTCATTTTGTGTCATTGGTTGAACATTTAGGTCATTTTCGTCCTCCCTAGGCTTATTCTAATCCATTTAGGGTTTTTAACCAATCTTGTGCATCCAATATGTGATTTTGTGTCATTGGTTGCACATTTAGGTCATTTTCGTCCTCCCTAGACTTATTCTAATCCAATTAGGGTTTTTAACCAATCTTGTGCATCCAATATGTGATTTTGTGTCATTGGTTGATCATTTAGGTCATTTTCGTTCTCCCCAGGCTTATTCTAATCCAATAAGGATTTTTATCCAATCTTGTGCATCCAATATGTGATTTTGTGTCAATTTGTGTCATTGGTTGAACATTTAGGTCATTTTCGTCACCCCTAGGCTTATTCTAATCCAATTAGGGTTTTTAACCAATCTTGTGCATCCAATATGTGATTTTGTGTCATTGGTTGCACATTTAGGTCATTTTCGTCCTCCCTAGGCTTATTCTAATCCAATTAGGGTTTTTAACCAATCTTGTGAATATAATAAGTGATTTTGTGTTATTGGTAATCAAATTAGGTCATTTTCGTCCTCGCTAGGCTTATTCTAATCCAATTAGGGTTTTTATCCAATCTTGTGCATCCAATATGTGATTTTGTGTCATTGGTTGAACATTTAGGTCATTTTGGTCCTCCCTAGGCATGTTTTAATCCAATTAGGGTTTTTAACCAATCTTGTGCATCCAATATGTGATTTTGTGTCATTGGTTGCACATTTAGGTCATTTTCGTCCTCCTTAGGCTTATTCTAATCCAATTATGGTTTTTAACCAATCTTGTGCATCCAATATGTGATTTTGTATCATTGGTTGAACATTTAGGTCATTTTCGTCCTCCCTAGGCTTATTCTAATCCAATTAGGATTTTTAACCAATCTTGTGCATCCAATATGTGATTTTGTGTCATTTTGTGTCATTGGTTGAACATTTAGGTCATTTTCATCCCCCCTAGGCTTATTCTAAGCCAACTAGGGTTTTTAACCAATCTTGTGCATCCAATATGTGATTTTGTGTCATTGGTTGCACATTTAGGTCATTTTCGTCCTCCCTAGGCATATTGTAATCCAATTAGGATTTTTATCCAATCTTGTGCATCCAATATGTGATTTTGTGTCATTGGTTGCACATTTAGGTCATTTTCGTCCTCCCTATGCTTATTCTAATCCAATTAGGGTGTTTAACCAATCTTGTGCATATAATAAGTGATTTTTTGTCATTGGTAATCCAATTAGGTCATTTTCGTCCTCCCTAGGCTTATTCTCACCCAATTTGGGTTTTTAACCAATCTTGTGCATCCAATATGTGATTTTGTGTCATTTTGTGTCATTGGTTGAACATTTTGGTCATTTTCGTCCTCCCTAGGCTTATTCTAATCCATTTAGGGTTTTTAACCAATCTTGTGCATCCAATATGTGATTTTGTGACATTGGTTGCACATTTAGGTCATTTTCGGCCGCCCTATGCTTATTCTAATCCAATTAGGGTTTTTAACCAATCTTGTGCATATAATAAGTGATTTTGTGTCATTTGTAATCGAATTAGGTCATTTTCGTCCTCGCTAAACTTATTCTAATCCAATTAGGGTTTTTAACCAATCTTGTGCATCCAATATGTGATTTTGTGTCATTGGTTGAACATTTAGGTCATTTTTGTCCTCCCTATGCTTATTCTAATCCAATTAAGGTTTTAACCAATCTTGTGCATCCAATATGTGATTTTGTGTCATTGGTTGCACATTTACCTCATTTTCGTCCTCCCTAGGCTTATTTTAATCCAATTAGGGTTTTTAACCAATCTTGTGCATCCAATATGTGATTTTGTGTCATTGGTTGCACATTTATTTCATTTTCGTCTTCCCTAGGCTTATTCTAATCCAATTAGGGTTTTTAACCAATCTTGTGCATCCAATATGTGATTTTGTTTCATTTTGTGTCATTGGTTGAACATTTAGGTCATTTCGTCCTCCCTAGGCTTATTCTAATCCAATTAGGGTTTTTAACCAATCTTGTGCATATAATATGTGATTTTGTGTCATTGGTAATCCAAATAGGTCATTTTCGTACTCCCTAGGCTTATTCTCACCCAATTTGGGTTTTTAACCAATCTTGTGCATCCAATACGTGATTTTGTGTCATTTTGTGTCATTGGTTGAAGATTTTGGTCATTTTCGTCCTCCCTAGGCTTATTCTAAACCATTTAGGGTTTTTAACCAATCTTGTGCATCCAATATGTGATTTTGTGTCATTGGTTGCACATTTAGGTTATTTTCGTCCTCCCTAGGCTTATTCTAATCCAATTAGGGTTTTTAACCAATCTTATGCATCCAATATGTGATTTTGTGTCATTTTGTATCATTGGTTGAACATTTAGGTCATTTTCGTCCTCGCTAGGCTTATTCTAATCCAATTAGGGTTTTTGACCAATCTTATTCATCCAATATGTGATTTTGTCTCATTTTGTATCATTGGTTGAACATTTAGGTCATTTTCGTCCTCCCTAGGCTTATTTTAAACAATTTGGGTTTTTAACCAATCTTGTGCATCCAATATGTGATTTTGTGTCATTTTGTGTCATTGGTTGAACATTTAGGTCATTTTCGTCCTCCCTAGGCTTATTCTAATCCAATTAGGGTTTTTAACCAATCTTATGCATCGAATATGTGATTTTATGTCATTGGTTGCACATTTAGGTCATTTTCGTCCTCCCTAGGCTTATTCTAATCCAATTAGGGTTTTTAACCAATCTTGTGCATATAATAAGTGATTTTATGTCATTGGTAATCCAATTAGGTCATTTTCGTCCTCGCTAGGCTTATTCTAATCCAATTAGGGTTTTTGACCAATCTTATGCATCCAATATGTGATTTTGTGTCATTTTGTGTCATTGGTTGAACATTTAGGTCATTTTCGTCCTCCCTAGGCTTATTCTAATCCAATTAGGGTTTTTAACCAATCTTGTGTATCCAATATGTGATTTTGTGTCATTGTTTGCACATTTAGGTTATTTTCGTCCTCCCTAGGCTTATTCTAATCCAATTAGGGTTTTTAACCAATCTTGTGCATATAATAAGTGATTTTTTGTCATTGGTAATCCAATTAGGTCATTTTCGTCCTCCCTTGGCTTATTCTCACCCAATTTGGGTTTTTAACCAATCTTGTGCATCCAATATGTGATTTTGTGTCATTTTGTGTCATTGGTTGAACATTTTGGTCATTTTCGTCCTCCCTAGGCTTATTCTAATCCATTTAGGGTTTTTAACCAATCTTGTGCATCCAATATGTGATTTTGTGACATTGGTTGCACATTTAGGTCATTTTCGGCCGCCCTATGCTTATTCTAATCCAATTAGGGTTTTTAACCAATCTTGTGCATATAATAAGTGATTTTGTGTCATTTGTAATCGAATTAGGTCATTTTCGTCCTCGCTAAACTTATTCTAATCCAATTAGGGTTTTTAACCAATCTTGTGCATCCAATATGTGATTTTGTGTCATTGGTTGAACATTTAGGTCATTTTTGTCCTCCCTATGCTTATTCTAATCCAATTAAGGTTTTAACCAATCTTGTGCATCCAATATGTGATTTTGTGTCATTGGTTGCACATTTACCTCATTTTCGTCCTCCCTAGGCTTATTTTAATCCAATTAGGGTTTTTAACCAATCTTGTGCATCCAATATGTGATTTTGTGTCATTGGTTGCACATTTATTTCATTTTCGTCTTTCCTAGGCTTATTCTAATCCAATTAGGGTTTTTAACCAATCTTGTGCATCCAATATGTGATTTTGTTTCATTTTGTGTCATTGGTTGAACATTTAGGTCATTTTCGTCCTCCCTAGGCTTATTCTCACCCAATTTGGGTTTTTAACCAATCTTGTGCATCCAATACGTGATTTTGTGTCATTTTGTGTCATTGGTTGAACATTTTGGTCATTTTCGTCCTCCCTAGGCTTATTCTAAACCATTTAGGGTTTTTAACCAATCTTGTGCATCCAATATGTGATTTTGTGTCATTGGTTGCACATTTAGGTCATTTTCGTCCTCCCTAGACTTATTCTAATCCAATTAGGGTTTTTAACCAATCTTGTGCATCCAATATGTGATTTTGTGTCATTGGTTGATCATTTAGGTCATTTTCGTTCTCCCCAGGCTTATTCTAATCCAATAAGGATTTTTATCCAATCTTGTGCATCCAATATGTGATTTTGTGTCAATTTGTGTCATTGGTTGAACATTTAGGTCATTTTCGTCACCCCTAGGCTTATTCTAATCCAATTAGGGTTTTTAACCAATCTTGTGCATCCAATATGTGATTTTGTGTCATTGGTTGCACATTTAGGTCATTTTCGTCCTCCCTAGGCTTATTCTAATCCAATTAGGGTTTTTAACCAATCTTGTGAATATAATAAGTGATTTTGGGTTATTGGTAATCAAATTAGGTCATTTTCGTCCTCGCTAGGCTTATTCTAATCCAATTAGGGTTTTTAACCAATCTTGTGCATCCAATATGTGATTTTGTGTCATTGGTTGAACATTTAGGTCATTTTGGTCCTCCCTAGGCATGTTTTAATCCAATTAGGGTTTTTAACCAATCTTGTGCATCCAATATGTGATTTTGTGTCAATTTGTGTCATTGGTTGAACATTTAGGTCATTTTCGTCACCCCTAGGCTTATTCTAATCCAATTAGGGTTTTTAACCAATCTTGTGCATCCAATATGTGATTTTGTGTCATTGGTTGCACATTTAGGTCATTTTCGTCCTCCCTAGGCTTATTCTAATCCAATTAGGGTTTTTAACCAATCTTGTGCATCCCATATGTGATTTTGTGTCAATTTGTGTCATTCGTTGAACATTTAGGTCATTTTCGTCCTCCCTTGGCTTATTCTAATCCAATTAGGGTTTTTAACCAATCTTGTGCATCCAATATGTGATTTTGTGTCATTGGTT
The DNA here is from genome assembly GCA_037974755.1 of Cicer yamashitae. NCBI lineage: Eukaryota > Viridiplantae > Streptophyta > Magnoliopsida > Fabales > Fabaceae > Cicer > Cicer yamashitae. Next base: position 2,606,395 of record JBBPBQ010000006.1, read on the forward strand.
GCACATTTAGGTCATTTTCGTCCTCCCTAGGCTTATTCTAATCCAATTAGGGTTTTTAACCAATCTTGTGCATCAGATATGTGATTTTGGGTCATTTTGTGTCATTGGTTGAACATTTAGGTCATATTCGTTCTCCCTAGGCTTATTCTAATCCAATTAGGGTTTTTAACCAATCTTGTGCATATAATAAGTGATTTTATGTCATTGGTAATCCAATTAGGTCATTTTCGCCCTCGCTAGGCTTATTCTAATCCAATTAGGGTTTTTAATCAATCTTATGCATCCAATATGTGATTTTGTGTCATTTTGTGTCATTGGTTGAACATTTAGGTCATTTTCGTCTTCCCTAGGCTTATTCTAATCCAATTTGGGTATTAAACCAATCTTGTGCATCCAATATGTGATTTTCTGTCATTGGTTGCACATTTAGGTCATTTTCGTCCTCCCTAGGCTTATTCTAATCCAATTAGGGTTTTTAACCAATCTTGTGCATCCAATATGTGATTTTGTGTCATTGGTTGCACATTTAGGTCATTTTCGTCCTCCCTAGGCTTATTCTAATCCAATTAGGGTTTTTAACTAATCTTGTGCATATAATAAGTGATTTTATGTCATTGGTAATCCAATTAGGTCATTTTCGTTCTCGCTAGGCTTATTCTAATCCAATTAGGGTTTTTAACCAATCTTATGCATCAAATATGTGATTTTGTGTCATTTTTTGTCATTGGTTGAACATTTAGGTAATTTTCGTCCTCCCTAGGCTTATTTTAATCCAATTTGGATTTTTAACCAATCTTGTGCATCCAATATGTGATTTTGTGTCATTGGTTGCACATTTAGGTCATTTTCGTCCTCCCTAGGCTTATTCTAATCCAATTAGGGTTTTTAACCAATCTTGTGCATATAATAAGTGATTTTTTGTTATTGGTAATCCAATAAGGTCATTTTCGTCCTCGCTAGGCTTATTCTAATCCAATTAGGGTTTTTAACCAATCTTGTGCATCCAATATGTGATTTTGTGTCATTAGTTGCACATTTAGGTCATTTTCGTCCTCCCTAGGCTTATTCTAATCCAATTAGGGTTTTTAACCAATCTTGTGCATATAATAAGTGATTTTTTGTCATTGGTAATCCAATTAGGTCATTTTCGTCCTCGCTAGGCTTATTCTAATCCAATTAGGGTTTTTAACCAATCTTGTGCATCCAATATGTGATTTTGTGTCATTGGTTGAACATTTAGGTCATTTTGGTCCTCCCTAGGCATGTTTTAATCCAATTAGGGTTTTTAACCAATCTTGTGCATCCAATATGTGATTTTGTGTCATTGGTTGCACATTTAGGTCATTTTCGTCCTCCTTAGGCTTATTCTAATCCAATTAGGGTTTTTAACCAATCTTGTGCATCCAATATGTGATTTTGTATCATTGGTTGAACATTTAGGTCATTTTCGTCCTCCCTAGGCTTATTCTAATCCAATTAGGATTTTTAACCAATCTTGTGCATCCAATATGTGATTTTGTGTCATTTTGTGTCATTGGTTGAACATTTAGGTCATTTTCGTTCTCCCCAGGCTTATTCTAATCCAATTAGGGTTTTTAACCAATCTTGTGCATCCAATATTTGATTTTGTGTCATTGGTTGAACATTTAGGTCATTTTCGTCCTCCCTAGGCTTATTCAAATCCAATTAGGGTCTTAAACCAATCTTGTGCATCCAATATGTGATTTTGTGTCATTTTGTGTCGTTGGTTTAACATTTAGGTCATTTTCGTCCTCCCTAGGCTTATTCTAATCCAATTAGGGTTTTTAACCAATCTTGTGCATCCAATATGTGATTTTGTGTCATTGGTTGAACATTTAGGTCATTTTCGTCCTCCCTAGCCTTAATCTAATCCAATTAGGGTTTTTAACCAATCTTGTGCATCCAATATGTGATTTTGTGTCATTGGTTGAACATTTAGGTCATTTTCGTCCTCCCTAGGCTTATTCTAATCCAATTAGGGTTTTTAACCAATCTTGTACATCCAATATGTGGTTTTGTGTCATTGGTTGAACATTTAGGTCATTTTCGTCCTCCCTAGGCTTATTCTAATCCAATTAGGGTTTTTAACCAATCTTGTGCATCCTATATGTGATTTTGTATCATTGGTTGAACATTTAGGTCATTTTCGTCCTCCCTAGGCTTATTCTAATCCAATTAGGATTTTTAACCAATCTTGTGCATCCAATATGTGATTTTGTGTCATTTTGTGTCATTGGTTGAACATTTAGGTCATTTTCGTCCCCCCTAGGCTTATTCTAAGCCAACTAGGGTTTTTAACCAATCTGGTGCATCCAATATGTGATTTTGTGTCATTGGTTGCACATTTAGGTCATTTTCGTCCTAGCTAGGCTTATTCTAATCCAATTAGGGTTTTTAACCAATCTTGTGCATATAATAAGTGATTTTGTGTTATTGGTAATCCAATAAGGTCATTTTCGTCCTCGCTAGGCTTATTCTAATCCAATTAGGGTTTTTAACCAATCTTGTGCATCCAATATGTGATTTTGTATCCTTGGTTGAACATTTAGGTCATTTTCGTCCTCCCTAGGCTTATTCTAATCCAATTAGGATTTTTAACCAATCTTGTGCATCCAATATGTGATTTTGTGTCATTTTGTGTCATTGGTTGAACATTTAGGTCATTTTCGTTCTCCCCAGGCTTATTCTAATCCAATTAGGATTTTTATCCAATCTTGTGCATCCAATATGTGATTTTGTGTCAATTTGTGTCATTGGTTGAACATTTAGGTCATTTTCGTCACCCCTAGGCTTATTCTAATCCAATTAGGGTTTTTACTCAATCTTGTGCATCCAATATGTGATTTTGTATCATTGGTTGAACATTTAGGTCATTTTCGTCCTCCCTAGGCTTATTCTAATCCAATTAGGATTTTTAACCAATCTTGTGCATCCAATATGTGATTTTGTGTCATTTTGTGTCATTGGTTGAACATTTAGGTCATTTTCGTCCCCCCTAGGCTTATTCTAAGCCAACGAGGGTTTTTAACCAATCTTGTGCATCCAATATGTGGTTTTGCGTCATTGGTTGCACATTTAGGTCATTTTCGTCCTCCCTAGGCTTATTCTAATCCAATTAGGGTTTTTAACCTATCTTGTGCATATAATAAATGATTTTTTGGCATTGGTAATCCAATAAGTTCATTTTCGTCCTCGCTAGGCTTATTCTAATCCAATTAGGGTTTTTAACCAATCTTGTGCATCCAATATGTGATTTTGTGTCATTTGTAATCCAATAAGTTCATTTTCTTCCTCGCTAGGCTTATTCTAATCCATTTAGGGTTTTTAACCAATCTTGTGCATCCAATATGTGATTTTGTGTCATTGGTTGAACATTTAGGTCATTTTCGTCCTCCCTAGGCTTATTCTAATCCAATTAGGGTTTTTAACCAATCTTATGCATCCAATATGTGATTTTATGTCATTGGTTGCACATTTAGGTCATTTTCGTCCTCCCTAGGCTTATTCTAATCCAAGTAGGGTTTTTAACCAATCTTGTGCATATAATAAGTGATTTTATGTCATTGGTAATCCAATTAGGTCATTTTCGTCCTCGCTAGGCTTATTCTAATCCAATTAGGGTTTTTGACCAATCTTATGCATCCAATATGTGATTTTGTGTCATTTTGTGTCATTGGTTGAACATTTAGGTCATTTTCGTCCTCCCTAGGCTTATTTTAAACCAATTTGGGTTTTTAACCAATCTTGTGCATCCAATATGTGATTTTGTGTCATTTTATGTCATTGGTTGAACATTTAGGTCATTTTCGTCCTCCCTAGGCTTATTCTAATTCAATTAGGGTTTTTAACCAATCTTATGCATCCAATATGTGATTTTATGTCATTGGTTGCACATTTAGGTCATTTTCGTCCTCCCTAGGCTTATTCTAATCCAATTAGGGTTTTTAACCAATCTTGTGCATATAATAAGTGATTTTATGTTATTGGTAATCCTATTAGGTCATTTTCGTCCTCGCTAGGCTTATTCTAATCCAATTAGGGTTTTTAACCAATCTTATGCATCCAATATGTGATTTTGTGTCATTTTGTGTCATTGGTTGAACATTTAGGTCATTTTCGTCATCCCTAGGCTTATTTTAAACCAATTTGGGTTTTTAACCAATCTTGTGCATCCAATATGTGATTTTGTGTCATTTTATGTCATTGGTTGAACATTTAGGTCATTTTCGTCCTCCCTAGGCTTATTCTAATTCAATTAGGGTTTTTAACCAATCTTATGCATCCAATATGTGATTTTGTGTCATTGGTTGCAAATTTAGGTCATTTTCGTCCTCGCTAGGCTTATTCTAATCCAATTAGGGTTTTTAACCAATCTTGTGCATCCAATATGCGATTTTGTGTCATTTTGTGTCATTGGTTGAACATTTAGGTCATTTCGCCCTCCCTAGGCTTATTCTAATCCATTTAGGGTTTTTAACCAATCTTGTGCATCCAATATGTGCTTTTGTGTCATTGGTTGCACATTTAGGTCATTTTCGTCCTCCCTATGCTTATTCTAATCCAATTAGGGTTTTTAACCAATCTTGTGCATATAATAAGTGATTTTTTGTCATTGGTAATCCAATTAGGTCATTTTCGTCCTCCCTAGGCTTATTCTCACCCAATTTGGGTTTTTAACCAATCTTGTGCATCCAATATGTGATTTTGTGTCATTGGTTGCACATTTAGGTCATTTTCGTCCTCCCTATGCTTATTCTAATCCAATTAGGGTTTTTAACCAATCTTGTGCATATAATAAGTGATTTTATGTCATTGGTAATCCAATTAGGTCATTTTCGTCCTCGCTAGGCTTATTCTAATCCAATTAGGGTTTTTGACCAATCTTATGCATCCAATATGTGATTTTGTGTCATTTTGTGTCATTGGTTGAACATTTAGGTCATTTTCGTCCTCCCTAGGCTTATTCTAATCCAATTAGGGTTTTTAACCAATCTTGTGTATCCAATATGTGATTTTGTGTCATTGGTTGCAGATTTAGGTTATTTTCGTCCTCCCTAGGCTTCTTCTAATCCAATTAGGGTTTTTAACCAATCTTGTGCATATAATAAGTGATTTTTTGTCATTGGTAATCCAATTAGGTCATTTTCGTCCTCCCTCGGCTTATTCTCACCCAATTTGGGTTTTTAACCAATCTTGTGCATCCAATATGTGATTTTGTGTCATTTTGTGTCATTGGTTGAACATTTTGGTCATTTTCGTCCTCCCTAGGCTTATTCTAATCCATTTAGGGTTTTTAACCAATCTTGTGCATCCAATATGTGATTTTGTGTCATTGGTTGCACATTTAGGTCATTTTCGGCCTCCCTATGCTTATTCTAATCCAATTAGGGTTTTTAACCAATCTTGTGCATATAATAAGTGATTTTGTGTCATTTGTAATCGAATTAGGTCATTTTCGTCCTCGCTAAACTTATTCTAATCCAATTAGGGTTTTTAACCAATCTTGTGCATCCAATATGTGATTTTGTGTCATTGGTTGAACATTTAGGTCATTTTGGTCCTCCCTATGCTTATTCTAATCCAATTAAGGTTTTAACCAATCTTGTGCATCCAATATGTGATTTTGTGTCATTGGTTGCACATTTATTTCATTTTCGTCTTCCCTAGGCTTATTCTAATCCAATTAGGGTTTTTAACCAATCTCGTGCATCCAATATGTGATTTTGTTTCATTTTGTGTCATTGGTTGAACATTTAGGTCATTTCGTCCTCCCTAGACTTATTCTAATCCAATTAGGGTTTTTAACCAATCTTGTGCATATAATATGTGATTTTGTGTCATTGGTAATCCAATTAGGTCATTTTCGTCCTCCCTAGACTTATTCTCACCCAATTTGGGTTTTTAACCAATCTTGTGCATCCAATACGTGATTTTGTGTCATTTTGTGTCATTGGTTGAACATTTTGGTCATTTTCGTCCTCCCTAGGCTTATTCTAAACCATTTAGGGTTTTTAACCAATCTTGTGCATCCAATATGTGATTTTGTGTCATTGGTTGCACATTTAGGTTATTTTCGTCCTCCCTAGGCTTATTCTAATTCAATTAGGGTTTTTAACCAATCTTATGCATCCAATATGTGATTTTGTGTCATTTTGTGTCATTGGTTGAACATTTAGGTCATTTTCGTCCTCGCTAGGCTTATTCTAATCCAATTAGGGTTTTTGACCAATCTTATGCATCCAATATGTGATTTTGTGTCATTTTGTGTCATTGGTTGAACATTTAGGTCATTTTCGTCCTCCCTAGGCTTATTTTAAACAATTTGGGTTTTTAACCAATCTTGTGCATCCAATATGTGATTTTGTGTCATTTTGTGTCATTGGTTGAACATTTAGGTCATTTTCGTCCTCCCTAGGCTTATTCTAATCCAATTAGGGTTTTTAACCAATCTTGTGCATCCAATATGTGATTTTGTGTCATTTGTTTAACATTTAGGTCATTTTCGTCCTCCCTAGGCTTATTCTACTCCAATTAGGGTTTTTAACCAATCTTGTGCATCCAATATGTGATTTTGTGTCATTTTGTGTCATTGGTTGAACATTTAGGTCATTTTCGTCCTCCCTAGGTTTATTCTAATCCAATTAGGGTTTTTAACCAATCTTGTGCACCCAGTATGTGATTTTGTGTCATTGGTTTAACATTTAGGTCATTTTCATCCTTCCTAGGCTTATTCTAATCCAATTAGGATTTTTAACCAATCTTGTGCATCCAATATGTGATTTTGTGTCATTTTGTGTCATTGGTTGAAAATTTAGGTCATTTTCGTCCTCCCTAGGCTTATTCTAATCCAATTAGGGTTTTTAACAAATCTTGTGCATCCAATATCTGATTTTTTGTCATTTTGTGGCATTGGTTGAACATTTAGGTCATTTTCGTCCTCCCTAGGCTTATTCTAATCCAATTAGGATTTTTAACCAATCTTGTGCATCCAATATGTGATTTTGTGTCATTTTGTGTCATTGGTTGAACATTTAGGTCATTTTCGTCGTCCCTAGGCTTATTCTAATATAATTAGGGTTTTTAACCAATCTTGTGCATCCAATAAGTGAGTTTGTGTAATTTTGTGTCATTGGTTGAACATTTAGGTCATTTTCGTCCTCCCTAGGCTTATTCTAATCCAATTAGGATTTTTAACCAATCTTGTGCATCCAATATGTGATTTTGTGTCATTGGTTGAACATTTAGGTCATTTTCGTCCCCCCTAGGCTTATTCTAAGCCAACTAGGGTTTTTAACCAATCTTGTGCATCCAATATGTGATTTTGTGTCATTGGTTGCACATTTAGGTCATTTTCGTCCTCCCTAGGCTTATTCTAATCCAATTAGGGTTTTTAACCAATCTTGTGCATATAATTAGTGATTTTGTGTTATTGGTAATCCAATAAGGTCATTTTCGTCCTCGCTAGGCTTATTCTAATCCAATTAGGGTTTTTAACCAATCTTGTGCATCCAATATGTGATTTTGTATCATTGGTTGAACATTTAGGTCATTTTCGTCCTCCCTAGGCTTATTCTAATCCAATTAGGATTTTTAACCAATCTTGTGCATCCAATATGTGATTTTGTGTCATTTTGTGTCATTGGTTGAACATTTAGGTCATTTTCGTCCCCCCTAGGCTTATTCTAAGCCAACTAGGGTTTTTAACCAATCTGGTGCATCCAATATGTGATTTTGTGTCATTGGTTGCACATTTAGGTCATTTTCGTCCTAGCTAGGCTTATTCTAATCCAATTAGGGTTTTTAACCAATCTTGTGCATATAATAAGTGATTTTGTGTTATTGGTAATCCAATAAGGTCATTTTCGTCCTCGCTAGGCTTATTCTAATCCAATTAGGGTTTTTAACCAATCTTGTGCATCCAATATGTGATTTTGTGTCATTGGTTGAACATTTAGGTCATTTTGGTCCTCAGTAGGCTTATTCTAATCCAATTAGGGTTTTTAACCAATCTTGTTCATATAATAAGTGATCTTGTGTCATTTGTAATCCATTGGGTCATTTTCGTCCTCGCTAAACTTATTCTAATCCAATTAGGGTTTTTAACCAAATATGTGCATCCAATATGTGATTTTGTGTCATTGGTTGAACATTTAGGTCATTTTCGTCCTCCCTAGGCTTATTCTAATCCAATTAGGATTTTTAACCAATCTTGTGCATCCAATATGTGATTTTGTGTCATTGGTTGCACATTTAGGTCATTTTCGTCCTCCCTAGGCTTATTCTAATCCAATTAGGGTTTTTAACCAATCTTGTGAATATAATAAGTGATTTTATGTTATTGGTAATCAAATTAGGTCATTTTCGTCCTCGCTAGGCTTATTCTAATCCAATTAGGGTTTTTAACCAATCTTGTGCATCCAATATGTGATTTTGTGTCATTGGTTGAACATTTAGGTCATTTTGGTCATCCCTAGGCATGTTTTAATCCAATTAGGGTTTTTAACCAATCTTGTGCATCCAATATGTGATTTTGTGTCATTAGTTGCACATTTAGGTCATTTTCGTCCTCCCTAGGCTTATTCTAATCCAATTAGGGTTTTTAACCAATCTTGTGCATATAATAAGTGATTTTTTGTTATTGGTAATCCAATAAGGTCATTTTCGTCCTCGCTAGGCTTATTCTAATCCAATTAGGATTTTTAACCAATCTTGTGCATCCAATATGTGATTTTGTGTCATTGGTTGCACATTTAGGTCATTTTCGTCCTCCCTAGGCTTATTCTAATCCAATTAGGGTTTTTAACCAATCTTGTGCATATAATAAGTGATTTTTTGTTATTGGTAATCCAATAAGGTCATTTTCGTCCTCGCTAGGCTTATTCTAATCCAATTAGGATTTTTAACCAATCTTGTGCATCCAATATGTGATTTTGTGTCATTGGTTGCACATTTAGGTCATTTTCGTCCTCCCTAGGCTTATTCTAATCCAATTAGGGTTTTTAACCAATCTTGTGCATCCAATATGTGATTTTGTATCATTGGTTGAACATTTAGGTCATTTTCGTCCTCCCTAGGCCTATTCTAATCCAATTAGGATTTTTAACCAATCTTGTGCATCCAATATGTGATTTTGTGTCATTGGTTGCACATTTAGGTCATTTTCGTCCTCCCTAGGCTTATTCTAATCCAATTAGGGTTTTTAACCAATCTTGTGCATATAATAAGTGATTTTTTGTTATTAGTAATCCAATAAGGTCATTTTCGTCCTCGCTAGGCTTATTCTAATCCAATTAGGGTTTTTAACCAATCTTGTGCATCCAATATGTGATTTTGTGTCATTAGTTGCACATTTAGGTCATTTTCGTCCTCCCTAGGCTTATTCTAATCCAATTAGGGTTTTTAACCAATCTTGTGCATATAATAAGTGATTTTTTGTCATTGGTAATCCAATTAGGTCATTTTCGTCCTCGCTAGGCTTATTCTAATCCAATTAGGGTTTTTAACCAATCTTGTGCATCCAATATGTGATTTTGTGTCATTGGTTGAACATTTAGGTCATTTTTGTCCTCCCTAGGCATATTCTAATCCAATTAGGGTTTTTAACCAATCTTGTGCATCCAATATGTGATTTTGTGTCATTTTGTGTCATTGGTTGAACATTTAGGTCATTTTCGTCCTCCCTAGGCTTATTCTAATCCAATTAAGGTTTTTAACATATCTTGTGCATCCAATATGTGATTTTGTGTCATTTTGTGTCATTGGTTGAACATTTAGGTCATTTTCGTCCTCCCTAGGCTTATTCTAATCCAATTAGGGTTTTTAACCAATCTTGTGCATCCAATATGTGATTTTGTGTCATTGGTTGCACATTTAGGTTATTTTCGTCCTCCCTAGGCTTATTCTAATCCAATTAGGGTTTTTAACCAATCTTATGCATCCAATATGTGATTTTGTGTCATTTTGTGTCATTGGTTGAACATTTAGGTCATTTTCGTCCTCGCTAGGCTTATTCTAATCCAATTAGGGTTTTTGACCAATCTTATGCATCCAATATGTGATTTTGTGTCATTTTGTGTCATTGGTTGAACATTTAGGTCATTTTCGTCCTCCCTAGGCTTATTTTAAACAATTTGGGTTTTTAACCAATCTTGTGCATCCAATATGTGATTTTGTGTCATTTTGTGTCATTGGTTGAACATTTTGGTCATTTTCGTCCTCCCTAGGCTTATTCTAAACCATTTAGGGTTTTTAACCAATCTTGTGTATCCAAAATGTGATTTTGTGTCATTGGTTGCACATTTAGGTTATTTTCGTCCTCCCTAGGCTTATTCTAATTCGATTAGGGTTTTTAACCAATCTTATGCATCCAATATGTGATTTTGTGTCATTGGTTGAACATTTAGGTCATTTTCGTCCTCGCTAAGCTTATTCTAATCCAATTAGGGTTTTTGACCAATCTTATGCATCCAATATGTGATTTTGTGTCATTTTGTGTCATTGGTTGAACATTTAGGTCATTTTCGTCCTCCCTAGGCTTATTTTAAACCAATTTGGGTTTTTAACCAATCTTGTGTATCCAATATGTGATTTTGTGTCATTTTGTGTCATTGGTTGAACATTTAGGTCATTTTCGTCCTCCCTAGGCTTATTCTAATCCAATTAGGGTTTTTAACCAATCTTGTGTATCCAATATGTGATTTTGTGTCATTGGTTGCAGATTTAGGTTATTTTCGTCCTCCCTAGGCTTCTTCTAATCCAATTAGGGTTTTTAACCAATCTTGTGCATATAATAAGTGATTTTTTGTCATTGGTAATCCAATTAGGTCATTTTCGTCCTCCCTCGGCTTATTCTCACCCAATTTGGGTTTTTAACCAATCTTGTGCATCCAATATGTGATTTTGTGTCATTTTGTGTCATTGGTTGAACATTTTGGTCATTTTCGTCCTCCCTAGGCTTATTCTAATCCATTTAGGGTTTTTAACCAATCTTGTGCATCCAATATGTGATTTTGTGTCATTGGTTGCACATTTAGGTCATTTTCGTCCTCCCTAGACTTATTCTAATCCAATTAGGGTTTTTAACCAATCTTGTGCATCCAATATGTGATTTTGTGTCATTGGTTGATCATTTAGGTCATTTTCGTTCTCCCCAGGCTTATTCTAATCCAATAAGAATTTTTATCCAATCTTGTGCATCCAATATGTGATTTTGTGTCAATTTGTGTCATTGGTTGAACATTTAGGTCATTTTCGTCACCCCTAGGCTTATTCTAATCCAATTAGGGTTTTTAACCAATCTTGTGCATCCAATATGTGATTTTGTGTCATTGGTTGCACATTTAGGTCATTTTCGTCCTCCCTAGGCTTATTCTAATCCAATTAGGGTTTTTCACCAATCTTGTGCATCCAATATGTGATTTTGTGTCATTTTGTGTCATTGGTTGAACATTTAGGTCATTTTCGTCCTCCCTAGGCTTATTCTAATCCAATTAGGGTTTTTAACCAATCTTGTGCACCCAGTTTGTGATTTTGTGTCATTCGTTTAAAATTTACGTTATTTTCATCCTCCCTAGGCTTATTCTAATCCAATTAGGATTTTTAACCAATCTTGTGCATCCAATATGTGATTTTGTGTCATTGGTTGAACATTTAGGTCATTTTCGTCCTCCCTAGGCTTATTCTAATCCAATTAGGGTTTTTAACCAATCTTGTTCATATAATAAGTGATCTTGTGTCATTTGTAATCCATTGGGTCATTTTCGTCCTCGCTAAACTTATTCTAATCCAATTAGGGTTTTTAACCAATCATGTGCATCCAATATGTGATTTTGTGTCATTGGTTGAACATTTAGGTCATTTTCGTCCTCCCTAGGCTTATTCTAATCCAATTAGGATTTTTAGCCAATCTTGTGCATCCAATATGTGATTTTGTGTCATTTTGTGTCATTGGTTGAACATTTAGGTCATTTTCGTCCCCCCTAGGCTTATTCTAAGCCAACTAGGGTTTTTAACCAATCTTGTGCATCCAATATGTGATTTTGTGGCATTGGTTGCACATTTAGGTCATTTTCGTCCTCCCTAGGCTTATTCTAATCCAATTAGGGTATTTAACCAATCTTGTGCATATAATAAGTGATTTTGTGTTATTGGTAATCCAATAAGGTCATTTTCGTCCTCGCTAGGCTTATTCTAATCCAATTAGGGTTTTTAACCAATCATGTGCATCCAATATGTGATTTTGTGTCATTGGTTGAACATTTAGGTCATTTTCGTCCTCCCTAGGCTTATTCTAATCCAATTAGGATTTTTAACCAATCTTGTGCATCCAATATGTGATTTTGTGTCATTCGTTGAAAATTTAGGTCATTTTCGTCCTCCCTAGGCTTATTCTAATCCAATTAGGGTTTTTAACCAATACTGTGCATCCAATATGTGATTTTGTGTCATTTTGTGTCATTGGTTGAACATTTAGGTCATTTTCGTCCTCCCTAGGCTTATTCTAATCCAATTAGGGTTTTTAACCAATCTTGTGCATCCAATATGTGATTTTGTGTGATTGGTTGATCATTTAGGTCATTTTCGTCCTCCCTAGGCTTATTCTAATCCAATTAGGGTTTTTAACCAATCTTGTGCATCCAATATGTGATTTTGTGTCATTTTGTGTCATTGGTTGAACATTTAGGTCATTTTCGTCCCCCCTAGGCTTATTCTAAGCCAACTAGGGTTTTTAACCAATCTTGTGCATCCAATATGTGATTTTGTGTCATTGGTTGCACATTTAGGTCATTTTCGTCCTCCCTAGGCTTATTCTAATCCAATTAGGGTTTTTAACCAATCTTGTGCATATAATTAGTGATTTTGTGTTATTGGTAATCCAATAAGGTCATTTTCGTCCTCGCTAGGCTTATTCTAATCCAATTAGGGTTTTTAACCAATCTTGTGCATCCAATATGTGATTTTGTATCATTGGTTGAACATTTAGGTCATTTTCGTCCTCCCTAGGCTTATTCTAATCCAATTAGGATTTTTAACCAATCTTGTGCATCCAATATGTGATTTTGTGTCATTTTGTGTCATTGGTTGAACATTTAGGTCATTTTCGTCGTCCCTAGGCTTATTCTAATATAATTAGGGTTTTTAACCAATCTTGTGCATCCAATAAGTGAGTTTGTGTAATTTTGTGTCATTGGTTGAACATTTAGGTCATTTTCGTCCTCCCTAGGCTTATTCTAATCCAATTAGGATTTTTAACCAATCTTGTGCATCCAATATGTGATTTTGTGTCATTGGTTGAACATTTAGGTCATTTTCGTCCCCCCTAGGCTTATTCTAAGCCAACTAGGGTTTTTAACCAATCTGGTGCATCCAATATGTGATTTTGTGTCATTGGTTGCACATTTAGGTCATTTTCGTCCTAGCTAGGCTTATTCTAATCCAATTAGGGTTTTTAACCAATCTTGTGCATATAATAAGTGATTTTGTGTTATTGGTAATCCAATAAGGTCATTTTCGTCCTCGCTAGGCTTATTCTAATCCAATTAGGGTTTTTAACCAATCTTGTGCATCCAATATGTGATTTTGTATCCTTGGTTGAACATTTAGGTCATTTTCGTCCTCCCTAGGCTTATTCTAATCCAATTAGGATTTTTAACCAATCTTGTGCATCCAATATGTGATTTTGTGTCATTTTGTGTCATTGGTTGAACATTTAGGTCATTTTCGTTCTCCCCAGGCTTATTCTAATCCAATTAGGATTTTTATCCAATCTTGTGCATCCAATATGTGATTTTGTGTCAATTTGTGTCATTGGTTGAACATTTAGGTCATTTTCGTCACCACTAGGCTTATTCTAATCCAATTAGGGTTTTTACTCAATCTTGTGCATCCAATATGTGATTTTGTATCATTGGTTGAACATTTAGGTCATTTTCGTCCTCCCTAGGCTTATTCTAATCCAATTAGGATTTTTAACCAATCTTGTGCATCCAATATGTGATTTTGTGTCATTTTGTGTCATTGGTTGAACATTTAGGTCATTTTCGTCCCCCCTAGGCTTATTCTAAGCCAACGAGGGTTTTTAACCAATCTTGTGCATCCAATATGTGATTTTGTGTCATTGGTTGCACATTTAGGTCATTTTCGTCCTCCCTAGGCTTATTCTAATCCAATTAGGGTTTTTAACCAATCTTGTGAATATAATAAGTGATTTTATGTTATTGGTAATCAAATTAGGTCATTTTCGTCCTCGCTAGGCTTATTCTAATCCAATTAGGGTTTTTAACCAATCTTGTGCATCCAATATGTGATTTTGTGTCATTGGTTGAACATTTAGGTCATTTTCGTCCTCCCTAGGCTTATTCTAATCCAATTAGGGTTTTTAACCAATCTTGTGCATCCAATATGTGATTTCGTGTATTTGGTTGCACATTTAGGTCATTTTCGTCCTCCCTAGGCTTATTCTAATCCAATTAGGGTTTTTAACCAATCTTGTGCATATAATAAGTGATTTTGTGTTATTGGTAATCCAATAAGGTCATTTTCGTCCTCGCTAGGCTTATTCTAATCCAATTAGGGTTTTTAACCAATCTTGTGCATCCAATATGTGATTTTGTGTCATTGGTTGAACATTTAGGTCATTTTGGTCCTCCCTAGGCTTATTCTAATCCAATTAGGGTTTTTAACCAATCTTGTGCATCCAATATGTGATTTTGTGTCATTTTATGTCATTGGTTGAACATTTAGGTCATTTTCGTCCTCCCTAGGCTTATTCTAATCAAATTAGGGTTTTTAACCAATCTTGTGCATATAATAAGTGATTTTGTGTCATTGGTAATCCAATTAGGTCATTTTCGTCCTCGCTAGGCTTATTCTAATCCAATTAGGGTTTTTAACCAATCTTGTGCATCCAATATGTGATTTTGTGTCATTAGTTGCACATTTAGGTCATTTTCGTCCTCCCTAGGCTTATTCTAATCCAATTAGGGTTTTTAACCAATCTTGTGCATATAATAAGTGATTTTTTGTTATTGGTAATCCAATAAGGTCATTTTCGTCCTCGCTAGGCTTATTCTAATCCAATTAGGATTTTTAACCAATCTTGTGCATCCAATATGTGATTTTGTGTCATTGGTTGCACATTTAGGTCATTTTCGTCCTCCCTAGGCTTATTCTAATCCAATTAGGGTTTTTAACCAATCTTGTGCATATAATAAGTGATTTTTTGTCATTGGTAATCCAATTAGGTCATTTTTGTCCTCGCTAGGCTTATTCTAATCCAATTAGGGTTTTTAACCAATCTTGTGCATCCAATATGTGATTTTGTGTCATTGGTTGAACATTTAGGTCATTTTCGTCCTCCCTAGGCTTATTCTAATCCAATTAGGGTTTTTAACCAATCTTGTGCATCCAATATCTGACTTTGTGTCATTTTGTGTCATTTTGTGACATTTTGTGTCATTGGTTGAACATTTAGGTCATTTTCGTCCTCCCTAGGCTTATTCTAATCCAATTAGGGTTTTTAACCAATCTTGTGCATCCAATATGTGATTTTGTGTCATTGGTTGAACATTTAGGTCATTTTCGTCCTCCCTAGGCCTATTCTAATCCAATTAGGATTTTTAACCAATCTTGTGCATCCAATATGTGATTTTGTGTCATTGGTTGCACATTTAGGTCATTTTCGTCCTCCCTAGGCTTATTCTAATCCAATTAGGGTTTTTAACCAATCTTGTGCATATAATAAGTGATTTTATGTTATTGGTAATCCAATTAGGTCATTTTCGTCCTCGCTAGGCTTATTCTAATCCAATTAGGGTTTTTAACCAATCTTGTGCATATAATAAGTGATTTTATGTCATTGGTAATCCAATTAGGTCATTTTCGTCCTTGCTAGGCTTATTCTAATCCAATTAGGGTTTTTAACCAATCTTGTGCATCCAATATGTGATTTTGTGCCATTTTGTGTCATTGGTTGAACATTTAGGTCATTTTCGTCCTCCCTAGGCTTATTGTAATCCAATTAGGGTTTTTAACCAATCTTGTGCATCCAATATGTGATTTTGTGTCATTGGTTGAACATTTAGGTCATTTTTGTCCTCCCTAGGCTTATTCTAATCCAATTAGGGTTTTTAACCAATCTTGTGCATCCAATATGTGATTTTGTGTCATTTTGTGTCATTGGTTGAACATTTAGGTCATTTTCGTTCTCCCTAGGCTTATTCTTTTCCAATTAGGGTTTTTAACCAATCTTGTGCATCCAATATGTGATTTTGTGTCATTTTGTGTCATTGGTTGAACATTTAGGTCATTTTCGTCCTCCCTAGGCTTATTCTAATCCAATTAGGGTTTTTAACTAATCTTGTGCATCCAATATGTGATTTTGTGTCATTTTGTGTCATTTAGGTCATTTTTGTCCTCCCTAGGCTTATTCTAATCCAATTATGGTTTTTAACCAATCTTGTGCATCCAATATGTGTTTTTGTGTCATTGGTTGAACATTTATGTCATTTTCGTCCTCCCTAGGCTTATTCTATTCCAATTAGCGTTTTTACCCAATTTGGTGCATCTAATATGTGATTTTGTGTCATTTTGTGTCATTGGTTGAACATTTAGGTCATTTTCGTCCTCCCTAGGCTTATTCTAATCCAATTAGGATTTTTAACCAATCTTGTGCATCCAATATGTGATTTTGTGTCATTTTGTGTCATTGGTTGAACATTTAGGTCATTTTCGTCCTCCCTAGGCTTATTCTAAGCCAACTAGGGTTTTTAACCAATCTTGTGCATCCAATATGTGATTTTGTGTCATTGGTTGCACATTTAGGTCATTTTCGTCCTCCCTAGGCTTATTCTAATCCAATTAGGGTTTTTAACCAATCTTGTGCATATAATTAGTGATTTTGTGTTATTGGTAATCCAATAAGGTCATTTTCGTCCTCGCTAGGCTTATTCTAATCCAATTAGGGTTTTTAACCAATCTTGTGCATCCAATATGTGATTTTGTATCATTGGTTGAACATTTAGGTCATTTTCGTCCTCCCTAGGCTTATTCTAATCCAATTAGGATTTTTAACCAATCTTGTGCATCCAATATGTGATTTTGTGTCATTTTGTGTCATTGGTTGAACATTTAGGTCATTTTCGTTCTCCCCAGGCTTATTCTAATCCAATTAGGGTTTTTAACCAATCTTGTGCATCCAATATTTGATTTTGTGTCATTGGTTGAACATTTAGGTCATTTTCGTCCTCCCTAGGCTTATTCAAATCCAATTAGGGTCTTAAACCAATCTTGTGCATCCAATATGTGATTTTGTGTCATTTTGTGTCGTTGGTTTAACATTTAGGTCATTTTCGTCCTCCCTAGGCTTATTCTAATCCAATTAGGGTTTTTAACCAATCTTGTGCATCCAATATGTGATTTTGTGTCATTGGTTGAACATTTAGGTCATTTTCGTCCTCCCTATGCTTGTTCTAATGCAATTAGTGTTTTTAACCAATCTTGTGCATCCAATATGTGATTTTGTGTCATTGGTTGCACATTTAGGTCATTTTCGTCCTCCCTAGGCTTATTCTAATCCAATTAGGGTTTTTAACCAATCTTGTGCATCCAATATGTGATTTTGTGTCATTGGTTGAACATTTAGGTCATTTTGGTCATCCCTAGGCATGTTTTAATCCAATTAGGGTTTTTAACCAATCTTGTGCATCCAATATGTGATTTTGTGTCATTGGTTGCACATTTAGGTCATTTTCGTCCTCCCTAGGCTTATTCTAATCCAATTAGGGTTTTTAACCAATCTTGTGCATCCAATATGTGATTTTGTGTCATTTGTTGCACATTTAGGTCATTTTAGTCCTCCCTAGGCTTATTCTAATCCAATTTGGGTTTTTAACCAATCTTGTGCATCCAATATGTGATTTTGTGTCATTGGCTGCACATTTAGGTCATTTTCGTCCTCCCTAAGCTTATTCTAATCCAATTAGGGTTTTTAACCAATCTTGTGCATCCATTATGTGATTTTGTGTCATTGGTTGCACGTTTAGGTCCTTTTCGTCCTCCCTAGGCTTATTTTAATCCAATTAGGGTTTTTAACCAATCTTGTGCATCCAATATGTGATTTTGTGTCATTGGTTGCACATTTAGGTCATTTTCGTCCTCCCTAGGCTTATTCTAATCCAATTAGGGTTTTTAACCAATCTTGTGCATCCAATATGTGATTTTGTGTCATTTTGTGTCAATTGTTGAACATTTCGGTCATTTTCGTCTTCCCTAGGCTTAGTCTAATCTAATTAGGGTTTTTAACCAATCTTGTGCATCCAATATGTGATTTTGTGTCATTTTGTGTCGTTGGTTGAACATTTAGGTCATTTTCGTCCTCCCTAGCCTTATTCTAATCCAATTAGGGTTTTTCACCAATCTTGTGCATCCAATATGTGATTTTGTGTCATTGGATGAACATTTAGGTCAATTTCGTCCTCCCTAGGCTTATTTTAATCCAATTAGGGTTTTTAACCAATCTTGTGCATCCAATATGTGATTTTGTGTCATTGGTTGCACATTTAGGTCATTTTCGTCCTCCCTAGGCTTATTCTAATCCAATTAGGGTTTTTAACCAATCTTGTGCATCCAATATGTGATTTTGTGTCAATGGTTGAACATTTAGGTCATTTTCGTCCTCCCCAGGCTTATTCTAATCCAATTAGGATTTTTATCCAATCTTGTGCATCCCATATGTGATTTTGTGTCAATTTGTGTCAATTTGTGTCATTGGTTGCACATTTAGGTCATTTTGGTGCTCCCTACGCTTATTCTAATCCAATTAGGGTTTTTAACCTATCTTATGCATCCATTATGTGATTTTGTGTCATTTTGTGTCATTGGTTGAACATTTAGGTCATTTTCGTCCTCCCTAGGCTTATTCTCACCCAATTTGGGTTTTTAACCAATCTTGTGCATCCAATATGTGATTTTGTGTCATTTTGTGTCATTGGTTGAACATTTTGGTCATTTTCGTCCTCCCTAGGCTTATTCTAATCCATTTAGGGTTTTTAACCAATCTTGTGCATCCAATATGTGATTTTGTGTCATTGGTTGCACATTTAGGTCATTTTCGTCCTCCCTAGACTTATTCTAATCCAATTAGGGTTTTTAACCAATCTTGTGCATCCAATATGTGATTTTGTGTCATTGGTTGAACATTTAGGTCATTTTCGTTCTCCCCAGGCTTATTCTAATCCAATAAGGATTTTTATCCAATCTTGTGCATCCAATATGTGATTTTGTGTCAATTTGTGTCATTGGTTGAACATTTAGGTCATTTTCGTCACCCCTAGGCTTATTCTAATCCAATTAGGGTTTTTAACCAATCTTGTGCATCCAATATGTGATTTTGTGTCATTGGTTGCACATTTAGGTCATTTTCGTCCTCCCTAGGCTTATTCTAATCCAATTAGGGTTTTTAACCAATCTTGTGAATATAATAAGTGATTTTGGGTTATTGGTAATCAAATTAGGTCATTTTCGTCCTCGCTAGGCTTATTCTAATCCAATTAGGGTTTTTAACCAATCTTGTGCATCCAATATGTGATTTTGTGTCATTGGTTGAACATTTAGGTCATTTTGGTCCTCCCTAGGCTTGTTTTAATCCAATTAGGGTTTTTAACCAATCTTGTGCATCCAATATGTGATTTTGTGTCATTGGTTGCACATTTAGGTCATTTTCGTCCTCCCTAGGCTTATTCTAATCCAATTAGGGTTTTTAACCAATCTTGTGCATCCAATATGTGATTTTGTATCATTGGTTGAACATTTAGGTCATTTTCGTCCTCCCTAGGCCTATTCTAATCCAATTAGGATTTTTAACCAATCTTGTGCATCCAATATGTGATTTTGTGTCATTGGTTGCACATTTAGGTCATTTTCGTCCTCCCTAGGCTTATTCTAATCCAATTAGGGTTTTTAACCAATCTTGTGCATATAATAAGTGATTTTATGTTATTGGTAATCAAATTAGGTCATTTTCGTCCTCGCTAGGCTTATTCTAATCCAATTAGGGTTTTTAACCAATCTTGTGCATCCAATATGTGATTTTGTGTCATTGGTTGAACATTTCGGTCATTTTGGTCATCCCTAGGCATGTTTTAATCCAATTAGGGTTTTTAACCAATCTTGTGCATCCAATATGTGATTTTGTGTCATTGGTTGCACATTTAGGTCATTTTCGTCCTCCCTAGGCTTATTCTAATCCAATTAGGGTTTTTAACCAATCTTGTGCATCCAATATGTGATTTTGTGTCATTGGTTGAACATTTAGGTCATTTTGGTCATCCCTAGGCATGTTTTAATCCAATTAGGGTTTTTAACCAATCTTGTGCATCCAATATGTGATTTTGTGTCATTGGTTGCACATTTAGGTCATTTTCGTCCTCCCTAGGCTTATTCTAATCCAATTAGGGTTTTTAACCAATCTTGTGCATATAATAAGTGATTTTCTGTCATTGGTAATCCAATAAGTTCATTTTCTTCCTCGCTAGACTTATTCTAATCCAATTAGGGTTTTTAACCAATCTTGTGCATCCAATATGTGACTTTGTGTCATTGGTTGAACATTTAGGTCATTTTCGTCCTCCCTAGGCTTATTCTAATCCAATTAGGGTTTTTAACCAATCTTGTGCATATAATAAGTGATTTTATGTCATTGGTAATCCAATTAGGTCATTTTCGTCCTCGTTAGGCTTATTCTAATCCAATTAGGGTTTTTATCCAATCTTATGCATCCAATATGTGATTTTGTGTCATTGGTTGAACATTTAGGTCATTTTCGTCCTCGCTAGGCTTATTCTAATCCAATTAGGGTTTTTGACCAATCTTATGCATCCAATATGTGATTTTGTGTCATTTTGTGTCATTGGTTGAACATTTAGGTCATTTTCGTCCTCCCTAGGCTTATTTTAAACAATTTGGGTTTTTAACCAATCTTGTGCATCCAATATGTGATTTTGTGTCATTTTGTGTCATTGGTTGAACATTTTGGTCATTTTCGTCCTCCCTAGGCTTATTCTAAACCATTTAGGGTTTTTAACCAATCTTGTGTATCCAAAATGTGATTTTGTGTCATTGGTTGCACATTTAGGTTATTTTCGTCCTCCCTAGGCTTATTCTAATTCGATTAGGGTTTTTAACCAATCTTATGCATCCAATATGTGATTTTGTGTCATTGGTTGAACATTTAGGTCATTTTCGTCCTCGCTAAGCTTATTCTAATCCAATTAGGGTTTTTGACCAATCTTATGCATCCAATATGTGATTTTGTGTCATTTTGTGTCATTGGTTGAACATTTAGGTCATTTTCGTCCTCCCTAGGCTTATTTTAAACCAATTTGGGTTTTTAACCAATCTTGTGTATCCAATATGTGATTTTGTGTCATTTTGTGTCATTGGTTGAACATTTAGGTCATTTTCGTCCTCCCTAGGCTTATTCTAATCCAATTAGGGTTTTTAACCAATCTTGTGTATCCAATATGTGATTTTGTGTCATTGGTTGCAGATTTAGGTTATTTTCGTCCTCCCTAGGCTTCTTCTAATCCAATTAGGGTTTTTAACCAATCTTGTGCATATAATAAGTGATTTTTTGTCATTGGTAATCCAATTAGGTCATTTTCGTCCTCCCTCGGCTTATTCTCACCCAATTTGGGTTTTTAACCAATCTTGTGCATCCAATATGTGATTTTGTGTCATTTTGTGTCATTGGTTGAACATTTTGGTCATTTTCGTCCTCCCTAGGCTTATTCTAATCCATTTAGGGTTTTTAACCAATCTTGTGCATCCAATATGTGATTTTGTGTCATTGGTTGCACATTTAGGTCATTTTCGTCCTCCTTAGGCTTATTCTAATCCAATTAGGGTTTTTAACCAATCTTGTGCATATAATAAGTGATTTTGTGTCATTTGTAATCCAATTAGGTCATTTTCGTCCTCGCTAAACTTATTCTAATCCAATTAGGGTTTTTAACCAATCTTGTGCATCCAATATGTGATTTTGTGTCATTGGTTGAACATTTAGGTCATTTTGGTCCTCCCTAGGCTTATTCTAATCCAATTAGGGTTTTTAACCAATCTTGTGCATCCAATATGTGATTTTGTGTCATTGGTTGCACATTTAAGTCATTTTCGTCCTCCCTAGGCTTATTCTAATCCAATTAAGGTTTTTAACCAATCTTGTGCATCCAATATGTGATTTTCTGTCATTGGTTGAACATTTAGGTCATTTTCGTCCTCCCTAGGCTTATTCTAATCCAATTAGGATTTTTAACCAATCTTGTGCATCCAATATGTGATTTTGTGTCATTTTGTGTCATTGGTTGAACATTTAGGTCATTTTCGTCCCCCCTAGGCTTATTCTAAGCCAACTAGGGTTTTTAACCAATCTGGTGCATCCAATATGTGATTTTGTGTCATTGGTTGCACATTTAGGTCATTTTCGTCCTAGCTAGGCTTATTCTAATCCAATTAGGGTTTTTAACCAATCTTGTGCATATAATAAGTGATTTTGTGTTATTGGTAATCCAATAAGGTCATTTTCGTCCTCGCTAGGCTTATTCTAATCCAATTAGGGTTTTTAACCAATCTTGTGCATCCAATATGTGATTTTGTGTC
This sequence comes from Cicer yamashitae, assembly GCA_037974755.1. Taxonomy (NCBI): domain Eukaryota; kingdom Viridiplantae; phylum Streptophyta; class Magnoliopsida; order Fabales; family Fabaceae; genus Cicer; species Cicer yamashitae. The sequence goes on from JBBPBQ010000006.1 coordinate 2,629,069, forward strand.
ATTGGTTGAACATTTAGGTCATTTTCGTCCTCCCTAGGCTTATTCTAATCCAATTAGGATTTTTATCCAATCTTGTGCATCCAATATGTGATTTTGTGTCAATTTGTGTCATTGGTTGAACATTTAGGTCATTTTCGTCACCCCTAGGCTTATTCTAATCCAATTAGGGTTTTTACTCAATCTTGTGCATCCAATATGTGATTTTGTATCATTGGTTGAACATTTAGGTCATTTTCGTCCTCCCTAGGCTTATTCTAATCCAATTAGGATTTTTAACCAATCTTGTGCATCCAATATGTGATTTTGTGTCATTTTGTGTCATTGGTTGAACATTTAGGTCATTTTCGTCCCCCCTAGGCTTATTCTAAGCCAACGAGGGTTTTTAACCAATCTTGTGCATCCAATATGTGGTTTTGCGTCATTGGTTGCACATTTAGGTCATTTTCGTCCTCCCTAGGCTTATTCTAATCCAATTAGGGTTTTTAACCTATCTTGTGCATATAATAAATGATTTTTTGGCATTGGTAATCCAATAAGTTCATTTTCGTCCTCGCTAGGCTTATTCTAATCCAATTAGGGTTTTTAACCAATCTTGTGCATCCAATATGTGATTTTGTGTCATTTGTAATCCAATAAGTTCATTTTCTTCCTCGCTAGGCTTATTCTAATCCATTTAGGGTTTTTAACCAATCTTGTGCATCCAATATGTGATTTTGTGTCATTGGTTGAACATTTAGGTCATTTTCGTCCTCCCTAGGCTTATTCTAATCCAATTAGGGTTTTTAACCAATCTTGTTCATATAATAAGTGATCTTGTGTCATTTGTAATCCATTGGGTCATTTTCGTCCTCGCTAAACTTATTCTAATCCAATTAGGGTTTTTAACCAATCATGTGCATCCAATATGTGATTTTGTGTCATTGGTTGAACATTTAGGTCATTTTCGTCCTCCCTAGGCTTATTCTAATCCAATTAGGATTTTTAGCCAATCTTGTGCATCCAATATGTGATTTTGTGTCATTTTGTGTCATTGGTTGAACATTTAGGTCATTTTCGTCCCCCCTAGGCTTATTCTAAGCCAACTAGGGTTTTTAACCAATCTTGTGCATCCAATATGTGATTTTGTGGCATTGGTTGCACATTTAGGTCATTTTCGTCCTCCCTAGGCTTATTCTAATCCAATTAGGGTATTTAACCAATCTTGTGCATATAATAAGTGATTTTGTGTTATTGGTAATCCAATAAGGTCATTTTCGTCCTCGCTAGGCTTATTCTAATCCAATTAGGGTTTTTAACCAATCATGTGCATCCAATATGTGATTTTGTGTCATTGGTTGAACATTTAGGTCATTTTCGTCCTCCCTAGGCTTATTCTAATCCAATTAGGATTTTTAACCAATCTTGTGCATCCAATATGTGATTTTGTGTCATTCGTTGAAAATTTAGGTCATTTTCGTCCTCCCTAGGCTTATTCTAATCCAATTAGGGTTTTTAACCAATACTGTGCATCCAATATGTGATTTTGTGTCATTTTGTGTCATTGGTTGAACATTTAGGTCATTTTCGTCCTCCCTAGGCTTATTCTAATCCAATTAGGGTTTTTAACCAATCTTGTGCATCCAATATGTGATTTTGTGTCATTTTGTGTCATTGGTTGAACATTTAGGTCATTTTCATCCTCCCTAGGCTTATTCTAATCCAATTAGGGTTTTTAACCAATCTTGTGCATCCAGTATCTGATTTTGTGTCATTGGTTGAACATTTAGGTCATTTTCGTTCCCCCTAGGCTTATTCTAATCCAATTAGGGTTTTAAACCAATCTTGTGCTTCCGATATGTGATTTTGTGTTAGTTTGTGTCATTGGTTGAACATTTAGGTCATTTTCGTCCTCACCAGGCTTATTCTAATCCAATTAGGGTTTTTCACCAATCCTGTGCATCCAATATGTGATTTTGTGTCATTGGTTGAACATTTAGGTCATTTTCGTCCTCCCTAGGGTTATTTTAATCCAATTATGATTTGTAACCAATCTTGTGCATCCAATATGTGATTTTGTGTCATTGGTTGAACATTTAGGTCATTTTTGTCCTCCCTAGGCTTATTCTACGCCAATTAGGGTTTTTAACCAATCTTGTGCATCCAATATGTGATTTTGTGTCATTTTGTGTCATTGGTTGAACATTTAGGTCATTTTCGTCCTCCCTAGGCTTATTCTAATCCAATTAGGGTTTTTAACCAATCTTGTGCATCCAATATGTGATTTTGTGTCATTTTGTGTCATTGGTTGAACATTTAGGTCATTTTCGTCCTCCATAGGCTTATTCTAATCCAATTAGGGTTTTTAACCAATCTTGTGCATCCAATATGTGATTTTGTGTCATTTTGTGAAATTGGTTGAACATTTAGGTCATTTTCGTCCTCCCTAGGCTTATTCTAATCCAATTAGGGTTTTTAACCAATCTTGTGCATCCAATATGTGACTTTGTGTCATTGGTTGAACATTTAGGTCATTTTCGTCCTCCCTAGGCTTATTCTAATCCAATTAGGGTTTTTAACCAATCTTGTGCATATAATAAGTGATTTTTTGTCATTGGTAATCCAAATAGGTCATTTTCGTCCTCCCTAGGCTTATTCTAATCCAATTAGGGTTTTTAACCAATCTTGTGCATCCAATATGTGATTTTGTGTCATTTTGTGTCATTGGTTGAACATTTAGGTCATTTTCATCCCCCCTAGGCTTATTCTAAGCCAACTAGGGTTTTTAACCAATCTTGTGCATCCAATATGTGATTTTGTGTCATTGGTTGCACATTTAGGTCATTTTCGTCCTCCCTAGGCTTATTCTAATCCAATTAGGGTTTTTAACCAATCTTGTGCATATAATTAGTGATTTTGTGTTATTGGTAATCCAATAAGGTCATTTTCGTCCTCGCTAGGCTTATTCTAATCCAATTAGGGTTTTTAACCAATCTTGTGCATCCAATATGTGATTTTGTATCATTGGTTGAACATTTAGGTCATTTTCGTCCTCCCTAGGCTTATTCTAATCCAATTAGGATTTTTAACCAATCTTGTGCATCCAATATGTGATTTTGTGTCATTTTGTGTCATTGGTTGAACATTTAGGTCATTTTCGTCGTCCCTAGGCTTATTCTAATATAATTAGGGTTTTTAACCAATCTTGTGCATCCAATAAGTGAGTTTGTGTAATTTTGTGTCATTGGTTGAACATTTAGGTCATTTTCGTCCTCCCTAGGCTTATTCTAATCCAATTAGGATTTTTAACCAATCTTGTGCATCCAATATGTGATTTTGTGTCATTGGTTGAACATTTAGGTCATTTTCGTCCCCCCTAGGCTTATTCTAAGCCAACTAGGGTTTTTAACCAATCTGGTGCATCCAATATGTGATTTTGTGTCATTGGTTGCACATTTAGGTCATTTTCGTCCTAGCTAGGCTTATTCTAATCCAATTAGGGTTTTTAACCAATCTTGTGCATATAATAAGTGATTTTGTGTTATTGGTAATCCAATAAGGTCATTTTCGTCCTCGCTAGGCTTATTCTAATCCAATTAGGGTTTTTAACCAATCTTGTGCATCCAATATGTGATTTTGTATCCTTGGTTGAACATTTAGGTCATTTTCGTCCTCCCTAGGCTTATTCTAATCCAATTAGGATTTTTAACCAATCTTGTGCATCCAATATGTGATTTTGTGTCATTTTGTGTCATTGGTTGAACATTTAGGTCATTTTCGTTCTCCCCAGGCTTATTCTAATCCAATTAGGATTTTTATCCAATCTTGTGCATCCAATATGTGATTTTGTGTCAATTTGTGTCATTGGTTGAACATTTAGGTCATTTTCGTCACCACTAGGCTTATTCTAATCCAATTAGGGTTTTTACTCAATCTTGTGCATCCAATATGTGATTTTGTATCATTGGTTGAACATTTAGGTCATTTTCGTCCTCCCTAGGCTTATTCTAATCCAATTAGGATTTTTAACCAATCTTGTGCATCCAATATGTGATTTTGTGTCATTTTGTGTCATTGGTTGAACATTTAGGTCATTTTCGTCCCCCCTAGGCTTATTCTAAGCCAACGAGGGTTTTTAACCAATCTTGTGCATCCAATATGTGATTTTGTGTCATTGGTTGCACATTTAGGTCATTTTCGTCCTCCCTAGGCTTATTCTAATCCAATTAGGGTTTTTAACCAATCTTGTGCATCCAATATGTGATTTTGTATCATTGGTTGAACATTTAGGTCATTTTCGTCCTCCCTAGGCCTATTCTAATCCAATTAGGATTTTTAACCAATCTTGTGCATCCAATATGTGATTTTGTGTCATTGGTTGCACATTTAGGTCATTTTCGTCCTCCCTAGGCTTATTCTAATCCAATTAGGGTTTTTAACCAATCTTGTGCATATAATAAGTGATTTTTTGTTATTGGTAATCCAATAAGGTCATTTTCGTCCTCGCTAGGCTTATTCTAATCCAATTAGGGTTTTTAACCAATCTTGTGCATCCAATATGTGATTTTGTGTCATTAGTTGCACATTTAGGTCATTTTCGTCCTCCCTAGGCTTATTCTAATCCAATTAGGGTTTTTAACCAATCTTGTGCATATAATAAGTGATTTTTTGTCATTGGTAATCCAATTAGGTCATTTTCGTCCTCGCTAGGCTTATTCTAATCCAATTAGGGTTTTCAACCAATCTTGTGCATCCAATATGTGATTTTGTGTCATTTTGTGTCATTGGTTGAACATTTTGGTCATTTTCGTCCTCCCTAGGCTTATTCTAATCCATTTAGGGTTTTTAACCAATCTTGTGCATCCAATATGTGATTTTGTGTCATTGGTTGCACATTTTGGTCATTTTCGTCCTCCCTATGCTTATTCTAATCCAATAAGGGTTTTTAACCAATCTTGTGCATATAATAAGTGATTTTGTGTCATTTGTAATCGAATTAGGTCATTTTCGTCCTCGCTAAACTTATTCTAATCCAATTAGGGTTTTTAACCAATCTTGTGCATCCAATATGTGATTTTGTGTCATTGGTTGAACATTTAGGTCATTTTGGTCCTCCCTATGCTTATTCTAATCCAATTAAGGTTTTAACCAATCTTGTGCATCCAATATGTGATTTTGTGTCATTGGTTGCACATTTACCTCATTTTCGTCCTCCCTAGGCTTATTTTAATCCAATTAGGGTTTTTAACCAATCTTGTGCATCCAATATGTGATTTTGTGTCATTGGTTGCACATTTATTTCATTTTCGTCTTCCCTAGGCTTATTCTAATCCAATTAGGGTTTTTAACCAATCTTGTGCATCCAATATGTGATTTTGTTTCATTTTGTGTCATTGGTTGAACATTTAGGTCATTTTCGTCCTCCCTAGGCTTATTTTAATCCAATTAGGGTTTTTAACCAATCTTGTGTATCCAATATGTGATTTTGTGTCATTGGTTGCACATTTAGGTTATTTTCGTCCTCCCTAGGCTTATTCTAATCCAATTAGGGTTTTTAACCAATCTTGTACATATAATAAGTGATTTTTTGTCATTGGTAATCCAATTAGGTCATTTTCGTCCTCCCTCGGCTTATTCTCACCCAATTTGGGTTTTTAACCAATCTTGTGCATCCAATATGTGATTTTGTGTCATTTTGTGTCATTGGTTGAACATTTTGGTCATTTTCGTCCTCCCTAGGCTTATTCTAATCCATTTAGGGTTTTTAACCAATCTTGTGCATCCAATATGTGATTTTGTGTCATTGGTTGCACATTTAGGTCATTTTCGTCCTCCCTATGCTTATTCTAATCCAATTAGGGTTTTTAACCAATCTTGTGCATATAATAAGTGATTTTATGTCATTGGTAATCCAATTAGGTCATTTTCGTCCTCGCTAGGCTTATTCTAATCCAATTAGGGTTTTTGACCAATCTTATGCATCCAATATGTGATTTTGTGTCATTTTGTGTCATTGGTTGAACATTTAGGTCATTTTCGTCCTCCCTAGGCTTATTCTAATCCAATTAGGGTTTTTAACCAATCTTGTGTATCCAATATGTGATTTTGTGTCATTGGTTGCACATTTAGGTTATTTTCGTCCTCCCTAGGCCTATTCTAATCCAATTAGGGTTTTTAACCAATCTTGTACATATAATAAGTGATTTTTTGTCATTGGTAATCCAATTAGGTCATTTTCGTCCTCCCTCGGCTTATTCTCACCCAATTTGGGTTTTTAACCAATCTTGTGCATCCAATATGTGATTTTGTGTCATTTTGTGTCATTGGTTGAACATTTTGGTCATTTTCGTCCTCCCTAGGCTTATTCTAATCCATTTAGGGTTTTTAACCAATCTTGTGCATCCAATATGTGATTTTGTGTCATTGGTTGCACATTTAGGTCATTTTCGTCCTCCCTAGGCTTATTCTAATCCAATTACGGTTTGTAACCAATCTTGTGCATATAACAAGTGATTTTGTGTCATTTGTAATCCAATTAGGTCATTTTCGTCCTCGCTAAACATATTCTAATCCAATTAGGGTTTTTAACCAATCCTGTGCATCCAATATGTGATTTTGTGTCATTGGTTGAACATTTAGGTCATTTTGGTCCTCCCTATGCTTATTCTAATCCAATTAGGTTTTTTAACCAATCTTGTGCATCCAATATGTGATTTTGTGTCATTGGTTGAACATTTAGGTCATTATGGTCCTCCCTATGCTTATTCCAATCCAATTAGGGTTTTTAACCAATCTTGTGCATCAAATATGTGATTTTGTGTCATTGGGTGCACATTTACGTCATTTTCGTCCTCCCTAGGCTTATTGTAATTAAATTAGGGTTTTTAACCAATCTTGTGCATCCAATATGTGATTTTGTGTCATTGGTTGCACATTTAGGTCATTTTCGTCCCCCCTAGGCTTATTCTAATCCAATTAGAATTTTTAACCAATCTTATGCATCCAATATGTGATTTTGTGTCATTTTGTGTTATTGGTTGAACATTTAGGTCATTTTCGTCCTCCCTAGGCTTATTCTAATCCAATTAGGGTTTTTAACCAATCTTGTGCATCCAATATGTGATTTTGTGTGATTTTGTGTCATTGGTTGAACATTTAGGTCATTTTCGTCCTCCCTAGGCTTATTCTAATCCAATTAGGGTTTTTAACCAATCTTGTGCATCAAATATGTGATTTTGTGTCATTGGTTGAACATTTAGGTCATTTTCGTCCTCCCTAGGCTTATTCTAATCCAATTAGGATTTTTAACCAATCTTGTGCATCCAATATGTGATTTTGTGTCATTGGTTGAACATTTAGGTCATTTTCGTCCCCCCTAGGCTTATTCTAAGCCAACTAGGGTTTTTAACCAATCTGGTGCATCCAATATGTGATTTTGTGTCATTGGTTGCACATTTAGGTCATTTTCGTCCTAGCTAGGCTTATTCTAATCCAATTAGGGTTTTTAACCAATCTTGTGCATATAATAAGTGATTTTGTGTTATTGGTAATCCAATAAGGTCATTTTCGTCCTCGCTAGGCTTATTCTAATCCAATTAGGGTTTTTAACCAATCTTGTGCATCCAATATGTGATTTTGTATCATTGGTTGAACATTTAGGTCATTTTCGTCCTCCCTAGGCTTATTCTAATCCAATTAGGATTTTTAACCAATCTTGTGCATCCAATATGTGATTTTGTGTCATTGGTTGCACATTTAGGTCATTTTCGTCCTCCCTAGGCTTATTCTAATCCAATTAGGGTTTTTAACCAATCTTGTGAATATAATAAGTGATTTTATGTTATTGGTAATCAAATTAGGTCATTTTCGTCCTCGCTAGGCTTATTCTAATCCAATTAGGGTTTTTAACCAATCTTGTGCATCCAATATGTGATTTTGTGTCATTGGTTGAACATTTAGGTCATTTTCGTCCTCCCTAGGCTTATTCTAATCCAATTAGGGTTTTTAACCAATCTTGTGCATCCAATATGTGATTTCGTGTATTTGGTTGCACATTTAGGTCATTTTCGTCCTCCCTAGGCTTATTCTAATCCAATTAGGGTTTTTAACCAATCTTGTGCATATAATAAGTGATTTTGTGTTATTGGTAATCCAATAAGGTCATTTTCGTCCTCGCTAGGCTTATTCTAATCCAATTAGGGTTTTTAACCAATCTTGTGCATCCAATATGTGATTTTGTGTCATTGGTTGAACATTTAGGTCATTTTGGTCCTCCCTAGGCTTATTCTAATCCAATTAGGGTTTTTAACCAATCTTGTGCATCCAATATGTGATTTTGTGTCATTTTATGTCATTGGTTGAACATTTAGGTCATTTTCGTCCTCCCTAGGCTTATTCTAATCAAATTAGGGTTTTTAACCAATCTTGTGCATATAATAAGTGATTTTGTGTCATTGGTAATCCAATTAGGTCATTTTCGTCCTCGCTAGGCTTATTCTAATCCAATTAGGGTTTTTAACCAATCTTGTGCATCCAATATGTGATTTTGTGTCATTAGTTGCACATTTAGGTCATTTTCGTCCTCCCTAGGCTTATTCTAATCCAATTAGGGTTTTTAACCAATCTTGTGCATATAATAAGTGATTTTTTGTCATTGGTAATCCAATTAGGTCATTTTCGTCCTCGCTAGGCTTATTCTAATCCAATTAGGGTTTTCAACCAATCTTGTGCATCCAATATGCGAATTTGTGTCATTGGTTTAAAATTTAGGTCATTTTGGTCCTCCCTAGGCTTATTCTAATCAAATTAGGGTTTTTAACCAATCTTGTGCATCCAATATGTGATTTTGTGTCATTGGTTACACATTTAGGTCATTTTCGTCCTACCTAGGCTTATTCTAATCCAATTAGGGTTTTTAACCAATCTTGTGCATCCAATATGTGTTTCTGTGTCATTTTGTGTCATTGGTTGAATATTTAGGTCATTTTCGACCTCCCTAGGCTTGTTCTAATCCAATTAGGGTTTTTAACCAATCTTGGGCATCCAATATGAGATTGTGTCATTGGTTGCACATTTAGGTCATTTTCGTCCTCCCTAGTTTTATTTTAATCCAATTAGGGTTTTTAACCAATCTTGTGCGTATAATAAGTGATTTTGTGTCATTGGTTATCCAATTAGGTCATTTTCGTCCTCGCTAGGCTTATTCTAATCCAATTAGGGTTTGTAACCAATCTTATGCATCCAATATGTGATTTTGTGTCATTTTGTGTCATTGGTAATCCAATTAGGTCATTTTCGTCCTCGCTAGGCTTATTCTAATCCAATTAGGGATTTTATCCAATCTAGTGCATCCAATATGTGATTTTGTGTCATTTTGTGTCATTAGTTGAATATTTAGATCATTTTCTTCCTCCCTAGGCTTGTTCTAATCCAATTAGGGTTTTTAACCAATCTTGTGCATCCAATATGTGATTTTGTGTCATTGGTTGCAAATTTAGGTCATTTTCGTCCTCCCTAGGCTTATTCTAATCCAATTAGGGTTTTTAACCAATCTTGTGCATATAATAAGTGATTTTGTGTCATTGGTAATCCAATTAGGTCATTTTCGTCCTCGCTAGGCTTATTCTAATCCAATTAGGATTTTTAACCAATCTTGTGCATCCAATATGTGATTTTGTGTCATTGGTTGCACATTTAGGTCATTTTCGTCCTCCCTAGGCTTATTCTAATCCAATTAGGGTTTTTAACCAATCTTGTGCATATAATAAGTGATTTTATGTTATTGGTAATCCAATTAGGTCATTTTCGTCCTCGCTAGGCTTATTCTAATCCAATTAGGGTTTTTAACCAATCTTGTGCATCCAATATGTGATTTTGTGTCATTGGTTGAACATTTAGGTCATTTTGGTCATCCCTAGGCTTGTTTTAATCCAATTAGGGTTTTTAACCAATCTTGTGCATCCAATATGTGATTTTGTGTCATTGGTTGCACATTTAGGTCATTTTCGTCCTCCCTAGGCTTATTCTAATCCAATTAGGGTTTTTAACCAATCTTGTGCATCCAATATGTGATTTTGTATCATTGGTTGAACATTTAGGTCATTTTCGTCCTCCCTAGGCCTATTCTAATCCAATTAGGATTTTTAACCAATCTTGTGCATCCAATATGTGATTTTGTGTCATTGGTTGCACATTTAGGTCATTTTCGTCCTCCCTAGGCTTATTCTAATCCAATTAGGGTTTTTAACCAATCTTGTGCATATAATAAGTGATTTTTTGTTATTGGTAATCCAATAAGGTCATTTTCGTCCTCGCTAGGCTTATTCTAATCCAATTAGGGTTTTTAACCAATCTTGTGCATCCAATATGTGATTTTGTGTCATTAGTTGCACATTTAGGTCATTTTCGTCCTCCCTAGGCTTATTCTAATCCAATTAGGGTTTTTAACCAATCTTGTGCATATAATAAGTGATTTTTTGTCATTGGTAATCCAATTAGGTCATTTTCGTCCTCGCTAGGCTTATTCTAATCCAATTAGGGTTTTTAACCAATCTTGTGCATCCAATATGTGATTTTGTGTCATTGGTTGCACATTTAGGTCATTTTCGTCCTCCCTATGCTTATTCTAATCCAATTAGGGTTTTTAACCAATCTTGTGCATATAATAAGTGATTTTGTGTCATTTGTAATCGAATTAGGTCATTTTCGTCCTCGCTAAACTTATTCTAATCCAATTAGGGTTTTTAACCAATCTTGTGCATCCAATATTTGATTTTGTGTCATTGGTTGAACATTTAGGTCATTTTGGTCCTCCCTATGCTTATTCTAATCCAATTAAGGTTTTAACCAATCTTGTGCATCCAATATGTGATTTTGTGTCATTGGTTGCACATTTACCTCATTTTCGTCCTCCCTAGGCTTATTTTAATCCAATTAGGGTTTTTAACCAATCTTGTGCATCCAATATGTGATTTTGTGTCATTGGTTGCACATTTATTTCATTTTCGTCTTCCCTAGGCTTATTCTAATCCAATTAGGGTTTTTAACCAATCTTGTGCATCCAATATGTGATTTTGTTTCATTTTGTGTCATTGGTTGAACATTTAGGTCATTTCGTCCTCCCTAGGCTTATTCTAATCCAATTAGGGTTTTTAACCAATCTTGTGCATATAATATGTGATTTTGTGTCATTGGTAATCCAAATAGGTCATTTTCGTACTCCCTAGGCTTATTCTCACCCAATTTGGGTTTTTAACCAATCTTGTGCATCCAATACGTGATTTTGTGTCATTTTGTGTCATTGGTTGAAGATTTTGGTCATTTTCGTCCTCCCTAGGCTTATTCTAAACCATTTAGGGTTTTTAACCAATCTTGTGCATCCAATATGTGATTTTGTGTCATTGGTTGCACATTTAGGTTATTTTCGTCCTCCCTAGGCTTATTCTAATCCAATTAGGGTTTTTAACCAATCTTATGCATCCAATATGTGATTTTGTGTCATTTTGTGTCATTGGTTGAACATTTAGGTCATTTTCGTCCTCGCTAGGCTTATTCTGATGCAATTAGGGTTTTTGACCAATCTTATGCATCCAATATGTGATTTTGTGTCATTTTGTGTCATTGGTTGAACATTTAGGTCATTTTCGTCCTCCCTAGGCTTATTTTAAACAATTTGGGTTTTTAACCAATCTTGTGCATCCAATATGTGATTTTGTGTCATTTTGTGTCATTGGTTGAACATTTAGGTCATTTTCGTCCTCCCTAGGCTTATTCTAATCCAATTAGGGTTTTTAACCAATCTTATGCATCGAATATGTGATTTTATGTCATTGGTTGCACATTTAGGTCATTTTCGTCCTCCCTAGGCTTATTCTAATCCAATTAGGGTTTTTAACCAATCTTGTGCATATAATAAGTGATTTTATGTCATTGGTAATCCAATTAGGTCATTTTCGTCCTCGCTAGGCTTATTCTAATCCAATTAGGGTTTTTGACCAATCTTATGCATCCAATATGTGATTTTGTGTCATTTTGTGTCATTGGTTGAACATTTAGGTCATTTTCGTCCTCCCTAGGCTTATTCTAATCCAATTAGGGTTTTTAACCAATCTTGTGTATCCAATATGTGATTTTGTGTCATTGGTTGCAGATTTAGGTTATTTTCGTCCTCCCTAGGCTTCTTCTAATCCAATTAGGGTTTTTAACCAATCTTGTGCATATAATAAGTGATTTTTTGTCATTGGTAATCCAATTAGGTCATTTTCGTCCTCCCTCGGCTTATTCTCACCCAATTTGGGTTTTTAACCAATCTTGTGCATCCAATATGTGATTTTGTGTCATTTTGTGTCATTGGTTGAACATTTTGGTCATTTTCGTCCTCCCTAGGCTTATTCTAATCCATTTAGGGTTTTTAACCAATCTTGTGCATCCAATATGTGATTTTGTGTCATTGGTTGCACATTTAGGTCATTTTCGGCCTCCCTATGCTTATTCTAATCCAATTAGGGTTTTTAACCAATCTTGTGCATATAATAAGTGATTTTGTGTCATTTGTAATCGAATTAGGTCATTTTCGTCCTCGCTAAACTTATTCTAATCCAATTAGGGTTTTTAACCAATCTTGTGCATCCAATATGTGATTTTGTGTCATTGGTTGAACATTTAGGTCATTTTGGTCCTCCCTATGCTTATTCTAATCCAATTAAGGTTTTAACCAATCTTGTGCATCCAATATGTGATTTTGTGTCATTGGTTGCACATTTACCTCATTTTTGTCCTCCCTAGCCTTATTTTAATCCAATTAGGGTTTTTAACCAATCTTGTGCATCCAATATGTGATTTTGTGTCATTGGTTGCACATTTATTTCATTTTCGTCTTCCCTAGGCTTATTCTAATCCAATTAGGGTTTTTAACCAATCTTGTGCATCCAATATGTGATTTTGTTTCATTATGTGTCATTGGTTGAACATTTAGGTCATTTTCGTCCTCCCTAGGCTTATTCTCACCCAATTTGGGTTTTTAACCAATCTTGTGCATGCAATACGTGATTTTGTGTCATTTTGTGTCATTCGTTGAACATTTTTGTCATTTTCGTCCTCCCTAAGCTTATTCTAAACCATTTAGGGTTTTTAACCAATCTTGTGCATCCAATATGTGATTTTGTGTCATTGGTTGCACATTTAGGTTATTTTCGTCCTCCCTAGGCTTATTCTAATCCAATTAGGGTTTTTAACCAATCTTATGCATCCAATATGTGATTTTGTGTCATTTTGT
>JBBPBQ010000006.1:2643632-2655080 GCA_037974755.1 Cicer yamashitae
TCATTGGTTGAACATTTAGGTCATTTTCGTCCTCGCTAGGCTTATTCTAATCCAATTAGGGTTTTTGACCAATCTTATGCATCCAATATGTGATTTTGTGTCATTTTGTATCATTGGTTGAACATTTAGGTCATTTTCGTCCTCCCTAGGCTTATTTTAAACAATTTGGGTTTTTAACCAATCTTGTGCATCCAATATGTGATTTTGTGTCATTGGTTGAACATTTATGTCATTTTCGTCCTCCCTAGGCTTATTCTAATCCAATTAGGGTTTTTAACCAATCTTATGCATCCAATATGTGATTTTATGTCATTGGTTGCACATTTAGGTCATTTTCGTCCTCCCTAGGCTTATTCTAATCCAACTAGGGTTTTTAACCAATCTTGTGCATATAATAAGTGATTTTATGTCATTGGTAATCCAATTAGGTCATTTTCATCCTCGCTAGCCTTATTCTAATCCAATTAGGGTTTTTGACCAATCTTATGCATCCAATATGTGATTTTGTGTCATTTTGTGTCATTGGTTGAACATTTAGGTCATTTTCATCCTCCCTAGGCTTATTTTAAACCAATTTGGGTTTTTAACCAATCTTGTGCATCCAATATGTGATTTTGTGTCATTTTATGTCATTGGTTGAACATTTAGGTCATTTTCGTCCTCCCTAGGCTTATTCTAATTCAATTAGGGTTTTTAACCAATCTTATGCATCCAATATGTGATTTTATGTCATTGGTTGCACATTTAGGTCATTTTCGTCCTCCCTAGGCTTATTCTAATCCAATTAGGGTTTTTAACCAATCTTGTGCATATAATAAGTGATTTTATGTCATTGGTAATCCAATTAGGTCAATTTCGTCCTCGCTAGGCTTATTCTAATCCAATTAGGGTTTTTGACCAATCTTATGCATCCAATATGTGATTTTGTGTCATTGGTTGCACATTTAGGTCATTTTCGTCCTCCCTATGCTTATTCTAATCCAATTAGGGTTTTTAACCAATCTTGTGCATATAATAAGTGATTTTTTGTCATTGGTAATCCAATTAGGTCATTTTCGTCCTCCCTAGGCTTATTCTCACCCAATTTGGATTTTTAACAAATCTTGTGCATCCAATATGTGATTTTGTGTCATTTTGTGTCATTGGTTTAACATTTTGGTCATTTTCGTCCTCCCTAGGCTTATTCTAATCCATTTAGGGTTTTTAACCAATCTTGTGCATCCAATATGTGATTTTGTGTCATTGGTTGCACATTTAGGTCATTTTCGTCCTCCCTAGGCTTATTCTAATTTAATTAGGGTTTTTAACCAATCTTGTGCATCCAATATGTGATTTTGTGTCATTGGTTGAACATTTAGGTCATTTTCGTCCTCCCCAGGCTTATTCTAATCAAATTAGGATTTTTATCCAATCTTGTGCATCCCATATGTGATTTTGTGTCAATTTGTGTCATTGGGTGAACATTTAGGTCATTTTGGTTCTCCCTAGGCTTATTCTAATCCAATTAGGGTTTTTAACCAATCTTGTGCATCCAATATGTGATTTTGTGTCATTGGTTGCACATTTAGGTCATTTTCGTCCTCCCTAGGCTTATTCTAATCCAATTAGGGTTTTTAACCAATCTTATGCATCCAATATGTGATTTTGTGTCATTTTGTGTCATTGGTTGAACATTTAGGTCATTTTCGTCCTCCCTAGGCTTATTTTAATCCAATTTGGATTTTTAACCAATCTTGTGCATCCAATATGTGATTTTGTGTCATTGGTTGCACATTTAGGTCATTTTCGTCCTCCCTAGGCTTATTCTAATCCAATTAGGGTTTTTAACCAATCTTGTGCATATAATAAGTGATTTTTTGTTATTGGTAATCCAATAAGGTCATTTTCGTCCTCGCTAGGCTTATTCTAATCCAATTAGGGTTTTTAACCAATCTTGTGCATCCAATATGTGATTTTGTGTCATTAGTTGCACATTTAGGTCATTTTCGTCCTCCCTAGGCTTATTCTAATCCAATTAGGGTTTTTAACCAATCTTGTGCATATAATAAGTGATTTTTTGTCATTGGTAATCCAATTAGGTCATTTTCGTCCTCGCTAGGCTTATTCTAATCCAATTAGGGTTTTTAACCAATCTTGTGCATCCAATATGTGATTTTGTGTCATTGGTTGAACATTTAGGTCATTTTGGTCCTCCCTAGGCATGTTTTAATCCAATTAGGGTTTTTAACCAATCTTGTGCATCCAATATGTGATTTTGTGTCATTGGTTGCACATTTAGGTCATTTTCGTCCTCCTTAGGCTTATTCTAATCCAATTAGGGTTTTTAACCAATCTTGTGCATCCAATATGTGATTTTGTATCATTGGTTGAACATTTAGGTCATTTTCGTCCTCCCTAGGCTTATTCTAATCCAATTAGGATTTTTAACCAATCTTGTGCATCCAATATGTGATTTTGTGTCATTGGTTGCACATTTAGGTCATTTTCGTCCTCCCTAGGCTTATTCTAATCCAATTAGGGTTTTTAACCAATCTTGTGAATATAATAAGTGATTTTGTGTTATTGGTAATCAAATTAGGTCATTTTCGTCCTCGCTAGGCTTATTCTAATCCAATTAGGGTTTTTATCCAATCTTGTGCATCCAATATGTGATTTTGTGTCATTGGTTGAACATTTAGGTCATTTTGGTCCTCCCTAGGCATGTTTTAATCCAATTAGGGTTTTTAACCAATCTTGTGCATCCAATATGTGATTTAGTGTCATTGGTTGCACATTTAGGTCATTTTCGTCCTCCCTAGGCTTATTCTAATCCAATTAGGGTTTTTAACCAGTCTTGTGCATCCAATATGTGATTTTGTATCATTGGTTGAACATTTAGGTCATTTTCGTCCTCCCTAGGCTTATTCTAATCCAATTATGATTTTTAACCAATCTTGTGCATCCAATATGTGATTTTGTGTCATTTTGTGTCATTGGTTGAACATTTAGGTCATTTTCGTCCCCCATAGGCTTATTCTAAGCCAACTAGGGTTTTTAACCAATCTTGTGCATCCAATATGTGATTTTGTGTCATTGGTTGCACATTTAGGTCATTTTCGTCCTCCCTAGGCTTATTGTAATCCAATTAGGATTTTTATCCAATCTTGTGCATCCAATATGTGATTTTGTGTCATTGGTTGCACATTTAGGTCATTTTCGTCCTCCCTATGCTTATTCTAATCCAATTAGGGTTTTTAACCAATCTTGTGCATATAATAAGTGATTTTTTGTCATTGGTAATCCAATTAGGTCATTTTCGTCCTCCCTAGGCTTATTCTCACCCAATTTGGGTTTTTAACCAATCTTGTGCATCCAATATGTGATTTTGTGTCATTGGTTGCACATTTAGGTCATTTTCGTCCTCCCTATGCTTATTCTAATCCAATTAGGGTTTTTAACCAATCTTGTGCATATAATAAGTGATTTTTTGTCATTGGTAATCCAATTAGGTCATTTTCGTCCTCCCTAGGCTTATTCTCACCCACTTTGGGTTTTTAACCAATCTTGTGCATCCAATATGTGATTTTGTGTCATTTTGTGTCATTGGTTGAACATTTTGGTCATTTTCGTCCTCCCTAGGCTTATTCTAAACCATTTAGGGTTTTTAACCAATCTTGTGTATCCAATATGTGATTTTGTGTCATTGGTTGCACATTTAGGTTATTTTCGTCCTCCCTAGGCTTATTCTAATCCGATTAGGGTTTTTAACCAATCTTATGCATCCAATATGTGATTTTGTGTCATTGGTTGAACATTTAGGTCATTTTCGTCCTCGCTAGGCTTATTCTAATCCAATTAGGGTTTTTGACCAATCTTATGCATCCAATATGTGATTTTGTGTCATTTTGTGTCATTGGTTGAACATTTAGGTCATTTTCGTCCTCCCTAGGCTTATTTTAAACAATTTGGGTTTTTAACCAATCTTGTGCATCCAATATGTGATTTTGTGTCATTTTGTGTCATTGGTTGAACATTTTGGTCATTTTCGTCCTCCCTAGGCTTATTCTAAACCATTTAGGGTTTTTAACCAATCTTGTGTATCCAAAATGTGATTTTGTGTCATTGGTTGCACATTTAGGTTATTTTCGTCCTCCCTAGGCTTATTCTAATCCGATTAGGGTTTTTAACCAATCTTTTGCATCCAATATGTGATTTTGTGTCATTGGTTGAACATTTAGGTCATTTTCATCCTCGCTAGGCTTATTCTAATCCAATTAGGGTTTTTGACCAATCTTATGCATCCAATATGTGATTTTGTGTCATTGGTTGAACATTTAGGTCATTTTCGTCCTCCCTAGGCTTATTTTAAACCAATTTGGGTTTTTAACCAATCTTGTGTATCCAATATGTGATTTTGTGTCATTTTGTGTCATTGGTTGAACATTTAGGTCATTTTCGTCCTCCCTAGGCTTATTCTAATCCAATTAGGGTTTTTAACCAATCTTATGCATCCAATATGTGATTTTATGTCATTGGTTGCACACTTAGGTCATTTTCGTCCTCCCTAGGCTTATTCTAATCCAATTAGGGTTTTTAACCAATCTTGTGCATATAATAAGTGATTTTATGTCATTGGTAATCCAATTAGGTCATTTTCGTCCTCGCTAGGCTTATTCTAATCCAATTAGGGTTTTTGACCAATCTTATGCATCCAATATGTGATTTTGTGTCATTTTGTGTCATTGGTTGAACATTTAGGTCATTTTCGTCCTCCCTAGGCTTATTTTAAACAATTTGGGTTTTTAACCAATCTTGTGCATCCAATATGTGATTTTGTGTCATTTTGTGTCATTGGTTGAACATTTAGGTCATTTTCGTCCTCCCTAGGCTTATTCTAATCCAATTAGGGTTTTTAACCAATCTTGTGCATCCAATATGTGATTTTGTGTCATTGGTTGCACATTAGGTCATTTTCGTCCTCCCTAGGCTTATTCTAATCCAATTAGGGTTTTTAACCAATCTTGTGCATATAATAAGTGATTTTATTTCATTGGTAACCCAATTAGGTCATTTTCGTCCTCGCTAGGCTTATTCTAATCCAATTAGGGTTTTTAACCAATCTTGTGCATCCGATATGTGATTTTGTGTCATTTTGTGTCATTGGTTGAACATTTAGGTCATTTTCGTCCTCGCTAGGCTTATTCTAATCCAATTAGGGTTTTTAACCAATCTTGTGCATCCAATATGTGATTTTGTGTCATTTTGTGTCATTGGTTGAACATTTAGTTCATTTTCGTCCTCCCTAGGCTTATTCTAATCCAATTAGGGTTTTTAACCAATCTTGTGCATATAATAAGTGATTTTTTGTCATTGGTAATCCAATTAGGTCATTTTCGTCCTCGCTAGGCTTATTCTAATCCAATTAGGGTTTTTAACCAATCTTGTGCATCCAATATGTGATTTTGTGTCATTTTGTGTCATTGGTTGAACATTTAGGTCATTTCGCCCTCCCTAGGCTTATTCTAATCCATTTAGGGTTTTTAACCAATCTTGTACATCCAATATGTGATTTTGTGTCATTGGTTGCACATTTAGGTCATTTTCGTCCTCCCTATGCTTATTCTAATCCAATTAGGGTTTTTAACCAATCTTGTGCATATAATAAGTAATTTTTTGTCATTGGTAATCCAATTAGGTCATTTTCGTCCTCGCTAGGCTTATTCTAATCCAATTAGGGTTTTTGACCAATCTTATGCATCCAATATGTGATTTTGTGTCATTTTGTGTCATTGGTTGAACATTTAGGTCATTTTCGTCCTCCCTAGGCTTATTCTAATCCAATTAGGGTTTTTAACCAATCTTGTGTATCCAATATGTGATTTTGTGTCATTGGTTGCAGATTCAGGTTATTTTCGTCCTCCCTAGGCTTCTTCTAATCCAATTAGGGTTTTTAACCAATCTTGTGCATATAATAAGTGATTTTTTGTCATTGGTAATCCAATTAGGTCATTTTCGTCCTCCCTCGGCTTATTCTCACCCAATTTGGGTTTTTAACCAATCTTGTGCATCCAATATGTGATTTTGTGTCATTGGTTGAACATTGTGGTCATTTTCGTCCTCCCTAGGCTTATTCTAATCCATTTAGGGTTTTTAACCAATCTTGTGCATCCAATATGTGATTTTGTGTCATTGGTTGCACATTTAGGTCATTTTCGGCCTCCCTATGCTTATTCTAATCCAATTAGGGTTTTTAACCAATCTTGTGCATATAATAAGTGATTTTGTGTCATTTGTAATCGAATTAGGTCATTTTCGTCCTCGCTAAACTTATTCTAATCCAATTAGGGTTTTTAACCAATCTTGTGCATCCAATATGTGATTTTGTGTCATTGGTTGAACATTTAGGTCATTTTGGTCCTCCCTATGCTTATTCTAATCCAATTAAGGTTTTAACCAATCTTGTGCATCCAATATGTGATTTTGTGTCATTGGTTGCACATTTACCTCATTTTCGTCCTCCCTAGGCTTATTTTAATCCAATTAGGGTTTTTAACCAATCTTGTGCATCCAATATGTGATTTTGTGTCATTGGTTGCACATTTATTTCATTTTCGTCTTCCCTAGGCTTATTCTAATCCAATTAGGGTTTTTAACCAATCTTGTGCATCCAATATGTGATTTTGTTTCATTTTGTGTCATTGGTTGAACATTTAGGTCATTTCGTCCTCCCTAGGCTTATTCTAATCCAATTAGGGTTTTTAACCAATCTTGTGCATATAATATGTGATTTTGTGTCATTGGTAATCCAAATAGGTCATTTTCGTACTCCCTAGGCTTATTCTCACCCAATTTGGGTTTTTAACCAATCTTGTGCATCCAATACGTGATTTTGTGTCATTTTGTGTCATTGGTTGAAGATTTTGGTCATTTTCGTCCTCCCTAGGCTTATTCTAAACCATTTAGGGTTTTTAACCAATCTTGTGCATCCAATATGTGATTTTGTGTCATTGGTTGCACATTTAGGTTATTTTCGTCCTCCCTAGGCTTATTCTAATCCAATTAGGGTTTTTAACCAATCTTATGCATCCAATATGTGATTTTGTGTCATTTTGTGTCATTGGTTGAACATTTATGTCATTTTCGTCCTCGCTAGGCTTATTCTGATCCAATTAGGGTTTTTGACCAATCTTATGCATCCAATATGTGATTTTGTGTCATTTTGTGTCATTGGTTGAACATTTAGGTCATTTTCGTCCTCCCTAGGCTTATTTTAAACAATTTGGGTTTTTAACCAATCTTGTGCATCCAATATGTGATTTTGTGTCATTTTGTGTCATTGGTTGAACATTTAGGTCATTTTCGTCCTCCCTAGGCTTATTCTAATCCAATTAGGGTTTTTAACCAATCTTGTGCATCCAATATGTGATTTTGTGTCATTTTGTGTCATTGGTTGAACATTTAGGTCATTTTCGTCCTCCCTAGGCTTATTCTAACCCAGTTAGGGTTTTTAACCAATCTTGTGCATCCAATATGTGATTTTGTATAATTGGTTGAACATTTAGGTCATTTTCGTCCTCCCTAGGCTTATTCTAATCCAATAAGGGTTTTTAACCAATCTTGTGCATCCAATATGTGACTTTGTGTCATTGGTTGAACATTTAGGTCATATTCGTTCTCCCTAGGCTTATTCTAATCCCATTAGGGTTTTTAACCAATCTTGTGCATCCAATATGTGATTTTGTATCATTTTGTGTCATTGGTTGAACATTTAGGTCATTTTCGTCCTACCTAGGCTTATTCTAATCCAATTAGGGGTTTTAACCAATCTTGTGCATCCAATATGTGATTTTGTGTCATTTTGTGTCATTGGTTGAACATTTAGGTCATTTTCGTCCTCCCTAGGCTTATTCTAATCCAATTAGGGTTTTTAACCAATCTTGTGCATCCAATATGTGATTTTGTGTCATTTTGTGTCATTGGTTGAACATTTAGGTCATTTTCGTCCTCCCTAGGCTTATTCTAATCCAATTAGCGTTTTTAACCAATCTTGTGTATCCAATATGTGATTTTGTGTCACTAGTTGAACATTGAGGTCATTTTCATCCTCCCTAGGCTTATTCTAATCCAATTAGGGTTTTTAACCAATCTTGTGCATCCAATATGTGATTTTGTGTCATTTTGTGTCATTGGTTGAACATTTAGGTCATTTTCGTCCTCCCTAGGCTTATTCGAATACAATTACGATTTTTAACCAATCTTGTGCATCCAATATGTGATTTTGTGTCATTGGTTGAACATTTAGGTCATTTTCGTCCTCCCTAGGCTTATTCTAATCCAATTAGGGTTTTTAACCAATCTTGTGCATCCAATATGTGATTTTGTGTCATTTTGTGTCATTGGTTGAACATTTAGGTCATTTTCGTCCTCCCTAGGCTTATTCTAATCCAATTAAGGTTTTTAACCAATCTTGTGCATCCAATATGTGATTTTGTGTCATTGGTTGAACATTTAGGTCATTATCGTCCTCCCTAGGCTTAATCTAATCCAATTAGGGTTTTTAACCAATCTTGTGCATCCAATATGTCATTTAGTGTCATTGGTTGAACATTTAGGTCATTTTCGTCCTCCCTTGGGTTATTCTTATCCAATTATGGTTTTTAACAAATCTTGTGCATCCAATATGTGATTTTGTGTCATTTTGTATCATTGGTTGAACATTTAGGTCATTTTCGTCCTCCCTAGGCTTATTCTAATCCAATTAGGGTTTTTAACCAATCTTGTGCATCCAATATGTGATTTTGTGTCATTTTGTGTCATTGGTTGAACATTTAGGTCATTTTCGTCCTCCCTAGGCTTATTCTAATCCAATTGTGGTGTTTAACCAATCTTGTGCATCCAATATGTGATTTTGTGTCATTTTGTGTCATTGGTTGAACATTTAGGTTATTTTCGTCCTCCCTAGGCTTATTCTAATCCAATTAGGGTTTTTAACCAATCTTGTGCATCCAATATGTGATTTTGTGTCATTGGTTGAACATTTAGGTCATTTTCGTCCTCCCTAGAGTTATTCTAATCCAATTAGTGTTTTTAACCAATCTTGTGCTTCCAATATGTGATTTTGTGTCATTGGTTGATCGTTTAGATCATTTTCGTCCTCCCTAGGCTTATTCTAATCCAATTAGGGTTTTTAACCAATCTTGTGCATCCAATATGTGATTTTGTGTCATTTTGTGTCATTGGTTGAACATTTAGGTCATTTTCGTCCTCCCTAGGCTTATTCTAATCCAATTAGGGTTTTTAACCAATCTTGTGCATCCAATATGTGATTTTGTGTCATTGGTTGAACATTTAGGTCATTTTCGTCCTCCCTAGGCTTATTCTAATCCAATTAGGATTTTTAATCAATCTTGTGCATCCAATATCTGATTTTGTGTCATTTTTTGTCATTCATTGAAAACTTAGGTCATTTTCGTCCTCCCTAGGCTTATTCTAATCCAATTAGGGTTTTTAACCAATCTTGTGCATCCAATATGTGATTTTGTGTCATTTTGTGTCATTGGTTGAACATTTAGTTCATTTTCGTCCTCCCTAGGCTTATTCTAATCCAATTAGGGTTTTTAACCAATCTTGTGCATATAATAAGTGATTTTTTGTCATTGGTAATCCAATTAGGTCATTTTCGTCCTCGCTAGGCTTATTCTAATCCAATTAGGGTTTTTAACCAATCTTGTGCATCCAATATGTGATTTTGTGTCATTTTGTGTCATTGGTTGAACATTTAGGTCATTTTCGTCCTCCCTAGGCTTATTTTAAACCAATTTGGGTTTTTAACCAATCTTGTGGATCCAATATGTGATTTTGTGTCATTTTATGTCATTGGTTGAACATTTAGGTCATTTTCGTCCTCCCTAGGCTTATTCTAATTCAATTAGGGTTTTTAACCAATCTTATGCATCCAATATGTGATTTTGTGTCATTGGTTGCAAATTTAGGCCATTTTCGTCCTCCCTAGGCTTATTCTAATCCAATTAGGGTTTTTAACCAATCTTGTGCATATAATAAGTGATTTTTTGTCATTGGTAATCCAATTAGGTCATTTTCGTCCTCGCTAGGCTTATTCTAATCCAATTAGGGTTTTTAACCAATCTTGTGCATCCAATATGCGATTTTGTGTCATTTTGTGTCATTGGTTGAACATTTAGGTCATTTTCGTCCTCCCTAGGCTTATTCTAATCCAATTAGGGTTTTTAACCAATCTTGTGTATCCAATATGTGATTTTGTGTCATTGGTTGCAGATTTAGGTTATTTTCGTCCTCCCTAGGCTTCTTCTAATCCAATTAGGGTTTTTAACCAATCTTGTGCATATAATAAGTGATTTTTTGTCATTGGTAATCCAATTAGGTCATTTTCGTCCTCCCTCGGCTTATTCTCACCCAATTTGGGTTTTTAACCAATCTTGTGCATCCAATATGTGATTTTGTGTCATTTTGTGTCATTGGTTGAACATTTTGGTCATTTTCGTCCTCCCTAGGCTTATTCTAATCCATTTAGGGTTTTTAACCAATCTTGTGCATCCAATATGTGATTTTGTGTCATTGGTTGCACATTTAGGTCATTTTCGGCCTCCCTATGCTTATTCTAATCCAATTAGGGTTTTTAACCAATCTTGTGCATATAATAAGTGATTTTGTGTCATTTGGAATCGAATTAGGTCATTTTCGTCCTCGCTAAACTTATTCTAATCCAATTAGGGTTTTTAACCAATCTTGTGCATCCAATATGTGATTTTGTGTCATTGGTTGAACATTTAGGTCATTTTGGCCCTCCCTATGCTTATTCTAATCCAATTAAGGTTTTAACCAATCTTGTGCATCCAATATGTGATTTTGTGTCATTGGTTGCACATTTATTTCATTTTCGTCTTCCCTAGGCTTATTCTAATCCAATTAGGGTTTTTAACCAATCTCGTGCATCCAATATGTGATTTTGTTTCATTTTGTGTCATTGGTTGAACGTTTAGGTCATTTCGTCCTCCCTAGGCTTATTCTAATCCAATTAGGGTTTTTAACCAATCTTGTGCATATAATATGTGATTTTGTGTCATTGGTAATCCAATTAGGTCATTTTCGTCCTCCCTAGGCTTATTCTCACCCAATTTGGGTTTTTAACCAATCTTGTGCATCCAATACGTGATTTTGTGTCATTTTGTGTCATTGGTTGAACATTTTGGTCATTTTCGTCCTCCCTAGGCTTATTCTAAACCATTTAGGGTTTTTAACCAATCTTGTGCATCCAATATGTGATTTTGTGTCATTGGTTGCACATTTAGGTTATTTTCGTCCTCCCTAGGCTTATTCTAATCCAATTAGGGTTTTTAACCAATCTTATGCATCCAATATGTGATTTTGTGTCATTTTGTGTCATTGGTTGAACATTTAGGTCATTTTCGTCCTCGCTAGGCTTATTCT
>JBBPBQ010000006.1:2656622-2715409 GCA_037974755.1 Cicer yamashitae
GGTTTTTAACCAATCTTGTGGATCCAATATGTGATTTTGTGTCATTTTATGTCATTGGTTGAACATTTAGGTCATTTTCGTCCTCCCTAGGCTTATTCTAATTCAATTAGGGTTTTTAACCAATCTTATGCATCCAATATGTGATTTTGTGTCATTGGTTGCAAATTTAGGTCATTTTCGTCCTCCCTAGGCTTATTCTAATCCAATTAGGGTTTTTAACCAATCTTGTGCATATAATAAGTGATTTTTTGTCATTGGTAATCCAATTAGGTCATTTTCGTCCTCGCTAGGCTTATTCTAATCCAATTAGGGTTTTTAACCAATCTTGTGCATCCAATATGCGATTTTGTATCATTTTGTGTCATTGGTTGAACATTTAGGTCATTTCGCCCTCCCTAGGCTTATTCTAATCCATTTAGGGTTTTTAACCAATCTTGTGCATCCAATATGTGATTTTGTGTCATTGGTTGCACATTTAGGTCATTTTCGTCCTCCCTATGCTTATTCTAATCCAATTAGGGTTTTTAACCAATCTTGTGCATATAGTAAGTGATTTTATGTCATTGGTAATCCAATTAGGTCATTTTCGTCCTCGCTAGGCTTATTCTAATCCAATTAGGGTTTTTGACCAATCTTATGCATCCAATATGTGATTTTGTGTCATTTTGTGTCATTGGTTGAACATTTAGGTCATTTTCGTCCTCCCTAGGCTTATTTTACACCAATTTGGGTTTTTAACCAATCTTGTGCATCCAATATGTGATTTTGTGTCATTGGTTGCACATTTATGTCATTTTCGTCCTCCCTATGCTTATTCAAATCCAATTAGGGTTTTTAACCAATCTTGTGCATATAATAAGTGATTTTTTGTCATTGGTAATCCAATTAGGTCATTTTCGTCCTCCCTAGGCTTATTCTAACCCAATTTGGGTTTTTAACCAATCTTGTGCATCCAATATGTGATTTGTGTCATTTTGTGTCATTGGTTGAACATTTTGGTCATTTTCGTCCTCCCTAGGCTTATTCTAAACCATTTAGGGTTTTTAACCAATCTTGTGTATCCAAAATGTGATTTTGTGTCATTGGTTGCACATTTAGGTTATTTTCGTCCTCCCTAGGCTTATTCTAATCCGATTAGGGTTTTTAACCAATCTTATGCATCCAATATGTGATTTTGTGTCATTGTTTGAACATTTAGGTCATTTTCGTCCTCGCTAGGCTTATTCTAATCCAATTAGGGTTTTTGACCAATCTTATGCATCCAATATGTGATTTTGTGTCATTTTGTGTCATTGGTTGAACATTTAGGTCATTTTCGTCCTCCCTAGGCTTATTTTAAACCAATTTGGGTTTTTAACCAATCTTGTGCATCCAATATGTGATTTTGTGTCATTGGTTGCACATTTAGGTCATTTTCGTCCTCCCTATGCTTATTCTAATCCAATTAGGGTTTTTGACCAATCTTATGCATCCAATATGTGATTTTGTGTCATTTTGTGTCATTGGTTGAACATTTAGGTCATTTTCGTCCTCCCTAGGCTTATTTTAAACCAATTTGGGTTTTTAACCAATCTTGTGGATCCAATATGTGATTTTGTGTCATTTTATGTCATTGGTTGAACATTTAGGTCATTTTCGTCCTCCCTAGGCTTATTCTAATTCAATTAGGGTTTTTAACCAATCTTATGCATCCAATATGTGATTTTGTGTCATTGGTTGCAAATTTAGGCCATTTTCGTCCTCCCTAGGCTTATTCTAATCCAATTAGGGTTTTTAACCAATCTTGTGCATATAATAAGTGATTTTTTGTCATTGGTAATCCAATTAGGTCATTTTCGTCCTCGCTAGGCTTATTCTAATCCAATTAGGGTTTTTAACCAATCTTGTGCATCCAATATGCGATTTTGTGTCATTTTGTGTCATTGGTTGAACATTTAGGTCATTTTCGTCCTCCCTAGGCTTATTCTAATCCAATTAGGGTTTTTAACCAATCTTGTGCATCCAATATGTGATTTTGTGTCATTGGTTGCACATGTAGGTCATTTTCGTCCTCCCTTGGCTTATTCTAATTCAATAAGGGTTTTTAACCAATCTTGTGCATCCAATATGTGATTTTGTGTCATTTTGTGTCATTGGTTGAACATTTAGGTCATTTTCGTCCTCCCTAGGCTTATTCTAATCCAATTAGGGTTTTTAACCAATCTTGTGCATCCAATATGTGATTTTGTGTCATTGGTTGCACATTTAGGTTATTTTCGTCCTCCCTAGGCTTATTCTAATCCAATTAGGGTTTTTAACCAATCTTATGCATCCAATATGTGATTTTGTGTCATTTTGTGTCATTGGTTGAACATTTAGGTCATTTTCGTCCTCGCTAGGCTTATTCTAATCCAATTAGGGTTTTTGACCAATCTTATGCATCCAATATGTGATTTTGTGTCATTTTGTGTCATTGGTTGAACATTTAGGTCATTTTCCTCCTCACTAGGCTTAATTTAAACCAATTAGGGTTTTTAACCAATCTTGTGCATCCAATATGTGATTTTGTGTCATTGGTTGCACATTTAGGTCATTTTCGTCCTCCCTAGGCTTATTCTAATCCAATTAGGGTTTTTAACCAATCTTGTGCATATAATAAGTGATTTTTTGTCATTGGTAATCCAATTAGGTCATTTTCGTCCTCCCTCGGCTTATTCTCACCCAATTTGGGTTTTTAACCAATCTTGTGCATCCAATATGTGATTTTGTGTCATTTTGTGTCATTGGTTGAACATTTTGGTCATTTTCGTCCTCCCTAGGCTTATTCTAATCCATTTAGGGTTTTTAACCAATCTTGTGCATCCAATATGTGATTTTGTGTCATTGGTTGCAAATTTAGGTCATTTTCGTCCTCCCTAGGCTTATTCTAATCCAATTAGGGTTTTTAACCAATCTTGTGCATATAATAAGTGATTTTTTGTCATTGGTAATCCAATTAGGTCATTTTCGTCCTCGCTAGGCTTATTCTAATCCAATTAGGGTTTTTAACCAATCTTATGCATCCAATATGTGATTTTGTGTCATTTTGTGTCATTGGTTGAACATTTAGGTCATTTTCGTCCTCCCTAGGCTTATTTTAAACCAATTTGGGTTTTTAACCAATCTTGTGCATCCAATATGTGATTTTGTGTCATTGGTTGTACATTTAGGTCATTTTCGTCCTCCCTAGGCTTATTCTAATCCAATTAGGGTTTTTAACCAATCTTGTGCATATAATAAGTGATTTTTTTGCATTGGTAATCCAATAAGTTCATTTTCGTCCTCGCTAGACTTATTCTAATCCAATTAGGGTTTTTAACCAATCTTGTGCATCCAATATCTGATTTTGTGTCATTGGTTGCACATTTAGGTCATTTTCGTCCTCCCTAGGCTTATTCTCATCCAATTAGGGTTTTGAACCAATCTTGTGCATATAATAAGTGATTTTATGTCATTGGTAATCCAATTAGGTCATTTTCGTCCTCGCTAGGCTTATTCTAATCCAATTAGGGTTTTTAACCAATCTTATGCATCCAATATGTGATTTTGTGTCATTTTGTGTCATAGGTTGAACATTTAGGTCATTTTCGTCCTCCCCAGGCTTATTCTAATCCACTTAGGATTTTTATCCAATCTTGTGCATCCAATATGTGATTTTGTGTCAATTTGTGTCATTGGTTGAACATTTAGGTCATTTTCGTCCTGCCTAGGCTTATTCTAATCCAATTAGGGTTTTTAACCAATCTTGTGCATCCAATATGTGATTTTGTGTCATTGGTTGCACATTTAGGTCATTTTCGTCCTCCCTAGGCTTATTCTAATCCAATTAGGGTTTTTAACCAATCTTGTGCATATAATAAGTGATTTTATGTCATTGGTAATCCAATTACGTCATTTTCGTCTTCGCTAGGCTTATTCTAATCCAATTAGGGTTTTTAACCAACCTTATGCATCCAGTATGTGATTTTGTGTCGTTTTGTGTCATTGGTTGAACATTTAGGTCATTTTTGTCCTCCCTAGGCTTATTTTAAACCAATTTGGGTTTTTAACCAATCTTGTGCATCCAATATGTGATTTTGTGTCATGGTTGAACATTTAGGTCATTTTCGTCCTCCCTAGGCTTATTCTAATCCAATTAGGGTTTTTAACCAATCTTGTGCATGTAATATGTGATTTTGTGTCATTGGTTGCACATTTAGGTCATTTTTGTCCTCCCTAGGCTTATTCTATTCCAATTAGGGTTTTTAACCAATCTTGTGCATATAATAAGTGATTTTATCTCATTGGTAATCCAATTAGGTCATTTTCGTCCTCGCTACGCTTATTCTAATCCAATTAGGGTTTTTAACCAATCTTATGCATCCAATATGTGATTTTGTGTCATTTTGTGTCATTGGTTGAACATTTAGGTCATTTTCGTCCTCCCTAGGCTTATTTTAAACCAATTTGGGTTTTTAACCAATCTTGTGCATCCAATATGTGATTTTGTGTCATTGGTTGCACATTTAGGTCATTTTCGTCCTCCCTATGCTTATTCTAATCCAATTAGGGTTTTTAACCAATCTTGTGCATATAATAAGTGATTTTTTGTCATAGGTAATCCAATTAGGTCATTTTCGTCCTCCCTAGGCTTATTCTCACCCAATTTGGGTTTTTAACCAATCTTGTGCATCCAATATGTGATTTTGTGTCATTTTGTGTCATTGGTTGAACATTTTGGTCATTTTCGTCCTCCCTAGGCTTATTCTAATCCATTTAGGGTTTTTAACCAATCTTGTGCATCCAATATGTGATTTTGTGTCATTGGTTGCACATTTAGGTCATTTTCGTCCTCCCTAGGCTTATTGTAATCCAATTAGGATTTTTATCCAATCTTGTGCATCCAATATGTGTGTTTGTGTCATTGGTTGCACATTTAGGTCATTTTCGTCCTCCCTATGCTTATTCTAATCCAATTAGGGTGTTTAACCAATCTTGTGCATATAATATGTGATTTTTTGTCATTGGTAATCCAATTAGGTCATTTTCGTCCTCCCTAGGCTTATTCTCACCCAATTTGGGTTTTTAACCAATCTTGTGCATCCAATATGTGATTTTGTGTCATTTTGTGTCATTGGTTGAACATTTTGGTCATTTTCGTCCTCCCTAGGCTTATTCTAATCCATTTAAGGTTTTTAACCAATCTTGTGCATCCAATATGTGATTTTGTGTCATTGGTTGCACATTTAGGTCATTTTCGTCCTCCCTAGACTTATTCTAATCCAATTAGGGTTTTTAACCAATCTTGTGCATCCAATATGTGATTTTGTGTCATTGGTTGAACATTTAGGTCATTTTCGTCCTCCCCAGGCTTATTCTAATCAAATTAGGATTTTTATCCAATCTTGTGCATCCCATATGTGATTTTGTGTCAATTTGTGTCATTGGGTGAACATTTTGGTCATTTTCGTTCTCCCTAGGCTTATTCTAATCCAATTAGGGTTTTTAACCAATCTTGTGCATCCAATATGTGATTTTGTGTCATTGGTTGCACATTTAGGTCATTTTCGTCCTCCCTAGGCTTATTCTAATCCAATTAGGGTTTTTAACCAATCTTATGCATCCAATATGTGATTTTGTGTCATTTTGTGTCATTGGTTGAACATTTAGGTCATTTTCGTCCTCCCTAGGCTTATTTTAATCCAATTTGGATTTTTAAACAATCTTGTGCATCAAATATGTGATTTTGTGTCATTGGTTGCACATTTCGGTCATTTTCGTCCTCCCTAGGCTTATTCTAAACCAATTAGGGTTTTTAACCAATCTTGTGCATATAATAAGTGATTTTGTGTCCTTTGTAATTCGATTAGGTCATTTTCGTCCTCGCTTAACTTATTCTAATCCAATTAGGGTTTTTAACCAATCTTGTGCATCCAATATGTGATTTTGTGTCATTGGTTGCACATTTAGGTCATTTTCGTCCTCCCTAGGCTTATTC
Organism: Cicer yamashitae; assembly: GCA_037974755.1. Classification (NCBI taxonomy): domain Eukaryota; kingdom Viridiplantae; phylum Streptophyta; class Magnoliopsida; order Fabales; family Fabaceae; genus Cicer; species Cicer yamashitae. Next base: position 2,662,618 of record JBBPBQ010000006.1, read on the forward strand.
TAATCCAATTAGGGTTTTTAACCAATCTTGTGCATATAATAAGTGATTTTATGTCATTGGTAATCCAATTAGGTCATTTTCGTCCTCGCTAGGCTTATTCTAATCCAATTAGGGTTTTTAACCAATCTTATGCATCCATTATGTGATTTTGTGTCATTGGTTGAACATTTAGGTCATTTTCGTCCTCCCTAGGCTTTTTCTCACCCAATTTGGGTTTTTAACCAATCTTGTGCATCCAATATGTGATTTTGTGTCATTTTGTGTCATTGGTTGAACATTTTGGTCATTTTCGTCCTCCCTAGGCTTATTCTAATCCATTTAGGGTTTTTAACCAATCTTGTGCATCCAATATGTGATTTTGTGTCATTGGTTGCACATTTAGGTCATTTTCGTCCTCCCTAGGCTTATTCTAATCCAATTAGGGTTTTTAACCAATCTTGTGCATATAATAAGTGATTTTGTGTTATTGGTAATACAATTAGGTCATTTTCGTCCTCGCTAGGCTTATTCTAATCCAATTAGGGTTTTTAACCAATCTTGTGCATCCAATATGTGATTTTGTGTCATTGGTTGAACATTTAGGTCATTTTCGTCCTCCCTAGGCTTATTCTAATCCAATTAGGGTTTTTAACCAATCTTGTGCATCCAATATGTGAATTTGTGTCATTGGTTGCACATTTAGGTCATTTTCGTCCTCCCTAGCCTTAATCAAATCCAATTAGGGTTTTTAACCAATCTTGTGCATCCAACATGTGATTTTGTGTCATTTTAGGTCATTGGTTGAACATTTAGGTCATTTTCGTCCTCCCTAGGCTTATTCTAATCCAATTAGGGTTTTTAACCAATCTTGTGCATCCAATATGTGATTTTGTGTCATTTTGTGTCATTGGTTGAACATTTAGGTCATTTTCGTCCTCCCTATACTTGTTCTAATGCAATTAGGGTTTTTAACCAATCTTGTGCATCCAATATGTGATTTTGTGTCATTGGTTGCACATTTAGGTCATTTTTTTCCTCCCTAGGCTTATTCTAATCCAATTAGGGTTTTTAACCAATCTTGTGCATATAATAAGTGATTTTCTGTCATCAGTAATCCAATTAGGTGATTTTCGTCCTCTCTAGGCTTATTCCAATCCAATTAGGGTTTTTAACCAATCTTGTGCATCTAATATGTGATTTTGTGTCATTGGTTGCACATTTAGGTAATTTTCGTCCTCCCTAGGCTTATTCTAATCCAATTAGGGTTTTTAACCAATCTTGTGCATCCAATATGTGATTTTGTGTCATTGGTTGAACATTTAGGTCATTTTCGTCCTCCCTAGGCTTATTCTAATCCAATTAGGGTTTCTAACTAATCTTGTGCATATAATAAGTGATTTTGTGTTATTGGTAATCCAATAAGGTCATTTTCGTCCTCGCTAGGCTTATTCTAATCCAATTAGGGTTTTTAACCAATCTTGTGCATCCAATATAAGATTTTGTGTCATTGGTTGAACATTTAGCTCATTTTGGTCCTCCCTAGGCTTATTCTAATCCAATTATGGTTTTTAACCAATCTTGTTCATATAATAATTGATTTTGTGTCATTTGTAATCCGATTAGGTCATTTTCGTCCTCGCTAGGCTTATTCTAATCCAATAAGAATTTTTAACCAATCATGTGCATCCAATATGTGATTTTGTGTCGTTTTGTGTTATTGGTTGAACATTTAGGTCATTTTCGTCCTCCCTAGGCTTATTCTAATCCAATTAGGGTTTTTAACCAATCTTGTGCATCCAATATGTGATTTTGTGTCATTTTGTGTCATTGGTTGAACATTTAGGTCATTTTCGTCCTACCTAGGCTTATTCTAATCCAATTAGGGGTTTTAACCAATCTTGAGCATCCAATATGTGATTTTGTGTCAATTTTATCTCATTGGTTGAACATTTAGGTCATTTTCGTCCTCCCTAGGCTTATTCTAATCCAATTAGGGTTTTTAACCAATCTTGTGCATCCAATATGTGATTTTGTGTCATTTTGTGTCATTGGTTGAACATTTAGGTCATTTTATTCCTCCTTAGGCCTATTCTAATCCAATTATGGTTTTTAACCAATCTTGTGCATCCAATATGTGATTTTGTGTCATTTTGTGTCATTGGTTGAACATTTAGGTCATTTTCGTCCTCCCTAGGCTTATTCTAATCCAATTAGGGTTTTTAACCAATCTTGTGCATCCAATATGTGATTTTGTGTCATTGGTTGAACATTTAGGTCATTTTCGTCCTCCCTAGGCATATTCTAATCCAATTAGGGTTTGTAACCAATCTTGTGCATCTAATATGTGATTTTGTGTCATTGGTTGAACATTTAGGTCTTCTTCGTCCTCCCTAGGCTTATTCTAATCCAATTAGGGTTTTTAACCAATCTTGTGCATCCAATATGTGATTTTGTGTCATTTTGTGTCATTGGTTGAACATTTAGGTCATTTTCGTCCTCCCTAGGCTTATTCTAATCCAATTAGGGTTTTTAACCAATCTTGTGCATCCAATATGTGATTTTGTGTCATTTTGTGTCATTGGTTGAACATTTAGGTCATTTTCGTCCTCCCCAGGCTTATTCTAATCCAATTAGGGTTTTTCACGAATCCTGTGCATCCAATATGTGATTTTGTGTCATTTTGTGTCATTGGTTGAACATTTAGGTCATTTTCGTCCTCCCTAGGGTTATTTTAATCTAATTAGGATTTTTAACCAATCTTGTGCATCCAATATGTGATTTTGTGTCATTTTGTGTCATTGGTTGAACATTTAGGTCATTTTCGTCCTCCCTAGGCTTATTCTAATCCAATTAGGGTTTTTAACCAATCTTGTGCATCCAATATGTGATTTTGTGTCATTTTGTGTCATTGGTTGAACATTTAGGTCATTTTCGTCCTCCCTTGGCTTATTCTTATCCAATTAAGGTTCTTAACCAATCTAGTGCATCCAATGTGTGATTTTGTGTCATTTTGGGTCATTGGTTGAACATTTAGGTCATTTTCGTCCTCCCTAGGCTTATTCTAATCCAATTAGGGTTTTTAACCAATCTTGTGCATCCAATATGTGATTTTGTGTCATTTTGTGTCATTGGTTGAACATTTAGGTCATTTTCGTCCTCCCTAGGCTTATTCTAATCCAATTAGGGTTTTTAACCAATCTTGTGCATCCAATATGTGATTGTGTGTCATTTTGTGTCATTGGTTGAACATTTAGGTCATTTTCGTCCTCCCTAGGCTTATTCTAATCCAATTAGGGTTTTTAACCAATCTTGTGCATCCAATATGTGATTTTGTGTCATTTTGTGTCATTGGTTGAACATTTAGGTCATTTTCGTCCTCCCTAGGCTTATTCTAATCCAATTAGGGTTTTTAACCAATCTTGTGCATCCAATATGTGATTTTATGTCATTGGTTGCACATTTAGGTCATTTTCGTCCTCCCTAGGCTTATTCTAATCCAATTAGGGTTTTTAACCAATCTTGTGCATATAATAAGTGATTTTATGTCATTGGTAATCCAATTAGGTCATTTTCGTCCTCGCTAGCCTTATTCTAATCCAATTAGGGTTTTTGACCAATCTTATGCATCCAATATGTGATTTTGTGTCATTGGTTGAACATTTAGGTCATTTTCATCCTCCCTAGGCTTATTTTAAACCAATTTGGGTTTTTAACCAATCTTGTGCATCCAATATGTGATTTTGTGTCATTTTATGTCATTGGTTGAACATTTAGGTCATTTTCGTCCTCCCTAGGCTTATTCTAATTCAATTAGGGTTTTTAACCAATCTTATGCATCCAATATGTGATTTTATGTCATTGGTTGCACATTTAGGTCATTTTCGTCCTCCCTAGGCTTATTCTAATCCAATTAGGGTTTTTAACCAATCTTGTGCATATAATAAGTGATTTTATGTCATTGGTAATCCAATTAGGTCAATTTCGTCCTCGCTAGGCTTATTCTAATCCAATTAGGGTTTTTGACCAATCTTATGCATCCAATATGTGATTTGTGTCATTTTGTGTCATTGGTTGAACATTTAGGTCATTTTCGTCCTCCCTAGGCTTATTTTAAACCAATTTGGGTTTTTAACCAATCTTGTGCATCCAATATGTGATTTTGTCTCATTTTATGTCATTGGTTGAACATTTAGGTCATTTTCGTCCTCCCTAGGCTTATTCTAATTCAATTAGGGTTTTTAAACAATCTTATGCATCCAATATGTGATTTTGTGTCATTGGTTGCAGATTTAGGTCATTTTCGTCCTCCCTAGGCTTATTCTAATCCAATTAGGGTTTTTAACCAATCTTGTGCATATAATAAGTGATTTTTTGTCATTGGTAATCCAATTAGGTCATTTTCGTCCTCGCTAGGCTTATTCTAATCCAATTAGGGTTTTTAACCAATCTTGTGCATCCAATATGTGATTTTGTGTCATTTTGTGTCATTGGTTGAACATTTAGGTCATTTTCGTCCTCCCTAGGCTTATTTTAAACCAATTTGGGTTTTTAACCAATCTTGTGGATCCAATATGTGATTTTGTGTCATTTTATGTCATTGGTTGAACATTTAGGTCATTTTCGTCCTCCCTAGGCTTATTCTAATTCAATTAGGGTTTTTAACCAATCTTATGCATCCAATATGTGATTTTGTGTCATTGGTTGCAAATTTAGGTCATTTTCGTCCTCGCTAGGCTTATTCTAATCCAATTAGGGTTTTTAACCAATCTTGTGCATCCAATATGCGATTTTGTGTCATTTTGTGTCATTGGTTGAACATTTAGGTCATTTCGCCCTCCCTAGGCTTATTCTAATCCATTTAGGGTTTTTAACCAATCTTGTGCATCCAATATGTGCTTTTGTGTCATTGGTTGCACATTTAGGTCATTTTCGTCCTCCCTATGCTTATTCTAATCCAATTAGGGTTTTTAACCAATCTTGTGCATATAATAAGTGATTTTTTGTCATTGGTAATCCAATTAGGTCATTTTCGTCCTCCCTAGGCTTATTCTCACCCAATTTGGGTTTTTAACCAATCTTGTGCATCCAATATGTGATTTTGTGTCATTGGTTGCACATTTAGGTCATTTTCGTCCTCCCTATGCTTATTCTAATCCAATTAGGGTTTTTAACCAATCTTGTGCATATAATAAGTGATTTTGTGTCATTTGTAATCGAATTAGGTCATTTTCGTCCTCGCTAAACTTATTCTAATCCAATTAGGGTTTTTAACCAATCTTGTGCATCCAATATTTGATTTTGTGTCATTGGTTGAACATTTAGGTCATTTTGGTCCTCCCTATGCTTATTCTAATCCAATTAAGGTTTTAACCAATCTTGTGCATCCAATATGTGATTTTGTGTCATTGGTTGCACATTTACCTCATTTTCGTCCTCCCTAGGCTTATTTTAATCCAATTAGGGTTTTTAACCAATCTTGTGCATCCAATATGTGATTTTGTGTCATTGGTTGCACATTTATTTCATTTTCGTCTTCCCTAGGCTTATTCTAATCCAATTAGGGTTTTTAACCAATCTTGTGCATCCAATATGTGATTTTGTTTCATTTTGTGTCATTGGTTGAACATTTAGGTCATTTCGTCCTCCCTAGGCTTATTCTAATCCAATTAGGGTTTTTAACCAATCTTGTGCATATAATATGTGATTTTGTGTCATTGGTAATCCAAATAGGTCATTTTCGTCCTCCCTAGGCTTATTCTCACCCAATTTGGGTTTTTAACCAATCTTGTGCATCCAATACGTGATTTTGTGTCATTTTGTGTCATTGGTTGAAGATTTTGGTCATTTTCGTCCTCCCTAGGCTTATTCTAAACCATTTAGGGTTTTTAACCAATCTTGTGCATCCAATATGTGATTTTGTGTCATTGGTTGCACATTTAGGTTATTTTCGTCCTCCCTAGGCTTATTCTAATCCAATTAGGGTTTTTAACCAATCTTATGCATCCAATATGTGATTTTGTGTCATTTTGTGTCATTGGTTGAACATTTATGTCATTTTCGTCCTCGCTAGGCTTATTCTGATCCAATTAGGGTTTTTGACCAATCTTATGCATCCAATATGTGATTTTGTGTCATTTTGTGTCATTGGTTGAACATTTAGGTCATTTTCGTCCTCCCTAGGCTTATTTTAAACAATTTGGGTTTTTAACCAATCTTGTGCATCCAATATGTGATTTTGTGTCATTTTGTGTCATTGGTTGAACATTTAGGTCATTTTCGTCCTCCCTAGGCTTATTCTAATCCAATTAGGGTTTTTAACCAATCTTATGCATCGAATATGTGATTTTATGTCATTGGTTGCACATTTAGGTCATTTTCGTCCTCCCTAGGCTTATTCTAATCCAATTAGGGTTTTTAACCAATCTTGTGCATATAATAAGTGATTTTATGTCATTGGTAATCCAATTAGGTCATTTTCGTCCTCGCTAGGCTTATTCTAATCCAATTAGGGTTTTTGACCAATCTTATGCATCCAATATGTGATTTTGTGTCATTTTGTGTCATTGGTTGAACATTTAGGTCATTTTCGTCCTCCCTAGGCTTATTTTAAACCAATTTGGTTTTTAACCAATCTTGTGCATCCAATATGTGATTTTGTGTCATTTTGTTTCATTGGTTGAACATTTAGATCATTTTCGTCCTCCCTAGGCTTATTCTAATCCAATTATGGTTTTTAACCAATCTTATGCATCCAATATGTGATTTTATGTCATTGGTTGCACATTTAGGTCATTTTCGTCCTCCCTAGACTTATTCTAATCCAATTAGGGTTTTTAACCAATCCTGTGCATATAATAAGTGATTTTATGTCATTGGTAATCCAATTAGGTCAATTTCGTCCTCGCTAGGCTTATTCTAATCCAATTAGGGTTTTTGACCAATCTTATGCATCCAATATGTGATTTTGTGTCATTTTGTGTCATTGGTTGAACATTTAGGTCATTTTCGTCCTCCCTAGGCTTATTTTAAACCAATTTGGGTTTTTAACCAATCTTGTGCATCCAATATGTGATTTTGTGTCATTTTGTGTCATTGGTTGAACATTTAGGTCATTTTCGTCCTCCCTAGGCTTATTCTAATCCAATTATTGTTTTTAACCAATCTTATGCATCCAATATGTGATTTTGTGTCATTGGTTGCACATTTAGGTCATTTTCGTCCTCCCTAGGCTTATTCTAATCCAATTAGGGTTTTTAACTAATCTTGTGCATATAATAAGTGATTTTTTGTCATTGGTAATCCAATTAGGTCATTTTGGTCGTCGCTAGGCTTATTCTAATCCAATTAGGGTTTTTAACCAATCTTGTGCATCCAATATGTGATTTTGTGTCATTTTGTGTCATTGGTTGAACATTTAGGTCATTTCGTCCTCCCTAGGCTTATTCTAATCCAATTAGGGTTTTTAACCAATCTTATGCATCCAATATGTGATTTTGTGTCATTGGTTGCACATTTAGGTCATTTTCGTCCTCCCTAGGCTTATTCTAATCCAATTAGGGTTTTTAACCAATCTTGTGCATATAATAAGTGATTTTTTGTCATTGGTAATCCGATTAGGTCATTTTCGTCCTCCCTAGGCTTATTCTAATCCAATTAGGGTTTTTAACCAATCTTGTGCATCCAATATGTGATTTTGTGTCATTGGTTGCACATTTAGGTCATTTTCGTCCTCCCTAGGCTTATTCTAATCCAATTAGGGTTTTTAACCAATCTTGTGCATATAATAAGTGATTTTATGTCATTGGTAATCCAATTAGGTCATTTTCGTCCTCGCTAGGCTTATGCTAATCCAAGTAGAATTTTTAACCAATCTTATGCATCCAATATGTGATTTTGTGTCATTTTGTGTTATTGGTTGAACATTTAGGCCATTTTCGTCCTCCCTAGGCTTATTCTAATCTAATTAGGGTTTTTAACCAATCTTATGCATCCAATATGTGATTTTGTGTCATTGGTTGCACATTGACGTCATTTTCGTCCTCCCTAGGCTTATTCTAATCCAATTAGGGTTTTTAACCAATCTTGTGCATCCAATATGTGATTTTGTGTCATTGGTTGCACATTTAGGTCATTTTCGTCCTCCCTAGGCTTATTCTAATCCAATTAGGGTTTTTAACCAATCTTGTGCATATAATAAGTGATTTTATGTTATTGGTAATCCTATTAGGTCATTTTCGTCCTCGCTAGGCTTATTCTAATCCAATTAGGGTTTTTAACCAATCTTATGCATCCAATATGTGATTTTGTGTCATTTTGTCTCATTGGTTGAATATTTAGGTCATTTTCGTCCTCCCTAGGCTTATTTTAAACCAATTTGGGTTTTTAACCAATCTTGTGCATCCAATATGTGATTTTGTGTCATTTTATGTCATTGGTTGAACATTTAGGTCATTTTCGTCCTCCCTAGGCTTATTCTAATTCAATTAGGGTTTTTAACCAATCTTATGCATCCAATATGTGATTTTATGTCATTGGTTGCACATTTAGGTCATTTTCGTCCTCCCTAGGCTTATTCTAATCCAATTAGGGTTTTTAACCAATCTTGTGCATATAATAAGTGATTTTATGTCATTGGTAATCCAATTAGGTCAATTTCGTCCTCGCTAGGCTTATTCTAATCCAATTAGGGTTTTTAACCAATCTTATGCATCCAATATGTGATTTTGTGTCATTTTGTCTCATTGGTTGAATATTTAGGTCATTTTCGTCCTCCCTAGGCTTATTTTAAACCAATTTGGGTTTTTAACCAATCTTGTGCATCCAATATGTGATTTTGTGTCATTTTATGTCATTGGTTGAACATTTAGGTCATTTTCGTCCTCCCTAGGCTTATTCTAAATCAATTAGGGTTTTTAACCAATCTTATGCATCCAATATGTGATTTTATGTCATTGGTTGCACATTTAGGTCATTTTCGTCCTCCCTAGGCTTATTCTAATCCAATTAGGGTTTTTAACCAATCTTGTGCATATAATAAGTGATTTTATGTCATTGGTAATCCAATTAGGTCAATTTCGTCCTCGCTAGGCTTATTCTAATCCAATTAGGGTTTTTGACCAATCTTATGCATCCAATATGTGATTTGTGTCATTTTGTGTCATTGGTTGAACATTTAGGTCATTTTCGTCCTCCCTAGGCTTATTTTAAACCAATTTGGGTTTTTAACCAATCTTGTGCATCCAATATGTGATTTTGTCTCATTTTATGTCATTGGTTGAACATTTAGGTCATTTTCGTCCTCCCTAGGCTTATTCTAATTCAATTAGGGTTTTTAAACAATCTTATGCATCCAATATGTGATTGTGTCATTGGTTGCAGATTTAGGTCATTTTCGTCCTCCCTAGGCTTATTCTAATCCAATTAGGGTTTTTAACCAATCTTGTGCATATAATAAGTGATTTTTTGTCATTGGTAATCCAATTAGGTCATTTTCGTCCTCGCTAGGCTTATTCTAATCCAATTAGGGTTTTTAACCAATCTTGTGCTTCCAATATGTGATTTTGTGTCATTTTGTGTCATTGGTTGAACATTTAGGTCATTTCGCCCTCCCTAGGCTTATTCTAATCCATTTAGGGTTTTTAACCAATCTTGTGCATCCAATATGTGATTTTGTGTCATTGGTTGCACATTTAGGTCATTTTCGTCCTCCCTATGCTTATTCTAATCCAATTAGGGTTTTTAACCAATCTTGTGCATATAGTAAGTGATTTTATGTCATTGGTAATCCAATTAGGTCATTTTCGTCCTCGCTAGGCTTATTCTAATCCAATTAGGGTTTTTGACCAATCTTATGCATCCAATATGTGATTTTGTGTCATTTTGTGTCATTGGTTGAACATTTAGGTCATTTTCGTCCTCCCTAGGCTTATTTTAAACCAATTTGGGTTTTTAACCAATCTTGTGCATCCAATATGTGATTTTTTTGTCATTGGTTGCACATTTAGGTCATTTTCGTCCTCCCTATGCTTATTCTAATCCAATTAGGGTTTTTAACCAATCTTGTGCATATAATAAGTGATTTTTTGTCATTGGTAATCCAATTTGGTCATTTTCGTCCTCCCTAGGCTTATTCTCACCCAATTTGGGTTTTTAACCAATCTTGTGCATCCAATATGTGATTTTGTGTCATTTTGTGTCATTGGTTGAACATTTTGGTCATTTTCGTCCTCCCTAGGCTTATTCTAAACCATTTAGGGTTTTTAACCAATCTTGTGTATCCAAAATGTGAGTTTGTGTCATTGGTTGCACATTTAGGTTATTTTCGTCCTCCCTAGACTTATTCTAATCCGATTAGGGTTTTTAACCAATCTTATGCATCCAATATGTGATTTTGTGTCATTGGTTGAACATTTAGGTCATTTTCGTCCTCGCTAGGCTTATTCTAATCCAATTAGGGTTTTTGACCAATCTTATGCATCCAATATGTGATTTTGTGTCATTTTGTGTCATTGGTTGAACATTTAGGTCATTTTCGTCCTCCCTAGGCTTATTTTAAACAATTTGGGTTTTTAACCAATCTTGTGCATCCAATATGTGATTTTGTGTCATTTTGTGTCATTGGTTGAACATTTTGGTCATTTTCGTCCTCCCTAGGCTTATTCTAAACCATTTAGGGTTTTTAACCAATCTTGTGTATCCAAAATGTGATTTTGTGTCATTGGTTGCACATTTAGGTTATTTTCGTCCTCCCTAGGCTTATTCTAATTCGATTAGGGTTTTTAACCAATCTTATGCATCCAATATGTGATTTTGTGTCATTGGTTGAACATTTAGGTCATTTTCGTCCTCGCTAAGCTTATTCTAATCCAATTAGGGTTTTTGACCAATCTTATGCATCCAATATGTGATTTTGTGTCATTTTGTGTCATTGGTTGAACATTTAGGTCATTTTCGTCCTCCCTAGGCTTATTTTAAACCAATTTGGGTTTTTAACCAATCTTGTGTATCCAATATGTGATTTTGTGTCATTTTGTGTCATTGGTTGAACATTTAGGTCATTTTCGTCCTCCCTAGGCTTATTCTAATCCAATTAGGGTTTTTAACCAATCTTGTGCATCCAATATGTGATTTTGTGTCATTTTGTGTCATTGGTTGAACATTTAGGTCATTTTCGTCCTCCGAAGGCTTATTCTCATCCAATTAGGGTTTTTAAACAATTTTGTGCATCCAATATGTGATTTTGTGTCATTGGATGCACATTTAGGTCATTTTCGTCCTCCCTAGGCTTATTCTAATCCAATTAGGGTTTTTAACCAATCTTATGCATCCAATATGTGATTTGGTGTCATTTTTTGTCATTGGTTGAACATTTAGGTCTTTTTCGTCCTCCCTAGGCTTATTCTAATCCAATTAGGGTTTTTAACCAATCTTGGGCATCCAATATGTGATTTTGTGTCATTTTGTGTCATTGGTTGAACATTTAGGTCATTTTCGTCCTCCCTAGGCTTATTCTAATCCAATTAGGGTTTTTAACCAATCTTGTGCATCCAATATGTGATTTTGTGTCATTTTGTGTCATTGGTTGAACATTTAGGTCATTTTCGTCCTCCGTAGGGTTATTTTAATCCAATTAGGATTTTTAACCAATCTTGTGCATCCAATATGTGATTTTGTGTCATTGGTTGAACATTTAGGTCATTTTCGTCCTCCCTAGGGTTATTTTAATCCAATTAGGATTTTTAACCAATCTTGTGCATCCAATATGTGATTTTGTGTCATTTTGTGTGAATTGGTTGAACATTTAGGTCATTTTCGTCCTCCCTAGGCTTATTCTACGCCGATTAGGGTTTTTAACCAATCTTGTGCATCCAATATGTGATTTTGTGTCATTTTGTGTCATTGGTTGAACATTTAGGTTATTTTCGTCCTCCCTAGGCTTATTCTAATCCAATTAGGGTTTTTAACCAATCTTGTGCATCCAATATGTGATTTTGTGTCATTGGTTGCACATTTAGGTCATTTTCGTCCTCCCTATGCTTATTCTAATCCAATTAGGGTTTTTAACCAATCTTGTGCATATAATAAGTGATTTTTTGTCATTGGTAATCCAATTAGGTCATTTTCGTCCTCCCTAGGCTTATTCTCACCCAATTTGGGTTTTTAACCAATCTTGTGCATCCAATATGTGATTTTGTGTCATTTTGTGTCATTGGTTGAACATTTAGGTCATTTTCGTCCTCGCTAGGCTTATTCTAATCCAATTAGGGTTTTTGACCAATCTTATGCATCCAATATGTGATTTTGTGTCATTTTGTGTCATTGGTTGAACATTTAGGTCATTTTCCTCCTCACTAGGCTTAATTTAAACCAATTAGGGTTTTTAACCAATCTTGTGCATCCAATATGTGATTTTGTGTCATTGGTTGCACATTTAGGTCATTTTCGTCCTCCCTAGGCTTATTCTAATCCAATTAGGGTTTTTAACCAATCTTGTGCATATAATAAGTGATTTTTTGTCATTGGTAATCCAATTAGGTCATTTTCGTCCTCCCTAGGCTAATTCTAATCCAATTAGGGTTTTTAACCAATCTTGTGCATCCAATATGTGATTTTGTGTCATTTTGTGTCATTGGTTGAACATTTAGGTCATTTTCTCCTCCCTAGGCTTATTCTAATCCAATTAGGGTTTTTAACCAATCTTGTGCATCCAATATGTGATTTTGTGTCATTGGTTGCACATTTAGGTCATTTTCGTCCTCCCTAGGCTTATTCTAATCCAATTAGGGTTTTTAACCAATCTTGTGCATATAATAAGTGATTTTATGTTATTGGTAATCCTATTAGGTCATTTTCGTCCTCGCTAGGCTTATTCTAATCCAATTAGGGTTTTTAACCAATCTTATGCATCCAATATGTGATTTTGTGTCATTTTGTCTCATTGGTTGAATATTTAGGTCATTTTCGTCCTCCCTAGGCTTATTTTAAACCAATTTGGGTTTTTAACCAATCTTGTGCATCCAATATGTGATTTTGTGTCATTTTATGTCATTGGTTGAACATTTAGGTCATTTTCGTCCTCCCTAGGCTTATTCTAATTCAATTAGGGTTTTTAACCAATCTTATGCATCCAATATGTGATTTTATGTCATTGGTTGCACATTTAGGTCCTTTTCGTCCTCCCTAGGCTTATTCTAATCCAATTAGGGTTTTTAACCAATCTTGTGCATATAATAAGTGATTTTATGTCATTGGTAATCCAATTAGGTCAATTTCGTCCTCGCTAGGCTTATTCTAATCCAATTAGGGTTTTTGACCAATCTTATGCATCCAATATGTGATTTGTGTCATTTTGTGTCATTGGTTGAACATTTAGGTCATTTTCGTCCTCCCTAGGCTTATTTTAAACCAATTTGGGTTTTTAACCAATCTTGTGCATCCAATATGTGATTTTGTGTCATTTTATGTCATTGGTTGAACATTTAGGTCATTTTCGTCCTCCCTAGGCTTATTCTAATTCAATTAGGGTTTTTAACCAATCTTATGCATCCAATATGTGATTTTATGTCATTGGTTGCACATTTAGGTCATTTTCGTCCTCCCTAGGCTTATTCTAATCCAATTAGGGTTTTTAACCAATCTTGTGCATATAATAAGTGATTTTATGTCATTGGTAATCCAATTAGGTCAATTTCGTCCTCGCTAGGCTTATTCTAATCCAATTAGGGTTTTTGACCAATCTTATGCATCCAATATGTGATTTGTGTCATTTTGTGTCATTGGTTGAACATTTAGGTCATTTTCGTCCTCCCTAGGCTTATTTTAAACCAATTTGGGTTTTTAACCAATCTTGTGCATCCAATATGTGATTTTGTCTCATTTTATGTCATTGGTTGAACATTTAGGTCATTTTCGTCCTCCCTAGGCTTATTCTAATTCAATTAGGGTTTTTAAACAATCTTATGCATCCAATATGTGATTTTGTGTCATTGGTTGCAGATTTAGGTCATTTTCGTCCTCCCTAGGCTTATTCTAATCCAATTAGGGTTTTTAACCAATCTTGTGCATATAATAAGTGATTTTTTGTCATTGGTAATCCAATTAGGTCATTTTCGTCCTCGCTAGGCTTATTCTAATCCAATTAGGGTTTTTAACCAATCTTGTGCATCCAATATGTGATTTTGTGTCATTTTGTGTCATTGGTTGAACATTTAGGTCATTTCGCTCTCCCTAGGCTTATTCTAATCCATTTAGGGTTTTTAACCAATCTTGTGCATCCAATATGTGATTTTGTGTCATTGGTTGCACATTTAGGTCATTTTCGTCCTCCCTATGCTTATTCTAATCCAATTAGGGTTTTTAACCAATCTTGTGCATATAATAAGTGATTTTTTGTCATTGGTAATCCAATTAGGTCATTTTCGTCCTCCCTAGGCTTATTCTCACCCAATTTGGATTTTTAACAAATCTTGTGCATCCAATATGTGATTTTGTGTCATTTTGTGTCATTGGTTGAACATTTTGGTCATTTTTGTCCTCCCTAGGCTTATTCTAATCCATTTAGGGTTTTTAACCAATCTTGTGCATCCAATATGTGATTTTGTGTCATTGGTTGCACATTTAGGTCATTTTCGTCCTCCCTATGCTTATTCTAATCCAATTAGGGTTTTTAACCAATCTTGTGCATATAATAAGTGATTTTGTGTCATTTGTAATCCAATTAGGTCAATTTCGTCCTCGCTAAACTTATTCTAATCCAATTAGGGTTTTTAACCAATCTTGTGCATCCAATATGTGATTTTGTGTCATTGGTTGAACATTTATGTCATTTTGGTCCTCCCTATGCTTATTCTAATCCAATTAGGGTTTTAACCAATCTTGTGCATCCAATATGTGATTTTATGTCATTGGTTGCACATTTACGTCATTTTCGTCCTCCCTAGGCTTATTGTAATCCAATTAGGATTTTTAACCAATCTTATGCATCCAATATGTGATTTTATGTCATTTTGTGTAATTGTTTGAACATTTAGGTCATTTTCGTACTCCCTAGGCTTATTCTAATCCAATTAGGGTTTTTAACCAATCTTGTGCATCCAATATGTGATTTTGTGTCATTGGTTGCACATTTAGGTCATTTTCGTCCTCCCTAGGCTTATTCTAATCCAATTAGGGTTTTTAACCAATCTTGTGCATATAATACGTGATTTTTTGTCATTGGTAATCCAATAAGTTCATTTTCTTCCTCGCTAGACTTATTCTAATCCAATTACGGTTTTTAACCAATCTTGTACATCAAATATGTGACTTTGTGTCATTGGTTGAACATTTAGGTCATTTTGGTCCTCCCTAGGCTTATTCTAATCCAATTAGGGTTTTTAACCAATCTTGTGCATCCAATATGTGATTTTGTGTCACTGGTTGCACATTTAGGTCATTTTCGTCCTCCCTAGGCTTATTCTAATCCAATTAGGGTTTTTAACCAATCTTATGCATGCAATATGTGATTTTATGTCATTGGTTGCACATTTAGGTCATTTTCGTCCTCCCTAGGCTTATTCTAATCCAATTAGGGTTTTTAACCAATCTTGTGCATATAATAAGTGATTTTATGTCATTGGTAATCCAATTAGGTCATTTTCGTCCTCGCTAGGCTTATTCTAATCCAATTATGGTTTTTAACCAATCTTATGCATCCAATATGTGATTTTGTGTCATTTTGTGTCATTGGTTGAACATTTAGGTCATTTTCGTCCTCCCTAGGCTTATTCTAATCCAATTACGATTTTTAACCAATCTTGTGCATCCAATATGAGATTTTGTGTCATTGGTTGAACATTTAGGTCATTTTCGTCCTCCCCAAGCTTATTTTAATCCAATTAGGATTTTTATCCAACATGTGATTTTGTGTCAATTTGTGCCATTGGTTGAACATTTAGGTCATTTTCGTCCTCCCTAGGCTTATTCTAATCCAATTAGGGTTTTTAACCAATCTTATGCATCCAATATGTGATTTTATGTCATTGGTTGCACATTTAGGTCATTTTCGTCCTCCCTAGGCTTATTCTAATCCAATTAGGGTTTTTAACCAATCTTGTGCATATAATAAGTGATTTTATGTCATTGGTAATCCAATTAGGTCATTTTCGTCCTCGCTAGGCTTATTCTAATCCAAATAGAATTTTTAACCAATCTTGTGCATCCAATATGTGATTTAGTGTCATTTTGTGTTATTGGTTGAACATTTAGGTCATTTTCATCCTCCCTAGGCTTATTCTAATCCAATTAGGGTTTTTAACCAATCTTGTGCATCCAATATGTGATTTTGTGTCATTGGTTGCACATTTAGGTCATTTTCGTCCTCCCTAGGCTTATTCTAATCCAATTAGGGTTTTTAACCAATCTTGTGCATATCATAAGTGATTTTTTGTCATTGGTAATCCAATTAGGTCATTTTCGTCCTCCCTAGGCTTATTCTCACCCAATTTGGATTTTTAACCAATCTTGTGCATCCAATATGTGATTTTGTGTCATTTTGTGTCATTGGTTGAACATTTTGGTCATTTTCGTCCTCCCTAGGCTTATTCTAATCCATTTAGGGTTTTTAACCAATCTTGTGCATCCAATATGTGATTTTGTGTCATTGGTTGCACATTTAGGTCATTTTCGTCCTCCCTATGCTTATTCTAATCCAATTAGGGTTTTTAACCAATCTTGTGCATATAATAAGTGATTTTTTGTCATTGGTAATCCAATTAGGTCATTTTCGTCCTCCCTAGGCTTATTCTCACCCACTTTGGGTTTTTAACCAATCTTGTGCATCCAATATGTGATTTTGTGTCATTTTGTGTCATTGGTTGAACATTTTGGTCATTTTCGTCCTCCCTAGGCTTATTCTAAACCATTTAGGGTTTTTAACCAATCTTGTGTATCCAAAATGTGATTTTGTGACATTGGTTGCACATTTAGGTTATTTTCGTCCTCCCTAGGCTTATTCTAATCCGATTAGGGTTTTTAACCAATCTTATGCATCCAATATGTGATTTTGTGTCATTGGTTGAACATTTAGGTCATTTTCGTCCTCGCTAGGCTTATTCTAATCCAATTAGGGTTTTTGACCAATCTTATGCATCCAATATGTGATTTTGTGTCATTTTGTGTCATTGGTTGAACATTTAGGTCATTTTCGTCCTCCCTAGGCTTATTTTAAACCAATTTTGGTTTTTAACCAATCTTGTGGATCCAATATGTGATTTTGTGTCATTTTATGTCATTGGTTGAACATTTAGGTCATTTTCGTCCTCCCTAGGCTTATTCTAATTCAATTAGGGTTTTTAACCAATCTTATGCATCCAATATGTGATTTTGTGTCATTGGTTGCAAATTTAGGTCATTTTCGTCCTCCCTAGGCTTATTCTAATCCAATTAGGGTTTTTAACCAATCTTGTGCATATAATAAGTGATTTTTTGTCATTGGTAATCCAATTAGGTCATTTTCGTCCTCCCTAGGCTTATTCTAATCCAATTAGGGTTTTTAACCAATCTTGTGCATCCAATATGTGATTTTGTGTCATTGGTTGCACATTTAGGTCATTTTCGTCCTCCCTAGGCTTATTCTAATCCAATTAGGGTTTTTAACCAATCTTGTGCATATAATAAGTGATTTTATGTCATTGGTGATCCAATTAGGTCATTTTCGTCCTCGCTAGGCTTATTCTAATCCAATTAGGGTTTTTGACCAATCTTATGCATCCAATATGTGATTTTGTGTCATTTTGTGTCATTGGTTGAACATTTAGGTCATTTTCGTCCTCGCTTGACTTATTCTAATCCAATTAGGGTTTTTAACTAATCTTGTGCATCCAATATGTGACTTTGTGTCATTGGTTGAACATTTAGGTCATTTTCGTCCTCCCTAGGCTTATTCTAATCCAATTAGGGTTTTTAACCAATCTTGTGCATATAATAAGTGATTTTTTGTCATTGGTAATCCAATTAGGTCATTTTCGTCCTCCCTAGGCTTATTCTCACCCAATTTGGGTTTTTAACCAATCTTGTGCATCCAATATGTGATTTTGTGTCATTTTGTGTCATTGGTTGAACATTTAGGTCATTTTCATCCCCCCTAGGCTTATTCTAAGCCAACTAGGGTTTTTAACCAATCTTGTGCATCCAATATGTGATTTTGTGTCATTGGTTGCACATTTAGGTCATTTTCGTCCTCCCTAGGCATATTGTAATCCAATTAGGATTTTTATCCAATCTTGTGCATCCAATATGTGATTTTGTGTCATTGGTTGCACATTTAGGTCATTTTCGTCCTCCTTAGGCTTATTCTAATCCAATTAGGGTTTTTAACCAATCTTGTGCATCCAATATGTGATTTTGTATCATTGGTTGAACATTTAGGTCATTTTCGTCCTCCCTAGGCTTATTCTAATCCAATTAGGATTTTTAACCAATCTTGTGCATCCAATATGTGATTTTGTGTCATTGGTTGCACATTTAGGTCATTTTCGTCCTCCCTAGGCTTATTCTAATCCAATTAGGGTTTTTAACCAATCTTGTGCATATAATATGTGATTTTATGTCATTGGTAATCCAATTAGGTCATTTTCGTCCTCGCTAGGCTTATTCTAATCCAATTAGGGTTTTTAACCAATCTTGTGCATCCAATATGTGATTTTGTGTCATTGGTTGCACATTTATGTCATTTTCGTCCTCCCTAGGCTTATTCTAATCCAATTAGGGTTTTTAACCAATCTTGTGCATATAATAAGTGATTTTATGTCATTGGTAATCCAATTAGGTCATTTTCGTCCTCGCTAGGCTTATTCTAATCCAATTAGAATTTTTAACCAATCTTGTGCATCCAATACGTGATTTTGTATCATTTTGTGTTATTGGTTGAACATTTAGGTCATTTTCGTCCTCCCTAGGCTTATTCTAATCCAATTAGGGTTTTTAACCAATCTTGTGCATCCAATATGTGATTTTGTGTCATTGGTTGAACATTTAGGTCATTTTCGTCCTCCCTATGCTTATTCTAATCCAATTAGGGTTTTAACCAATCTTGTGCATCCAATATGTGATTTTGTGTCATTGGTTGCACATTTACGTCATTTTCGTCCTCCCTAGGCCTATTGTAATCCAATTAGAGTTTTTAACCAATCTTGTGCATCCAATATGTGATTTTGTGTCATTGGTTGCACATTTATGTCATTTTCGTCCTCCCTAGGCTTATTCTAATCCAATTAGGGTTTTTAACCAATCTTGTGCATCCAATATGTGATTTTGTGTCATTTTGTGTCATTGGTTGAACATTTAGGTCATTTTCGTCCTCTCTAGGCTTATTCTAATCCAATTAGGGTTTTTAACCAATCCT
Source organism: Cicer yamashitae (assembly GCA_037974755.1). Taxonomy (NCBI): domain Eukaryota; kingdom Viridiplantae; phylum Streptophyta; class Magnoliopsida; order Fabales; family Fabaceae; genus Cicer; species Cicer yamashitae. Next base: position 2,681,978 of record JBBPBQ010000006.1, read on the forward strand.
TTGCATCCATTATGTGATTTTGTGTCATTGGTTGCACATTTAGGTTATTTTCGTCCTCCGTAGGCTTATTCTATTCCAATTAGGGTTTTTAACCAATCTTGTGCATATAATAAGTGATTTTGTGTTATTGGTAATCCAATTAGGTCATTTTCGTCCTCATGAGGCTTTCCTAATCCAATTAAGGTTTTTAACCAATCTTGTGCATCCAATATGTGATTTTGTGTCATTTTGTGTCATTGGTTGAACATTTAGATCATTTTTGTCCTCCATAGGCTTATTCAAATCCAATTAGGGATTTTCACCAATCTTGTGCATCGTATATGTGATTTTGTGTCATTGGTTGCATATTTAGGTCATATTCGTTCTCCCTAGGCTTATTCTAATCCAATTAGGGTTTTTAACCAATCTTGTGCATCCAATATGTGATTTTGTGTCATTGGTTGCACATTTAGGTCATTTTCGTCCTCCCTAGGCTTATTCTAATCCAATTAGGGTTTTTAACCAATCTTGTGCATATAATAAGTGATTTTATGTCATTGGTAATCCAATTAGGTCATTTTCGTCCTCGCTAGGCTTATTTTAATCCAATTAGGGTTTTTAACCAATCTTATGCATCCAATATGTGATTTTGTGTCATTTTGTGTCATTGGTTGAACATTTAGGTCATTTTCGTCCTCCCTAGGCTTATTCTAATCCAATTACGATTTTTAACCAATCTTGTGCATCCAATATGTGATTTTGTGTCATTGGTTGAACATTTAGGTCATTTTCGTCCTCCCCAGGCTTATTCTAATCCAATTAGGATTTTTATCCAACATGTGATTTTGTGTCAATTTGTGCCATTGGTTGAACATTTAGGTCATTTTCGTCCTCCCTAGGCTTATTCTAATCCAATTAGGGTTTTTAACCAATCTTATGCATCCAATATGTGATTTTATGTCATTGGTTGCACATTTAGGTCATTTTCGTCCTCCCTAGGCTTATTCTAATCCAATTAGGGTTTTTAACCAATCTTGTGCATATAATAACTGATTTTATGTCATTGGTAATCCAATTAGGTCATTTTCGTCCTCGCTAGGCTTATTTTAATCAAATTAGGGTTTTTAACCAATCTTATGCATCCAATATGTGATTTTGTGTCATTTTGTGTCATTGGTTGAACATTTAGGTCATTTTCGTCCTCCCTAGGCTTATTATAATCCAATTACGATTTTTAACCAATCTTGTGCATCCAATATGTGATTTTGTGTCATTGGTTGAACATTTAGGTCATTTTCGTCCTCCCCAGGCTTATTCTAATCCAATTAGGATTTTTATCCAATCTTGTGCATCCAATATGTGATTTTGTGTCAATTTGTGTCATTGGTTGAACATTTAGGTCATTTTCGTCCTCCCTAGGCTTATTCTAATCCAATTAGTGTTTTTAACCAATCTTGTGCATCCAATATGTGATTTTGTGTCATTGGTTACACATTTAGGTCATTTTCGTCCTCCCTAGGCTTATTCTAATCCAATTAGGGTTTTTAACCAATCTTGTGCATATAATAAGTGATTTTATGTTATTGGTAATCCTATTAGGTCATTTTCGTCCTCGCTAGGCTTATTCTAATCCAATTAGGGTTTTTAACCAATCTTATGCATCCAATATGTGATTTTGTGTCATTTTGTGTCATTGGTTGAACATTTAGGTCATTTTCGTCATCCCTAGGCTTATTTTAAACCAATTTGGGTTTTTAACCAATCTTGTGCATCCAATATGTGATTTTGTGTCATTTTATGTCATTGGTTGAACATTTAGGTCATTTTCGTCCTCCCTAGGCTTATTCTAATTCAATTAGGGTTTTTAACCAATCTTATGCATCCAATATGTGATTTTGTGTCATTGGTTGCAAATTTAGGTCATTTTCATCCTCCCTAGGCTTATTCTAATCCAATTAGGGTTTTTAACCAATCTTGTGCATATAATAAGTGATTTTATGTCATTGGTAATCCAATTAGGTCATTTTCGTCCTCGCTAGGCTTATTCTAATCCAATTAGGGTTTTTAACCAATCTTATGCATCCAATATGTGATTTTGTGTCATTTTGTGTCATTGGTTGAACATTTAGGTCATTTTCGTCCTCCCTAGGCTTATTCTAATCCAATTACGATTTTTAACCAATCTTGTGCATCCAATATGAGATTTTGTGTCATTGGTTGAACATTTAGGTCATTTTCGTCCTCCCCAGGCTTATTTTAATCCAATTAGGATTTTTATCCAACATGTGATTTTGTGTCAATTTGTGCCATTGGTTGAACATTTAGGTCATTTTCGTCCTCCCTAGGCTTATTCTAATCCAATTAGGGTTTTTAACCAATCTTATGCATCCAATATGTAATTTTATGTCATTGGTTGCACATTTAGGTCATTTTCGTCCTCCCCAGGCTTATTCTAATCCAATTAGGATTTTTAACCAATCTTGTGCATATAATAAGTGATTTTATGTCATTGGTAATCCAATTAGGTCATTTTCGTCCTCGCTAGGCTTATTCTAATCCAATTAGGGTTTCTAACCAATCTTATGCATCCAATATGTGATTTTGTGTCATTTTGTGTCATTGGTTGAACATTTAGGTGATTTTCGTCCTCCCTAGGCTTATTCTAATCCAATTACGATTTTTAACCAATCTTGTGCATCCAATATGTGATTTTGTGTCATTGGTTGAACATTTAGGTCATTTTCGTCCTCCCCAGGCTTATTCTAATCCAATTAGGATTTTTATCCAATCTTGTGCATCCAATATGTGATTTTGTGACAATTTGTGTCATTGGTTGAACATTTAGGTCATTTTCGTCCTCCCTAGGCTTATTCTAATCCAATTAGGGTTTTTAACCAATCTTGTGCATCCAATATGTGATTTTGTGTCATTGGTTGCACATTTAGGTCATTTTCGTCCTCCCTAGGCTTATTCTAATCCAATTAGGGTTTTTAACCAATCTTGTGCATATAATAAGTGATTTTATGTCATTGGTAATCCAATTAGGTCATTTTCGTCCGCGCTAGGCTTATTCTAATCCAATTACGGTTTTTAACCAATCTTATGCATCCAATATGTGATTTTGTGTCATTGGTTGAACATTTAGGTCATTTTCGTCCTCCCTAGGCTTATTTTAATCCAAATTGGATTTTTAACCAATCTTGTGCATCCAATATGTGATTTTGTGTCATTGGTTGCACATTTAGGTCATTTTCGTCCTCCCTAGGCTTATTCTAAACCAATTAGGGTTTTTAACCAATCTTGTGCATATAATAAGTGATTTTGTGTCCTTTGTAATCCGATTAGGTCATTTTCGTCCTCGCTTAACTTATTCTAATCCAATTAGGGTTTTTAACCAATCTTGTGCATCCAATATGTGATTTTGTGTCATTGGTTGCACATTTAGGTCATTTTCGTCCTCCCTAGGCTTATTCTAATCCAATTAGGGTTTTTAACCAATCTTGTGCATATAATAAGTGATTTTGTGTCATTGTTAATTCAATTAGGTCATTTTCGTCCTCGCTAGGCTTATTCTAATCCAATTAGAATTTTTAACCAATCTAATGCATCCAATATGTGATTTTGTGTCATTTTGTGTCATTGGTTGAACATTTAGGTCATTTTCGTCCTCCCTAGGCTTATTCTAATCCAATTAGGGTTTTTAACCAATCTTGTGCATCCAATATGTGATTTTGTGTCATTGGTTGCACATTTAGGTCATTTTCGTCCTCCCTAGGCTTATTCTAATCCAATTAGGGTTTAACCAATCTTGTGCATATAATAAGTGATTTTTTGTCATTGGTAATCCACTAAGTTCATTTTCTTCCTCGCTAGACTTATTCTAATCCAATTAGGGTTTTTAACCAATCTTGTGCATCCAATATGTGACTTTGTGTCATTGGTTGAACATTTACGTCATTTTGGTCCTCCCTAGGCTTATTCTAATCCAATTAGGGTTTTTAACCAATCTTGTGCATCCAATATGTGATTTTGTGTCATTGGTTGCACATTTAGGTCATTTTCGTCCTCCCTAGGCTTATTCTAATCCAATTAGGGTTTTTAACCAATCTTGTGCATATAATAAGTGATTTTCTGTCATCGGTAATCCAATTAGGTGATTTTCGTCCTCGCTAGGCTTATTCTAATCCAATTAGGGTTTTTAACCAATCTTGTGCATCCAATATGTGATTTTGTGTCATTGGTTGCACATTTAGGTCATTTTTGTCCTCCCTAGGCTTATTCTAATCCAATTAGGGTTTTTAACCAATCTTGGGCATCCAATATGTGATTTTGTGTCATTGGTTGCACATTTAAGTCATTTTCATCCTCCCTAGGCTTATTCTAATCCAATTAGGGTTTTTAACCAATCTTGTGCATATAATAAGTGATTGTATGTCATTGGTAATCCAATTAGGTCATTGTCGTCCTCGCTAGGCTTATTCTAATCCAATTAGAATTTTTAACCAATCTTATGCATCCAATATGTGATTTTGTGTCATTTTGAGTTATTGGTTGAACATTTATGTCATTTTCGTCTTCCCTAGGCTTATTCTAATCCAATTAGGGTTTTTAACCAATCTTGTGCATCCAATATGTGATTTTGTGTCATTGGTTGCACATTTAGGTCATTTTCGTCCTCCCTAGGCTTATTCTAATCCAATTAGGGTTTTTAACCAATCTTGTGCATATAATAAGTGATTTTTTGTCATTGGTAATCCAATAAGTTCATTTTCTTCCTCGCTATACTTATTCTAATCCAATTAGGGTTTTTAACCAATCTTGTAAATCCAATATGTGACTTTGTGTCATTGGTTGAACATTTAGGTCATTTTCGTCATCGCTAGGCTTATTCTAATCCAATTAGGGTTTTTAACCAATCTTGTGCATCCAATATGTGATTTTGTGTCATTGGTTGCACATTTAGGTCATTTTCGTCCTCCCTAGGCTTATTCTAATCCAATTAGGGTTTTTAACCAATGTTGTGCATCCAATATGTGATTTTGTGTCATTTTGTGTCATTGGTTGAACATTTAGGTCATTTTCGTCCTCCCTAGGCTTATTCTAATCCAATTAGGGTTTTTAACCAATCTTGTGCATCCAATATGTGATTTTGTGTCATTGGTTGCACAATTAGGTCATTTTCGTCCTCCCTAGGCTTATTGTAATCCAATTACGGTTTTTAACCAATGTTGTGCATCCAATATGTGATTTTGTGTCATTTTGTGTCATTGGTTGAACATTTAGGTCATTTTCGTCCTCCCTAGGCTTATTCTAATCCAATTAGGGTTCTTAACCAATCTTGTGCATCCAATATGTGATTTTGTGTCATTGGTTGCACATTTAGGTCATTTTCGTCCTCCCTAGGCTTATTCTAATCCAATTAGGGTTTTTAACCAATCTTGTGCATATAATAAGTGATTTTATGTTATTGGTAATCCTATTAGGTCATTTTCGTCCTCGCTAGGCTTATTCTAATCCAATTAGGGTTTTTAACCAATCTTATGCATCCAATATGTGATTTTGTGTCATTTTGTGTCATTGGTTGAACATTTAGGTCATTTTCGTCATCCCTAGGCTTATTTTAAACCAATTTGGGTTTTTAACCAATCTTGTGCATCCAATATGTGATTTTGTGTCATTTTATGTCATTGGTTGAACATTTAGGTCATTTTCGTCCTCCCTAGGCTTATTCTAATTCAATTAGGGTTTTTAACCAATCTTATGCATCCAATATGTGATTTTGTGTCATTGGTTGCAAATTTAGGTCATTTTCATCCTCCCTAGGCTTATTCTAATCCAATTAGGGTTTTTAACCAATCTTGTGCATATAATAAGTGATTTTATGTCATTGGTAATCCAATTAGGTCATTTTCGTCCTCGCTAGGCTTATTCTAATCCAATTAGGGTTTTTAACCAATCTTATGCATCCAATATGTGATTTTGTGTCATTTTGTGTCATTGGTTGAACATTTAGGTCATTTTCGTCCTCCCTAGGCTTATTCTAATCCAATTACGATTTTTAACCAATCTTGTGCATCCAATATGAGATTTTGTGTCATTGGTTGAACATTTAGGTCATTTTCGTCCTCCCCAAGCTTATTTTAATCCAATTAGGATTTTTATCCAACATGTGATTTTGTGTCAATTTGTGCCATTGGTTGAACATTTAGGTCATTTTCGTCCTCCCTAGGCTTATTCTAATCCAATTAGGGTTTTTAACCAATCTTATGCATCCAATATGTGATTTTATGTCATTGGTTGCACATTTAGGTCATTTTCGTCCTCCCTAGGCTTATTCTAATCCAATTAGGGTTTTTAACCAATCTTGTGCATATAATAAGTGATTTTATGTCATTGGTAATCCAATTAGGTCATTTTCGTCCTCCCTAGGCTTATTCTCACCCAATTTGGATTTTTAACAAATCTTGTGCATCCAATATGTGATTTTGTGTCATTTTGTGTCATTGGTTTAACATTTTGGTCATTTTCGTCCTCCCTAGGCTTATTCTAATCCATTTAGGGTTTTTAACCAATCTTGTGCATCCAATATGTGATTTTGTGTCATTGGTTGCACATTTAGGTCATTTTCGTCCTCCCTAGGCTTATTCTAATTTAATTAGGGTTTTTAACCAATCTTGTGCATCCAATATGTGATTTTGTGTCATTGGTTGAACATTTAGGTCATTTTCGTCCTCCCTAGGCTTATTCTAATCCAATTAGGGTTTTTAACCAATCTTGTGCATGCAATATGTGATATTGTGTCATTGGTTGAACATTTAGGTCATTTTCGTCCTCCCTAGGCTTATTCTAATCCAATTAGGGTTTTTAACCAATCTTGTGCATCCAATATGTGATTTTGTGTCATTGGTTGCACATTTAGGTCATTTTCGTCCTCCCTAGGCTTATTCTAATCCAATTAGGGTTTTTAACCAATCTTGTGCATCCAATATGTGATTTTGTGTCATTTTGTGTCATTGGTTGAACATTTAGGTCATTTTCGTCCTCCCTAGGCTTATTCTAATCCAATTAGAGTTTTTAACCAATCTTGTGCATCCAATACGTGATTTTGTGTCATTTGTTGAACATTTAGGTCATTTTCGTCATCGCTATGCTTATTCTAATCCAATTAGGGTTTTTAACCAATCTTGTGCATCCAATATGTGATTTTGTGTCATTTTGTGTCATTGGTTGAACATTTAGGTCATTTTCGTCCTCCCTAGGCTTATTCTAATCCAATTAGGGTTTTTAACCAATCTTGTGCATCCAATATGTGATTTTGTGTCATTTTGTGTCATTGGTTGAACATTTAGGATATTTTCGTCCACTTTAGGCTTATTCTAATCCAATTAGGGTTTTTAACCAATCTTGTGCATCCAATATGTGATTTTGTGTCATTGGTTGAACATTTAGGTCATTTTCGTCCTCCCTAGGCTTATTCTAATCCAATTAGGGTTTTTAACAAATCTTGTGCATCCAATATTTGATTTTGTGTCATTGGTTGAACATTTAGGTCATTTTCCCCTAGGCTTATTCTAATCCAATTAGGGTTTTAAACCAATCTTGTGCATCCAATATGTGATTTTGTGTCATTTTTTGTCATTGGTTGAACATTTAGGTCATTTTCGTCCTCCCTAGGCTTATTCTAATCCAATTAGGGTCTTAAACCAATCTTGTGCATCCAATATGTGATTTTGTGTCATTTGGTGTCATTGGTTGAACATTTAGGTCATTTTCGTCCAACCTAGGCTTATTCTAATCCAATTAGGGTTTTTAACCAATCTTGTGCATCCAATATGTGATTTTGTGTCATTGGTTGCACATTTAGGTCATTTTCGTCCTCCCTAGGCTTATTCTAATCCAATTAGGGTTTTTAACCAATCTTGTGCATCCAATATTTGATTTTGTGTCATTGGTTGAACATTTAGGTCATTTTCGTCCTCCCTAGGCTTATTCTAATCCAATTAGGGTTTTTAACCAATCTTGTGCATCCAATATGTGATTTGGTGTCATTGGTTGCACATTTAGGTCATTTTCGTCCTCCCTAGGCTTATTCTAATCCAATTACGGTTTTTAACCAATCTTGTGCATATAATAAGTGATTTTATGTCATTGGTAATCCAATTAGGTCATTTTCGTCCTCGCTAGGCTTATTCTAATCCAATTAGAATTTTTAACCAATCTTATGCATCCAATACGTGATTTTGTATCATTTTGTGTTATTGGTTGAACATTTAGGTCATTTTCGTCCTCCCTAGGCTTATTCTAATCCAATTAGGGTTTTTAACCAATCTTGTGCATCCAATATGTGACTTTGTGTCATTGGTTGCACATTTAGGTCATTTAGGGTTTTTAACCAATCTTGTGCATATAATAAGTGATTTTTTGTCATTGGTAATCCAATAAGTTCATTTTCTTCCTCGCTAGACTTATTCTAATCCAATTAGGGTTTTTAACCAATCTTGTGCATCCAATATGTGACTTTGTGTCATTGGTTGAACATTTAGGTCATTTAGGTCCTCCCTAGGCTTATTCTAATCCAATTAGGATTTTTAACCAATCTTGTGCATCCAATATGTGATTTTGTGTCATTGGTTGAAAATTTAGGTCATTTTCGTCCTCCTGAGGCTTATTCTAATCCAATTAGGATTTTTAACCAATCTTGTGCATATAATAAGTGATTTTATGTCATTGGTAATCCAATTAGGTAGTTTTCGTCCTCGCTAGGCTTATTCTAATCCAATTAGGGTTTTTAACCAATCTTATGCATCCAATATGTGATTTTGTGTCATTTTGTGTCATTGGTTGAACATTTAGGTCATTTTCGTCCTCCCTAGGCTTATTTTAAACAAATTTGGGTTTTTAACCAATCTTGTGCATCCAATATGTGATTTTGTGTCATTGGTTGCACATTTAGGTCATTTTCGTTCTCCCTAGGCTTATTCTAATCCAATTAGGGTTTTTAACCAATCTTGTGCATCCAATATGTGATTTTGTGTCATTGGTTGAACATTTAGGTCATTTTCGTCCTCCCCAGGCTTATTCTTATCCAATTAGGATTTTTATCCAATCTTGTGCATCCCATATGTGATTTTATGTCAATTTGTGTCATTGGTTGCACATTTAGGTCATTTTGGTCCTCCTTAGGCTTATTCTAATCCAATTAGGGTTGTTAACCAATCTTGTTCTTATAGTAAGTGATTTTGTGTCATTTGTAATCCAATTAGGTCATTTTCGTCCTCGCTAAACTTATTCTAATCCAATTAGGGTTTTTAACCAATCATGTGCATCCAATATGTGATTTTTTGTCATTGGTAATCCAATAAGTTCATTTTCGTCCTCGCTAGACTTATTGTAATCCAATTAGGGTTTTTAACCAATCTTGTGCATCCAATATGTGATTTGGTGTCATTGGTTGCACATTTAGGTCATTTTCGTCCTCCCTAGGCTTATTCTAATCCAATTACGGTTTTTAACCAATCTTGTGCATATAATAAGTGATTTTATGTCATTGGTAATCCAATTAGGTCATTTTCGTCCTCGCTAGGCTTATTCTAATCCAATTAGAATTTTTAACCAATCTTATGCATCCAATACGTGATTTTGTATCATTTTGTGTTATTGGTTGAACATTTAGGTCATTTTCGTCCTCCCTAGGCTTATTCTAATCCAATTAGGGTTTTTAACCAATCTTGTGCATCCAATATGTGATTTTGTGTCATTGGTTGCACATTTAGGTCATTTTCGTCCTCCCTAGGCTTATTCTAATCCAATTAGGGTTTTTAACCAATCTTGTGCATATAATAAGTGATTTTATGTTATTCGTAATCCTATTAGGTCATTTTCGTCCTCGCTAGGCTTATTCTAATCCAATTAGGGTTTTTAACCAATCTTATGCATCCAATATGTGATTTTGTGTCATTTTGTGTCATTGGTTGAACATTTAGGTCATTTTCGTCCTCCCTAGGCTTATTTTAAACAAATTTGGGTTTTTAACCAATCTTGTGCATCCAATATGTGATTTTGTGTCATTGGTTGCACATTTAGGTCATTTTCGTTCTCCCTAGGCTTATTCTAATCCAATTAGGGTTTTTAACCAATCTTGTGCATCCAATATGTGACTTTGTGTCATTGGTTGAACATTTAGGTCATTTAGGTCCTCCCTAGGCTTATTCTAATCCAATTAGGATTTTTAACCAATCTTGTGCATCCAATATGTGATTTTGTGTCATTGGTTCAAAATTTAGGTCATTTTCGTCCTCCCCAGGCTTATTCTAATCCAATTAGGGTTTTTAACCAATCTTGTGCATATAATAAGTGATTTTATGTCATTGGTAATCCAATTAGGTAGCTTTCGTCCTCGCTAGGCTTATTCTAATCCAATTAGGGTTTTTAACCAATCTTGTGCATATAATCAGTAATTTTTTGTCATTGGTAATCCAATTAGGTCATTTTCGTCCTCCCTAGGCTTATTCTAATCCAATTAGGGTTTTTAACCAATCTTGTGCATCCAATATGTGATTTTGTGTCATTGGTTGCACATTTAGGTCATTTTCGTCCTCCCTAGGCTTTTTCTAATCCAATTAGGGTTTTTAACCAATCTTGTGCATCCAATATGTGATTTTGTGTCATTGGTTGAACATTTAGGTCATTTTCGTCCTCCCAAGGCTTATTCTAATCCAATTAGGGTTTTTAACCAATCTTGTGCATCCAATATGTGATTTTGTGTCATTGGTTGCACATTTAGGTCATTTTCGTCCTCCCTAGGCTTATTCTAATCCAATTAGGGTTTTTAACCAATCTTGTGCATATAATAAGTGATTTTATGTCATTGGTAATCCAATTAGGTCATTTTCGTCCTCCCTAGGCTTATTCTAATTCCATTAGGGTTTTTAACCAATCTTGTGCATCCAATATGTGATTTTGTGTCATTGGTTGAACACTTAGGTCATTTTCGTCCTCCCTAGGCTTATTCTAATCCAATTAGGGTTTTTAACTAATCTTGTGCATCCAATATGTGATTTTGTGTCATTGGTTGCACATTTAGGTCATTTTCGTCCTCCCTAGGCTTATTCTAATCCAATTAGGGTTTTTAACCAATCTTGTGCATATAATAAGTGATTTTATGTCATTGGTAATCCAATTAGGTCATTTTCGTCCTCGCTAGGCTTATTCTAATCCAATTATGGTTTTTAACCAATCTTATGCATCCAATATGTGATTTTGTGTCATTTTGTGTCATTGGTTGAACATTTAGGTCATTTTCGTCCTCCCTAGGCTTATTCTAATCCAATTACGATTTTTAACCAATCTTGTGCATCCAATATGAGATTTTGTGTCATTGGTTGAACATTTAGGTCATTTTCGTCCTCCCCAGGCTTATTTTAATCCAATTAGGATTTTTATCCAACATGTGATTTTGTGTCAATTTGTGCCATTGGTTGAACATTTAGGTCATTTTCGTCCTCCCTAGGCTTATTCTAATCCAATTAGGGTTTTTAACCAATCTTATGCATCCAATATGTGATTTTATGTCATTGGTTGCACATTTAGGTCATTTTCGTCCTCCCTAGGCTTATTCTAATCCAATTAGGGTTTTTAACCAATCTTGTGCATATAATAAGTGATTTTATGTCATTGGTAATCCAATTAGGTCATTTTCGTCCTCGCTAGGCTTATTTTAATCTAATTAGGGTTTTTAACCAATCTTATGCATCCAATATGTGATTTTGTGTCATTGGTTGAACATTTAGGTCATTTTCGTCCTCCCTAGGCTTATTATAATCCAATTACGATTTTTAACCAATCTTGTGCATCCAATATGTGATTTTGTGTCATTGGTTGAACATTTAGGTCATTTTCGTCCTCCCCAGGCTTATTCTAATCCAATTAGGATTTTTATCCAATCTTGTGCATCCAATATGTGATTTTGTGTCAATTTGTGTCATTGGTTGAACATTTAGGTCATTTTCGTCCTCCCTAGGCTTATTCTAATCCAATTAGTGTTTTTAACCAATCTTGTGCATCCAATATGTGATTTTGTGTCATTGGTTACACATTTAGGTCATTTTCGTCCTCCCTAGGCTTATTCTAATCCAATTAGGGTTTTTAACCAATCTTGTGCATATAATAAGTGATTTTATGTTATTGGTAATCCTATTAGGTCATTTTCGTCCTCGCTAGGCTTATTCTAATCCAATTAGGGTTTTTAACCAATCTTATGCATCCAATATGTGATTTTGTGTCATTTTGTGTCATTGGTTGAACATTTAGGTCATTTTCGTCATCCCTAGGCTTATTTTAAACCAATTTGGGTTTTTAACCAATCTTGTGCATCCAATATGTGATTTTGTGTCATTTTATGTCATTGGTTGAACATTTAGGTCATTTTCGTCCTCCCTAGGCTTATTCTAATTCAATTAGGGTTTTTAACCAATCTTATGCATCCAATATGTGATTTTGTGTCATTGGTTGCAAATTTAGGTCATTTTCGTCCTCCCTAGGCTTATTCTAATCCAATTAGGGTTTTTAACCAATCTTGTGCATATAATAAGTGATTTTTTGTCATTGGTAATCCAATTAGGTCATTTTCGTCCTCCCTAGGCTTATTCTAATCCAATTAGGGTTTTTAACCAATCTTGTGCATCCAATATGTGATTTTGTGTCATTTTGTGTCATTGGTTGAACATTTAGGTCATTTTCGTCCTCCCTAGGCTTATTTTAATCCAATTATGGTTTTTAGCCAATCTTATGCTTCCAATATGTGATTTTGTGTCATTGGTTGCACACTTAGGTCATTTTCGTCCTCCCTAGGCTTATTCTAATCCAATTAGGGTTTTTAACCAATCTTGTGCATATAATAAGTGATTTTTTGTCATTGGTAAACCAATAAGTTCATTTTCGTCCTCGCTAGACTTATTCTAATCCAATTAGGGTTTTTAACTAATCTTGTGTATCCAATATGTGACTTTGTGTCATTGGTTGTACATTTAGGTCATTTTGGTCCTCCTTAGGCTTATTCTAATCCAATTAGGGTTTTTAACCAATCTTGTGCATCCAATATGTGATTTTGTGTCATTGGTTGCACATTTAGGTCATTTTCGTCCTCCCTAGGCTTATTCTAATCCAATTAGGGTTTTTAACCAATCTTGTGCATATAATAAGTGATTTTTTGTCATTGGTAATCCAATAAGTTCATTTTCTTCCTCGCTAGACTTATTCTAATCCAATTAGGGTTTTTAACCAATCTTGTGCATCCAATATGTGACTTTGTGTCATTGGTTGAACATTTAGGTCATTTAGGTCCTCCCTAGGCTTATTCTAATCCAATTAGGATTTTTAACCAATCTTGTGCATCCAATATGTGATTTTGTGTCATTGGTTGAAAATTTAGGTCATTTTCGTCCTCCTGAGGCTTATTCTAATCCAATTAGGATTTTTAACCAATCTTGTGCATATAATAAGTGATTTTATGTCATTGGTAATCCAATTAGGTAGTTTTCGTCCTCGCTAGGCTTATTCTAATCCAATTAGGGTTTTTAACCAATCTTATGCATCCAATATGTGATTTTGTGTCATTTTGTGTCATTGGTTGAACATTTAGGCCATTTTCCTCCTCCCTAGGCTTATTTTAAACCAATTTGGGTTTTTAACCAATCTTGTGCATCCAATATGTGATTTTGTGTCATTGGTTGAACATTTAGGTCATTTTCGTCCTCCCCAGGCTTATTCTTATCTAATTAGGATTTTTATCCAATCTTGTGCATCCCATATGTGATTTTGTGTCAATTTTTGTCATTGGTTGCACATTTAGGTCATTTTGGTCCTCCCTAGGCTTATTCTAATCCAAATAGGGTTGTCAACCAATCTTGTTCTTATAGTAAGTGATTTTGTGTCATTTGTAATCCAATTAGGTCATTTTCGTCCTCGCTAAACTTATTCTAATCCAATTAGGGTTTTTAACCAATCATGTGCATCCAATATGTGATTTTTTGTCATTGGTAATCCAATAAGTTCATTTTCGTCCTCGCTAGACTTATTGTAATCCAATTAGGGTTTTTAACCAATCTTGTGCATCCAATATGTGATTTGGTGTCATTGGTTGCACATTTAGGTCATTTTCGTCCTCCCTAGGCTTATTCTAATCCAATTACGGTTTTTAACCAATCTTGTGCATATAATAAGTGATTTTATGTCATTGGTAATCCAATTAGGTCATTTTCGTCCTCGCTAGGCTTATTCTAATCCAATTAGAATTTTTAACCAATCTTATGCATCCAATACGTGATTTTGTATCATTTTGTGTTATTGGTTGAACATTTAGGTCATTTTCGTCCTCCCTAGGCTTATTCTAATCCAATTAGGGTTTTTAACCAATCTTGTGCATCCAATATGTGATTTTGTGTCATTGGTTGCACATTTAGGTCATTTTCGTCCTCCCTAGGCTTATTCTAATCCAATTAGGGTTTTTAACCAATCTTGTGCATATAATAAGTGATTTTATGTCATTGGTAATCCAATTAGGTCATTTTCGTCCTCGCTAGGCTTATGCTAATCCAAGTAGAATTTTTAACCAATCTTATGCATCCAATATGTGATTTTGTGTCATTTTGTGTTATTGGTTGAACATTTAGGCCATTTTCGTCCTCCCTAGGCTTATTCTAATCTAATTAGGGTTTTTAACCAATCTTATGCATCCAATATGTGATTTTGTGTCATTGGTTGCACATTGACGTCATTTTCGTCCTCCCTAGGCTTATTCTAATCCAATTAGGGTTTTTAACCAATCTTGTGCATCCAATATGTGATTTTGTGTCATTGGTTGCACATTTAGGTCATTTTCGTCCTCCCTAGGCTTATTCTAATCCAATTAGGGTTTTTAACCAATCTTGTGCATATAATAAGTGATTTTATGTCATTGGTAATCCAATTAGGTCATTTTCGTCCTCGCTAGGCTTATTCTAATCCAATTAGGGTTTTTAACCAATCTTATGCATCCAATATGTAATTTTGTGTCATTGGTTGAACATTTAGGTCATTTTCGTCCTCCCTAGGCTGATTCTAATCCAATTTGGGTTTTTAACCAATCTTGTGCATCCAATATGTGATTTTGTGTCATTTTGTGTCATTGGTTGAACATTTTGGTCATTTTCGTCCTCCCTAGGCTTATTCTAATCCATTTAGGGTTTTTAACCAATCTTGTGCATCCAATATGTGATTTTGTGTCATTGGTTGCACATTTAGGTCATTTTCGTCCTCCCTAGACTTATTCTAATCCAATTAGGGTTTTTAACCAATCTTGTGCATCCAATATGTGATTTTGTGTCATTGGTTGATCATTTAGGTCATTTTCGTTCTCCCCAGGCTTATTCTAATCCAATAAGGATTTTTATCCAATCTTGTGCATCCAATATGTGATTTTGTGTCAATTTGTGTCATTGGTTGAACATTTAGGTCATTTTCGTCACCCCTAGGCTTATTCTAATCCAATTAGGGTTTTTAACCAATCTTGTGCATCCAATATGTGATTTTGTGTCATTGGTTGCACATTTAGGTCATTTTCGTCCTCCCTAGGCTTATTCTAATCCAATTAGGGTTTTTAACCAATCTTGTGAATATAATAAGTGATTTTGTGTTATTGGTAATCAAATTAGGTCATTTTCGTCCTCGCTAGGCTTATTCTAATCCAATTAGGGTTTTTATCCAATCTTGTGCATCCAATATGTGATTTTGTGTCATTGGTTGAACATTTAGGTCATTTTGGTCCTCCCTAGGCATGTTTTAATCCAATTAGGGTTTTTAACCAATCTTGTGCATCCAATATGTGATTTTGTGTCATTGGTTGCACATTTAGGTCATTTTCGTCCTCCCTAGGCTTATTCTAATCCAATTAGGGTTTTTAACCAGTCTTGTGCATCCAATATGTGATTTTGTATCATTGGTTGAACATTTAGGTCATTTTCGTCCTCCCTAGGCTTATTCTAATCCAATTAGGATTTTTAACCAATCTTGTGCATCCAATATGTGATTTTGTGTCATTTTGTGTCATTGGTTGAACATTTAGGTCATTTTCGTCCCCCATAGGCTTATTCTAAGCCAACTAGGGTTTTTAACCAATCTTGTGCATCCAATATGTGATTTTGTGTCATTGGTTGCACATTTAGGTCATTTTTGTCCTCCCTAGGCTTATTGTAATCCAATTAGGATTTTTATCCAATCTTGTGCATCCAATATGTGATTTTGTGTCATTGGTTGCACATTTAGGTCATTTTCGTCCTCCCTATGATTATTCTAATCCAATTAGGGTTTTTAACCAATCTTGTGCATATAATAAGTGATTTTTTGTCATTGGTAATCCAATTAGGTCATTTTCGTCCTCCCTAGGCTTATTCTCACCCAATTTGGGTTTTTAACCAATCTTGTGCATCCAATATGTGATTTTGTGTCATTTTGTGTCATTGGTTGAACATTTAGGTCATTTTCATCCCCCCTAGGCTTATTCTAAGCCAACTAGGGTTTTTAACCAATCTTGTGCATCCAATATGTGATTTTGTGTCATTGGTTGCACATTTAGGTCATTTTCGTCCTCCCTAGGCATATTGTAATCCAATTAGGATTTTTATCCAATCTTGTGCATCCAATATGTGATTTTGTGTCATTGGTTGCACATTTAGGTCATTTTCGTCCTCCTTAGGCTTATTCTAATCCAATTAGGGTTTTTAACCAATCTTGTGCATCCAATATGTGATTTTGTATCATTGGTTGAACATTTAGGTCATTTTCGTCCTCCCTAGGCTTATTCTAATCCAATTAGGATTTTTAACCAATCTTGTGCATCCAATATGTGATTTTGTGTCATTGGTTGAACATTTAGGTCATTTTCGTCCCCCCTAGGCTTATTCTAAGCCAACTAGGGTTTTTAACCAATCTTGTGCATCCAATATGTGATTTTGTGTCATTGGTTGCACATTTAGGTCATTTTCGTCCTCCCTAGGCTTATTCTAATCCAATTAGGGTTTTTAACCAATCTTGTGCATATAATATGTGATTTTGTGTCATTGGTTGCACATTTAGGTCATTTTCGTCCTCCCTAGGCTTATTCTAATCCAATTAGGGTTTTTAACCAATCTTGTGCATCCAATATGTGATTTTGTGTCATTGGTTGCACATTTAGGTTATTTTCGTCCTCCCTAGGCTTATTCTAATCCAATTAGGGTTTTTAACCAATCTTGTGCATATAATAAGTGATTTTTTGTCATTGGTAATCCAATAAGTTCATTTTCTTCCTCGCTAGACTTATTCTAATCCAATTAGGGTTTTTAACCAATCTTGTGCATCCAATATGTGACTTTGTGTCATTGGTTGAACATTTAGGTCCTTTTGGTCCTCCCTAGGCTTATTCTAATCCAATTAGGGTTTTTAACCAATCTTGTGCATCCAATATGTGATTTTGTGTCACTTGTATTCCGATTAGGTCATTTTCGTCCTCGCTTAACTTATTCTAATCCAATTAGGGTTTTTAACCAATCTTGTGCATCCAATATGTGATTTTGTGTCATTGGTTGCACATTTAAGTCATTTTCGTCCTCCCTAGGCTTATTCTAATCCAATTAGGGTTTTTAACCAATCTTGTGCATATAATAAGTGATTTTGTGTCATTGGTAATCCAATTAGGTCATTTTCGTCCTCGCTAGGCTTATTCTAATCCAATTAGGGTTTTTAACCATTCTTGTGCATCCAATATGTGATTTTGTGTCATTTTGGGTCAGTGGTTGAACATTTAGGTCATTTTCGTCCTCCCTAGGCTTATTCTAATCCAATTAGGGTTTTTAACCAATCTTGTGCATCCAATATGTGACTTTGTGTCATCGGTTGCACATTTAGGTCATTTTCGTCCTCCCTAGGCTTATTCTAATCCAATTAGGGTTTTTAACCAATCTTGTGCATCCAATATGTGATTTTGTGTCATTGGTTGCACATTTAGGTCATTTTCGTCCTCCCTAGGCTTATTCTAATCCAATTAGGGTTTTTAACCAATCTTGTGCATATAATAAGTGATTTTGTGTCATTGGTAATCCAATTAGGTCATTTTCGTCCTCGCTAGGCTTATTCTAATCCAATTAGGGTTTTTAACCAATCTTGTGCATCCAATATGTCATTTTGTGTCATTGGTTGAACATTTAGGTCATATTCGTCCTCCCTAGGCTTATTCTAATCCAATTAGGGTTTTTAACCAATCTTGTGCATCCAATATGTGATTTTGTGTCATTGGTTGAACATTTAGGTCATTTTTGTCCTCCCTAGGCTTATTCTAATCCAATTAGGGTTTTTAACCAATCTTGTGCATCCAATATGTGATTTTGTGTTATTTTGTGTCATTGGTTGAACATTTAGGTCATTTTCGTCCTCCCTAGGCTTATTCTAATCCAATTAGGGTTTTTAACCAATCTTGTGCATCCAATATGTGATTTTGTGTTATTTTGTGTCATTGGTTGAACATTTAAGTCATTTTCGTCCTCCCTAGGCTTATTCTAATCCAATTAGGGTTTTTAACCAATCTTGTGCATCCAACATGTGATTTTGTGTCATTGGTTGCACATTTAGGTCATTTTCGTCCTCCCTAGGCGTATTCTAATCCAATTAGGGTTTTTAACCAATCTTGTGCATCCAATATGTGATTTTGTGTCATTTTATGTCATTTTGTGTCATTGGTTGAACATTTAGGTCATTTTCGTCCTCCCTAGGCCTATTCTAATCCAATTAGGGTTTGTAACCAATCTTGTGCACCCAATATGTCATTTTGTGTTATTGGTTGAACATTTAGGTCATTTTCGTCCTCCCTAGGCTTATTCTAATCCAATTAGGGTTTTTAACCAATCTTGTGCATCCAATATGTGATTTTGTGTCATTGGTTGAACATTTAGGTCATTTTCGTCCTCCCTAGGCTTATTCTAATCCAATTAGGGTTTTTAACCAATCTTGTGCATCCAATATGTGATTTTATGTCATTGGTTGAACATTTAGGTCATTTTCGTCCTCCCTAGGCTTATTCTAATCCAATTAGGGTTTTTAACCAATCTTGTGCATGCAATATGTGATATTGTGTCATTGGTTGAACATTTAGGTCATTTTCGTCCTCCCTAGGCTTATTCTAATCCAATTAGGGTTTTTAACCAATCTTGTGCATCCAATATGTGATTTTGTGTCATTGGTTGCACATTTAGGTCATTTTCGTCCTCCCTAGGCTTATTCTAATCCAATTAGGGTTTTTAACCAATCTTGTGCATCCAATATGTGATTTTGTGTCATTTTGTGTCATTGGTTGAACATTTAGGTCATTTTCGTCCTCCCTAGGCATATTTTAATCCAATTAGGGTTTTTAACCAATCTTATGCATCCAATATGTGATTTTGTGTCATTGGTTGCACACTTAGGTCATTTTCGTCCTCCCTAGGCTTATTCTAATCCAATTAGGGTTTTTAACCAATCTTGTGCATATAATAAGTGATTTTTTGTCATTGGTAAACCAATAAGTTCATTTTCGTCCTCGCTAGACTTATTCTAATCCAATTAGGGTTTTTAACTAATCTTGTGTATCCAATATGTGACTTTGTGTCATTGGTTGTACATTTAGGTCATTTTGGTCCTCCCTAAGCTTATTCTAATCCAATTACGATTTTTAACCAATCTTGTGCATCCAATATGTGATTTTGTGTCATTGGTTGCACATTTAGGTCATTTTCGTCCTCCCTAGGCTTATTCTAATCCAATTAGGGTTTTTAACCAATCTTGTGCATCCAATATGTGATTTTGTGTCATTGGTTGAACATTTAGGTCATTTTGGTCCTCCCTATGCTTATTCTAATCCAATTAGGGTTTTAACCAATCTTGTGCATCCAATATGTGATTTTGTGTCATTGGTTGCACATTTACGTCATTTTCGTCCTCCCTAGGTCTATTGTAATCCAATTAGGGTTTTTAACCAATCTTGTGCATCCAATATGTGATTTTGTGTCATTGGTTGCACATTTATGTCATTTTCGTCCTCCCTAGGCTTAATCTAATCCAATTAGGGTTTTTAACCAATCTTATGCATCCAATATGTGATTTTGTGTCATTTTGTGTCATTGGTTGAACATTTAGGCCATTTTCCAACTCCCTAGGCTTATTTTAAACCAATTTGGGTTTGTAGCCAATCTTGTGCATCCAATATGTGATTTTGTGTCATTGGTTGCACATTTAGGTCATTTTCGTACTCCCTAGGCTTATTCTAATCCAATTAGCGTTTTTAACCAATCTTGTGCATCCAATATGTGATTTTGTGTCATTGGTTGAACATTTAGGTCATTTTCGTCCTCCCCAGGCTTATTCTTATCTAATTAGGATTTTTATCCAATCTTGTGCATCCCATATGTGATTTTGTGTCAATTTTTGTCATTGGTTGCACATTTAGGTCATTTTGGTCCTCCCTAGGCTTATTCTAATCCAATTAGGGTTGTCAACCAATCTTGTTCTTATAGTAAGTGATTTTGTGTCATTTGTAATCCAATTAGGTCATTTTCGTCCTCGCTAAACTTATTCTTATCCAATTAGGGTTTTTAACCAATCATGTGCATCCAATATGTGATTTTGTGTCATTGGTAATCCAATAAGTTCATTTTCGTCCTCGCTAGACTTATTGTAATCCAATTAGGGTTTTTAACCAATCTTGTGCATCCAATATGTGACTTTGTGTCATCGGTTGAACATTTAGGTCATTTTCGTCCTCCCTAGGCTTATTCTAATCCAATTAGGGTTTTTAACCAATCTTGTGCATATAATAAGTGATTTTTTGTCATTGGTAATCCAAATAGGTCATTTTCGTCCTCCCTAGGCTTATTCTAATCCAATTAGGGTTTTTAACCAATCTTGTGCATCCAATATGTGATTTTGTGTCATTTTGTGTCATTGGTTGAACATTTAGGTCATTTTCATCCCCCCTAGGCTTATTCTAAGCCAACTAGGGTTTTTAACCAATCTTGTGCATCCAATATGTGATTTTGTGTCATTGGTTGCACATTTAGGTCATTTTCGTCCTCCCTAGGCATATTGTAATCCAATTAGGATTTTTATCCAATCTTGTGCATCCAATATGTGATTTTGTGTCATTGGTTGCACATTTAGGTCATTTTCGTCCTCCCTATGCTTATTCTAATCCAATTAGGGTGTTTAACCAATCTTGTGCATATAATAAGTGATTTTTTGTCATTGGTAATCCAATTAGGTCATTTTCGTCCTCCCTAGGCTTATTCTCACCCAATTTGGGTTTTTAACCAATCTTGTGCATCCAATATGTGATTTTGTGTCATTTTGTGTCATTGGTTGAACATTTTGGTCATTTTCGTCCTCCCTAGGCTTATTCTAATCCATTTAGGGTTTTTAACCAATCTTGTGCATCCAATATGTGATTTTGTGTCATTGGTTGCACATTTAGGTCATTTTCGTCCTCCCTAGGCTTATTGTAATCCAATTAGGATTTTTATCCAATCTTGTGCATCCAATATGTGTGTTTGTGTCATTGGTTGCACATTTAGGTCATTTTCGTCCTCCCTATGCTTATTCTAATCCAATTAGGGTGTTTAACCAATCTTGTGCATATAATAAGTGATTTTTTGTCATTGGTAATCCAATTAGGTCATTTTCGTCCTCCCTAGGCTTATTCTCACCCAATTTGGGTTTTTAACCAATCTTGTGCATCCAATATGTGATTTTGTGTCATTTTGTGTCATTGGTTGAACATTTTGGTCATTTTCGTCTTCTCTAGGCTTATTCTAATCCATTTAGGGTTTTTAACCAATCTTGTGCATCCAATATGTGATTTTGTGTCATTGGTTGCACATTTAGGTCATTTTCGTCCTCCCTAGGCTTATTCTAATCCAATTAGGGTTTTTAACCAATCTTGTGCATATAATAAGTGATTTTGTGTTATTGGTAATCCAATAAGGTCATTTTCGTCCTCGCTAGGCTTATTCTAATCCAATTAGGGTTTTTAACAAATCTTGTGCATCCAATATGTGATTGTATGTCATTGGTTGAACATTTAGGTCATTTTCGTCCTCCCTAGGCTTATTCTAATCCAATTAGGGTTTTTAACCAATCTTGTGCATCCAATATGTGATTTTGTGTCATTGGTTGCACATTTAGGTCATTTTCGTCCTCCCTAGGCTTATTCTAATCCAATTAGGGTTTTTAACCAATCTTGTGCATATAATAAGTGATTTTGTGTAATTGGTAATCCAATTAGGTCATTTTCGTCCTCGCTAAGCTTATTCTAATCCAGTTAGGGTTTTTAACCAATCTTGTGCATCCAATATGTGATTTTTTGTCATTGGTTGCACATTTATGTCATTTTCGTCCTCCCTAGGCTTATTCTAATCCAGTTAGGGTTTTTAACGAATCTTGTGCATCCAATATGTGATTTTGTGTCATTTTGTGTCATTGGTTGAACATTTAGGTCATTTTCGTCCTCCCTAGGCTTATTCTAATCCAATTAGGGTTTTTAACCAATCTTGTGCATCCAATATGTGATTTTGTGTCATTGGTTGCACATTTAGGTCATTTTCGTCCTCCCTAGGCTTATTCTAATCCAATTAGGGTTTTTAACCAATCTTGTGCATATAATAAGTGATTTTGTGTTATTGGTAATCCAATAAGGTCATTTTCGTCCTCGCTAGGCTTATTCTAATCTAATTAGGGTTTTTAACCAATCTTGTGCATCCAATATGTGATTTTGTGTCATTGGTTGAACATTTAGGTCATTTTGGTCCTCCCTAGGCTTATTCTAATCCAATTAGGGTTTTTAACCAATCTTGTTCATATAATAAGTGATCTTGTGTCATTTGTAATCCAATTAGGTCATTTTCGTCCTCGCTAAACTTATTCTAATCCAATTAGGGTTTTTAACCAATCATGTGCATCCAATATGTGATTTTGTGTCATTGGTTGAACATTTAGGTCATTTCGGTCCTCCCTATGCTTATTCTAATCCAATTAGGGTTTTTAACCAATCTTGTGCATATAATAAGTGATTTTGGGTTATTGGTAATCCAATTACGTCATTTTCGTCCTCGCTAGGCTTATTCTAATCCAATTAGGGTTTTTTACCAATCTTGTGCATCCAATATGTGATTTTGTGACATTGGTTGAACATTTAGGTCATTTTCGTCCTCCCTAGGCTTATTCTAATCCAATTAGGGTTTTTAACCAATCTTGTGCATCCAATATGTGATTTTGTGTCATTGGTTGCACATTTAGGTCATTTTCGTCCTCCCTAGGCTTATTCTAATCCAATTAGGGTTTTTAA
This sequence comes from Cicer yamashitae, assembly GCA_037974755.1. Lineage (NCBI taxonomy): Eukaryota > Viridiplantae > Streptophyta > Magnoliopsida > Fabales > Fabaceae > Cicer > Cicer yamashitae. The sequence continues at coordinate 2,705,334 of JBBPBQ010000006.1, forward strand.
CCAGTATTGTGCATCCAATATGTGATTTTGTGTGATTGGTTGAACATTTGTGTCATTTTCGTCCTCCCTAGGCTTATTCTAATCCAATTAGGGTTTTTAACCAATATTGTGCATCCAATATGTGATTTTGTGTGATTGGTTGAACAATTGTGTCATTTTCGTCCTCCCTAGGCTTATTCTAATCCAATTAGGGTTTTTAACCAATCTTGTGCATCCAATAAGTGATTTTGTGTCATTGGTTGAACATTTAGGTCATTTTCATCCTCCCTAGGCTTATTCTAATCCAATTAGGGTTTTTAACCAATCTTGTGCATCCAATATGTGATTTTGTGTCATTGGTTGAACATTTAGGTCATTTTGGTCCTCCCTAGGCTTATTCTAATCCAATTAGGGTTTTTAACCAATCTTGTGCATCCAATATGTGATTTTGTGTCATTTTATGTCATTGGTTGAACATTTAGGTCATTTTCGTCCTCCCTAGGCTTATTCTAATCCAATTAGGGTTTTTAACCAATCTTGTGCATCCAATATGTCATTTTGTGTCATTGCTTGAACATTTAGGTCATTTTCGTCCTCCCTAGGCTTATTCTAATCCAATTAGGGTTTTTAACCAATCTTGTGCATCCAATATGTGATTTTGTGTCATTGGTTGAACATTTAGGTCATTTTCGTCATCCATAGGCTTATTCTAATCCAATTAGGGTTTTTAACCAATCTTGTGCATCCAATGTGATTTTGTGTCATTTTGTGTCATTGGTTGAACATTTAGGTCATTTTCGTTCTCGCTAGGCTTATTCTAATCCAATTAGGGTTTTTAACCAATCTTGTGCATCCAATATGTGATTTTGTGTCATTTTGTGTCATTGGTTGAAGATTTAGGTCATTTTCGTCCTCCCTAGGCTCTTTTTAATCCAATTAGGGTTTTTAACCAATCTTGTGCATCCAATATGTGATTTTGTGTCATTGGTTGAACATTTAGGTCATTTTCGTCCTCCCTAGGCTTATTCTAATCCAATTAGGGTTTTTAACCAATCTTGTGCATCCAACATGTGATTTTGTGTCATTGGTTGAACATTTAGGTCATTTTCGTCCTCCCTAGGCTTATTCTAATCTAATTAGGGTTTTTAACCAATCTTGTGCATCCAATATGTGATTTTGTGTCATTGGTTGAACATTTAGGTCATTTTCGTCCTCCCTAGGCTTATTCTAATCCAATTAGGGTTTTTAACCAATCTTGTGCATCCAATATGTGATTTTGTGTCATCGGTTGAACATTTAGGTCATTTTCGTCCTCCCTAGGCTTATTCTAATCCAATTAGGGTTTTTAACCAATCTTGTGCATCCAATATGTGATTATGTGTCATTGGTTGAACATTTAGGTCAATTTCGTCCTCCCTAGGCTTATTCTAATCCAATTAGGGTTTTTAACCAATCTTGTGCATCCAATAGGTGATTTTGTGTCATTTTGTGTCATTGGTTGAACATTTAGTTCATTTTCGTCCTCCCTAGGCTTATTCTAATCCAATTAGGGTTTTTAACCAATCTTGTGCATCCAATATGTGATTTTGTGTCATTGGTTGAACATTTAGGTCATTTTCGTCCTCCCTAGGCTTATTCTAATCCAATTAGGGTTTTTAACCAATCTTGTGCATCCAATATGTGATTTTATGTCATTGGTTGAACATTTAGGTCATTTTCGTCCTCCCTAGGCTTATTCTAATCCAATTAGGGTTTTTAACCAATCTTGTGCATGCAATATGTGATATTGTGTCATTGGTTGAACATTTAGGTCATTTTCGTCCTCCCTAGGCTTATTCTAATCCAATTAGGGTTTTTAACCAATCTTGTGCATCCAATATGTGATTTTGTGTCATTGGTTGCACATTTAGGTCATTTTCGTCCTCCCTAGGCTTATTCTAATCCAATTAGGGTTTTTAACCAATCTTGTGCATCCAATATGTGATTTTGTGTCATTTTGTGTCATTGGTTGAACATTTAGGTCATTTTCGTCCTCCCTAGGCATATTTTAATCCAATTAGGGTTTTTAACCAATCTTATGCATCCAATATGTGATTTTGTGTCATTGGTTGCACACTTAGGTCATTTTCGTCCTCCCTAGGCTTATTCTAATCCAATTAGGGTTTTTAACCAATCTTGTTCATATAATAAGTGATTTTTTGTCATTGGTAAACCAATAAGTTCATTTTCGTCCTCGCTAGACTTATTCTAATCCAATTAGGGTTTTTAACTAATCTTGTGTATCCAATATGTGACTTTGTGTCATTGGTTGTACATTTAGGTCATTTTGGTCCTCCCTAGGCTTATTCTATTCCAATTACGATTTTTAACCAATCTTGTGCATCCAATATGTGATTTTGTGTCATTGGTTGCACATTTAGGTCATTTTCGTCCTCCCTAGGCTTATTCTAATCCAATTAGGGTTTTTAACCAATCTTGTGCATCCAATATTTGATTTTGTGTCATTGGTTGAACATTTAGGTCATTTTGGTCCTCCCTATGCTTATTCTAATCCAATTAGGGTTTTAACCAATCTTGTGCATCCAATATGTGATTTTGTGTCATTGGTTGCACATTTACGTCATTTTCGTCCTCCCTAGGCCTATTGTAATCCAATTAGGGTTTTTAACCAATCTTGTGCATCCAATATGTGATTTTGTGTCATTGGTTGAACATTTATGTCATTTTCGTCCTCCCTAGGCTTAATCTAATCCAATTAGGGTTTTTAACCAATCTTATGCATCCAATATGTGATTTTGTGTCATTTTGTGTCATTGGTTGAACATTTAGGCCATTTTCCAACTCCCTAGGCTTATTTTAAACCAATTTGGGTTTGTAGCCAATCTTGTGCATCCAATATGTGATTTTGTGTCATTGGTTGCACATTTAGGTCATTTTCGTACTCCCTAGGCTTATTCTAATCCAATTAGCGTTTTTAACCAATCTTGTGCATCCAATATGTGATTTTGTGTCATTGGTTGAACATTTAGGTCATTTTCGTCCTCCCCAGGCTTATTCTTATCTAATTAGGATTTTTATCCAATCTTGTGCATCCCATATGTGATTTTGTGTCAATTTTTGTCATTGGTTGCACATTTAGGTCATTTTGGTCCTCCCTAGGCTAATTCTAATCCAATTAGGGTTGTCAACCAATCTTGTTCTTATAGTAAGTGATTTTGTGTCATTTGTAATCCAATTAGGTCATTTTCGTCCTCGCTAAACTTATTCTTATCCAATTAGGGTTTTTAACCAATCATGTGCATCCAATATGTGATTTTGTGTCATTGGTAATCCAATAAGTTCATTTTCGTCCTCGCTAGACTTATTGTAACCCAATTAGGGTTTTTAACCAATCTTGTGCATCCAATATGTGACTTTGTGTCATTGGTTGAACATTTAGGTCATTTTCGTCCTCCCTAGGCTTATTCTAATCCAATTAGGGTTTTTAACCAATCTTGTGCATATAATAAGTGATTTTTTGTCATTGGTAATCCAAATAGGTCATTTTCGTCCTCCCTAGGCTTATTCTAATCCAATTAGGGTTTTTAACCAATCTTGTGCATCCAATATGTGATTTTGTGTCATTTTGTGTCATTGGTTGAACATTTAGGTCATTTTCGTCCCCCCTAGGCTTATTCTAAGCCAACTAGGGTTTTTAACCAATCTTGTGCATCCAATATGTGATTTTGTGTCATTGGTTGCACATTTAGGTCATTTTCGTCCTCCCTAGGCTTATTCTAATCCAATTAGGGTTTTTAACCAATCTTGTGCATATAATAAGTGATTTTGTGTTATTGGTAATCCAATAAGGTCATTTTCGTCCTCGCTAGGTCTATTCTAATCCAATTAGGGTTTTTATCCAATCTTGTGCATCCAATATGTGATTTTGTGTCATTGGTTGAACATTTAGGTCATTTTGGTCCTCCATAGGCTTATTCTAATCCGATTAGGGTTTTTAACCAATCTTGTTCATATAATAAGTGATCTTGTGTCATTTGTAATCCAATTAGGTCATTTTCGTCCTCGCTAAACTTATTCTAATCCAATTAGGGTTTTTAACCAATCATGTGCATCCAATATGTGATTTTGTGTCATCGGTTGAACATTTAGGTCATTTTGGTCCTCCCTATGCTTATTCTAATCCAATTAGGGTTTTTAACCAATCTTGTGCATATAATAAGTGATTTTGTGTTATTGGTAATCCAATTAGGTCATTTTCGTCCTCGCTAGGCTTATTCTAATCCAATTAGGGTTTTTTACCAATCTTGTGCATCAAATATGTGATTTTGTGTCATTGGTTGAACATTTAGGTCATTTTCGTCCTCCCTAGGCTTATTCTAATCTAATTAGGGTTTTTAACCAATCTTGTGCATCCAATATGTGATTTTGTGTCATTGGTTGAACATTTAGGTCATTTTCGTCCTCCCTAGGCTTATTCTAATCCAATTAGGGTTTTTAACCAATCTTGTTCATATAATAAGTGATCTTGTGTCATTTGTAATCCAATTAGGTCATTTTCGTCCTCGCTAAACTTATTCTAATCCAATTAGGGTTTTTAACCAATCATGTGCATCCAATATATGATTTTGTGTCATCGGTTGAACATTTAGGTCATTTTGGTCCTCCCTATGCTTATTCTAATCCAATTAGGGTTTTTAACCAATCTTGTGCATATAATAAGTGATTTTGTGTTATTGGTAATCCAATTAGGTCATTTTCGTCCTCGCTAGGCTTATTCTAATCCAATTACGGTTTTTTACCAATCTTGTGCATCCAATATGTGATTTTGTGTCATTGGTTGAACATTTAGGTCATTTTCGTCCTCCCTAGGCTTATTCTAATCCAATTAGGGTTTTTAACCAATCTTGTGCATCCAATATGTGATTTTGTGTAATTGGTTGAACATTTAGGTCATTTTCGTCCTCCTTAGGCTTACTCTAATCCAATTAGGGTTTTTAACATATCTTGTGCATCCAATATGTGATTTTGTGTCATTTTGTGTCATTGGTTGAACATTTAGGTCATTTTCGTCCTCCCTAGGCTTATTCTAATCCAATTAGGGTTTTTAACCAATCTTGTGCATCCAATATGTGATTTTGTGTCATTGGTTGCACATTTAGGTCATTTTCGTCCTCCCTAGGCTTATTCTAATCCAATTAGGGTTTAACCAATCTTGTGCATATAATAAGTGATTTTTTGTCATTGGTAATCCACTAAGTTCATTTTCTTCCTCGCTAGACTTATTCTAATCCAATTAGGGTTTTTAACCAATCTTGTGCATCCAATATGTGACTTTGTGTCATTGGTTGAACATTTACGTCATTTTGGTCCTCCCTAGGCTTATTCTAATCCAATTAGGGTTTTTAACCAATCTTGTGCATCCAATATGTGATTTTGTGTCATTGGTTGCACATTTAGGTCATTTTCGTCCTCCCTAGGCTTATTCTAATCCAATTAGGGTTTTTAACCAATCTTGTGCATATAATAAGTGATTTTCTGTCATCGGTAATCCAATTAGGTGATTTTCGTCCTCGCTAGGCTTATTCTAATCCAATTAGGGTTTTTAACCAATCTTGTGCATCCAATATGTGATTTTGTGTCATTGGTTGCACATTTAGGTCATTTTTGTCCTCCCTAGGCTTATTCTAATCCAATTAGGGTTTTTAACCAATCTTGGGCATCCAATATGTGATTTTGTGTCATTGGTTGCACATTTAAGTCATTTTCATCCTCCCTAGGCTTATTCTAATCCAATTAGGGTTTTTAACCAATCTTGTGCATATAATAAGTGATTGTATGTCATTGGTAATCCAATTAGGTCATTGTCGTCCTCGCTAGGCTTATTCTAATCCAATTAGAATTTTTAACCAATCTTATGCATCCAATATGTGATTTTGTGTCATTTTGAGTTATTGGTTGAACATTTATGTCATTTTCGTCTTCCCTAGGCTTATTCTAATCCAATTAGGGTTTTTAACCAATCTTGTGCATCCAATATGTGATTTTGTGTCATTGGTTGCACATTTAGGTCATTTTCGTCCTCCCTAGGCTTATTCTAATCCAATTAGGGTTTTTAACCAATCTTGTGCATATAATAAGTCATTTTGTGTCATTGGTAATCCAATTAGGTCATTTTTGTCCTCGCTAGGCTTATTCTAATCCAATTAGGGTTTTTAACCAATCTTATGCATCCAATATGTGATTTTGTGTCATTTTGTGTCATTGGTAATCCAATTAGGTCATTTTCATCCTCGCTAGGCTTATTGTAATCCAATTAGGGTTTTTAACCAATCTTGTGCATCCAATATGTGATTTTGTGTCATTGGTTGCACATTTAGGTCATTTTCGTCCTCCCTAGGCTTATTCTAATCCAATTAGGGTTTTTAACCAATCTTGTGCATCCAATATGTGATTTTGTGTCATTGGTTGCACATTTAGGTTATTTTCGTCCTCCCTAGGCTTATTCTAATCCAATTAGGGTTTTTAACCAATCTTGTGCATATAATAAGTGATTTTTTGTCATTGGTAATCCAATTAGGTCATTTTCGTCCTCCCTCGGCTTATTCTCACCCAATTTGGGTTTTTAACCAATCTTGTGCATCCAATATGTGATTTTGTGTCATTTTGTGTCATTGGTTGAACATTTTGGTCATTTTCGTCCTCCCTAGGCTTATTCTAATCCATTTAGGGTTTTTAACCAATCTTGTGCATCCAATATGTGATTTTGTGTCATTGGTTGCACATTTAGGTCATTTTCGTCCTCCCTAGACTTATTCTAATCCAATTAGGGTTTTTAACCAATCTTGTGCATCCAATATGTGATTTTGTGTCATTGGTTGCACATTTAGGTCATTTTCGTCCTCCCTATGATTATTCTAATCCAATTAGGGTTTTTAACCAATCTTGTGCATATAATAAGTGATTTTTTGTCATTGGTAATCCAATTAGGTCATTTTCGTCCTCCCTAGGCTTATTCTCACCCAATTTGGGTTTTTAACCAATCTTGTGCATCCAATATGTGATTTTGTGTCATTGGTTGCACATTTAGGTCATTTTCGTCCTCCCTAGGCTTATTCTAATCCAATTAGGGTTTTTAACCTATCTTGTGCATATAATAAGTGATTTTGTGTCATTTGTAATCCAATTAGGTCATTTTCGTCCTCGCTAAACTTATTCTAATCCAATTAGGGTTTTTAACCAATCTTGGCATCCAATATTTGATTTTGTGTCATTGGTTGAACATTAAGGTCATTTTGGTCGTCCCTATGCTTATTCTAATCCAATTAGGGTTTTTAACCAATCTTGTGCATCCAATATGTGATTTTGTGTCATTGGTTGTACATTTAGGTCATTTTCGTCCTCCCTAGGCTTATTGTAATCCAATTAGGGTTTTTAACCAATCTTGTGCATCCAATATGTGATTTTGTGTCATTGGTTGCACATTTAGGTCATTTTCGTCCTCCCTAGGCTTATTCTAATCCAATTAGGGTTTTTAACCAATCTTGTGCATATAATAACTGATTTTGTGTCATTGGTAATCCAATTATGTCATTTTCGTCCTAGTTAGGCTTATTCTAATCCAATTAGGGTTTTTAACCAATCTTATGCATCCAATATGTGATTTTGTGTCATTTTTTGTCATTGGTTGAACATTTAGGTCATTTTCGTCCTCCCTAGGCTTATTCTAATCCAATTAGGGTTTTTAACCAATCTTGTGCACCCAATATGTCATTTTGTGTCATTGGTTGAACATTTAGGTCATTTTCGTCCTCCCTAGGCTTATTCTAATCCAATTAGGGTTTTTAACCAATCTTGTGCATCCAATATGTGATTTTATGTCATTGGTTGAACATTTAGGTCATTTTCGTCCTCCCTAGGCTTATTCTAATCCAATTAGGGTTTTTAACCAATCTTGTGCATGCAATATGTGATATTGTGTCATTGGTTGAACATTTAGGTCATTTTCGTCCTCCCTAGGCTTATTCTAATCCAATTAGGGTTTTTAACCAATCTTGTGCATCCAATATGTGATTTTGTGTCATTGGTTGCACATTTAGGTCATTTTCGTCCTCCCTAGGCTTATTCTAATCCAATTAGGGTTTTTAACCAATCTTGTGCATCCAATATGTGATTTTGTGTCATTTTGTGTCATTGGTTGAACATTTAGGTCATTTTCGTCCTCCCTAGGCTTATTCTAATCCAATTAAGGTTTTTAACCAATCTGATGCATCCAATATGTGATTTTGTGTCATTTTGTGTCATTGGTTGAACATTTAGGTCATTTTCGTCCACCCTAGGCTTATTCTAATCCAATTAGGGTTTTTAACCAATCTTGTGCATCCAGTATGTGATTTTGTGTCATTGGTTGAACATTTAGGTCATTTTTGTCCTCCCTAGGCTTATTCTAATCCAATTAAGGTTTTTAACCAATCTTGGGAATCCAATATGTGATTTTGCGTCATTGGTTGAACATTTAGGTCATTTTCGTCCTCCCTAGGCTTATTCTAATCCAATTAGGGTTTTTAACCAATCTTGTGCATCCAATATGTGATTTTGTGTCATTTTGTGTCATTGGTTGAACATTTAGGTCATTCTCGTCCTCCCTAGGCTTATTCTAATCCAATTAGGGTTTTTAACCAATCTTGTGCATCCTATATGTGATTTTGTGTCATTGGTTGCACATTTAGGTCATTTTCGTCCTCCCTAGGCTTATTCTAATCCAATTAGGGTTTTTAACCAATCTTGTGCATCCAATATGTGATTTTGTGTCATTGGTTGAACATTTAGGTCATTTTCGTCCTCCCTAGGCTTATTCTAATCAAATTAGGGTTTTTAACCAATCTTGTTCATATAATAAGTGATCTTGTGTCATTTGTAATCCAATTAGGTCATTTTCGTCCTCGCTAAACTTATTCTAATCCAATTAGGGTTTTTAACCAATCATGTGCATCCAATATGTGATTTTGTGTCATTGGTTGAACATTTAGGTCATTTTGGTCCTCCCTATGCTTATTCTAATCCAATTAGGATTTTTAACCAATCTTGTGCATATAATAAGTGATTTTGTGTTATTGGTAATCCAATTAGGTCATTTTCGTCCTCGCTAAACTTATTCTAATCTAATTAGGGTTTTTGACCAATCTTGTGCATCCAATATGTGATTTTGTGTCATTGGTTGCACATTTAGTTCATTTTCGTCCTCCCTAGGCTTATTCTAATCCAATTAGGGTTTTTAACCAATCTTGTGCATCCAATATGTGATTTTGTGTCATTGGTTGCACATTTAGGTCATTTTCGTCCTCCCTAGGCTTATTCTAATCCAATTAGGGTTTTTAACCAATGTTGTGCATCCAATATGTGACTTTGTGTCACTGGTTGAACATTTAGGTCATTTTGGTCCTCCCGAGGCTTATTCAAATCCAATTAGGGTTTTTAACCAATCTTGTGCATCCAATATGTGATTTTGTGTCATTGGTTGCACATTTAGGTCATTTTGGTCCTCCCTAGGCTTATTTTAATCCAATTAGGGTTTTTAACCAATCTTGTGCATCCAATATGTGATTTTGTGTCAATGGTTGAACATTTAGGTCATTTTCGTTTTCCCCAGGCTTATTCTAATCCAATTAGGATTTTTATCCAATCTTGTGCATCCCATATGTGATTTTGTGTCAATTTGTGTCAATTTGTGTCATTGGTTGCACATTTAGGTCATTTTGGTGCTCCCTACGCTTATTCTAATCCAATTAGGGTTTTTAACCAAACTTGTTCATATAATAAGTGATTTTGTGTCATTTGTATTCCAATTAGGTCATTTTCGTCCTCGCTAAACTTATTCTAATCCAATTAGGGTTTTTAACCAATCATGTGCATCCAATATGTGATTTTGTGTCATTGGTTGAACATTTGGGTCATTTTGGTCCTCCCTATGCTTATTCTAATCCAATTAGGGTTTTTAACCAATCTTGTGCATATAATAAGTGATTTTATGTCATTGGTAATCCAATTAGGTCATTTTCGTCCTCGCTAGGCTTATTCTAATCCAATTAGGGTTTTTAACC
>JBBPBQ010000006.1:2715419-2726864 GCA_037974755.1 Cicer yamashitae
ACATTTATGTCATTTTCGTCCTCCCTAGGCTTAATCTAATCCAATTAGGGTTTTTAACCAATCTTATGCATCCAATATGTGATTTTGTGTCATTTTGTGTCATTGGTTGAACATTTAGGCCATTTTCCAACTCCCTAGGCTTATTTTAAACCAATTTGGGTTTGTAGCCAATCTTGTGCATCCAATATGTGATTTTGTGTCATTGGTTGCACATTTAGGTCATTTTCGTACTCCCTAGGCTTATTCTAATCCAATTAGCGTTTTTAACCAATCTTGTGCATCCAATATGTGATTTTGTGTCATTGGTTGAACATTTAGGTCATTTTCGTCCTCCCCAGGCTTATTCTTATCTAATTAGGATTTTTATCCAATCTTGTGCATCCCATATGTGATTTTGTGTCAATTTTTGTCATTGGTTGCACATTTAGGTCATTTTGGTCCTCCCTAGGCTTATTCTAATCCAATTAGGGTTGTCAACCAATCTTGTTCTTATAGTAAGTGATTTTGTGTCATTTGTAATCCAATTAGGTCATTTTCGTCCTCGCTAAACTTATTCTTATCCAATTAGGGTTTTTAACCAATCATGTGCATCCAATATGTGATTTTGTGTCATTGGTAATCCAATAAGTTCATTTTCGTCCTCGCTAGACTTATTGTAATCCAATTAGGGTTTTTAACCAATCTTGTGCATCCAATATGTGACTTTGTGTCATTGGTTGAACATTTAGGTCATTTTCGTCCTCCCTAGGCTTATTCTAATCCAATTAGGGTTTTTAACCAATCTTGTGCATATAATAAGTGATTTTTTGTCATTGGTAATCCAAATAGGTCATTTTCGTCCTCCCTAGGCTTATTCTAATCCAATTAGGGTTTTTAACCAATCTTGTGCATCCAATATGTGATTTTGTGTCATTTTGTGTCATTGGTTGAACATTTAGGTCATTTTCGTCCCCCCTAGGCTTATTCTAAGCCAACTAGGGTTTTTAACCAATCTTGTGCATCCAATATGTGATTTTGTGTCATTGGTTGCACATTTAGGTCATTTTCGTCCTCCCTAGGCTTATTCTAATCCAATTAGGGTTTTTAACCAATCTTGTGCATATAATAAGTGATTTTGTGTTATTGGTAATCCAATAAGGTCATTTTCGTCCTCGCTAGGTTTATTCTAATCCAATTAGGGTTTTTAACCAATCTTGTGCATCCAATATGTGATTATGTGTCATTGGTTGAACATTTAGGTCATTTTGGTCCTCCCTAGGCTTATTCTAATCCAATTAGGGTTTTTAACCAATCTTGTTCATATAATAAGTGATCTTGTGTCATTTGTAATCCAATTAGGTCATTTTCGTCCTCGCTAAACTTATTCTAATCCAATTAGGGTTTTTAACCAATCATGTGCATCCAATATGTGATTTTGTGTCATCGGTTGAACATTTAGGTCATTTTGGTCCTCCCTATGCTTATTCTAATCCAATTAGGGTTTTTAACCAATCTTGTGCATATAATAAGTGATTTTGTGTTATTGGTAATCCAATAAGGTCATTTTCGTCCTCGCTAGGCTTATTCTAATCCAATTAGGGTTTTTAACCAATCTTGTGCATCCAATATGTGATTTTGTGTCATATGTTGAACATTTAGGTCATTTTGGTCCTCCCTAGGCTTATTCTAATCCAATTACGGTTTTTAACCAATCTTGTTCATATAATAAGTGATCTTGTGTCATTTGTAATCCAATTAGGTCATTTTCGTCCTCGCTAAACTTATTCTAATCCAATTAGGGTTTTTAACCAATCATGTGCATCCAATATGTGATTTTGTGTCATTGTTTAAACATTTAGGTCATTTTGGTCCTCCCTATGCTTATTCTAATCCAATTAGGGTTTTTAACCAATCTTGTGCATATAATAAGTGATTTTGTGTTATTGGTAATCCAATTAGGTCATTTTCGTCCTCGCTAGGCTTATTCTAATCCAATTAGGGTTTTTTACCAATCTTGTGCATCCAATGTGATTTTGTGACATTGGTTGAACATTTAGGTCATTTTCGTCCTCCCTAGGCTTATTCTAATCCAATTAGGGTTTTTAACCAATCTTGTGCATCCAATATGTGATTTTGTGTCATTGGTTGCACATTTAGGTCATTTTCATCCTCCCTAGGCTTATTCTAATCCAATTAGGGTTTTTAACCAATCTTTTGCAACCAATATGTGATTTTGTGTCATTTTGGGTCATTGGTTGAACATTTAGGTCATTTTCGTCCTCCCTAGGCTTATTCTAATCCAATTAGGGTTTTTAACCAATCTTGTGCATCCAATATGTGATTTTGTGTCATTTTGTGTCATCAGTTGAACATTTAGGTCATTTTCGTCCTCCCTAGGCTTATTCTAATCCAATTAGGGTTTTTAACCAATCTTGTGCATCCAATATGTGATTTTGTGTCATTTTGTGTCATTGGTTGAACATTTAGGTCATTTTCGTCCCCCCTAGGCTTATTCTAAGCCAACTAGGGTTTTTAACCAATCTTGTGCATCCAATATGTGATTTTGTGTCATTGGTTGAACATTTAGGTCATTTTGGTCCTCCCTAGGCATGTTTTAATCCAATTAGGGTTTTTAACCAATCTTGTGCATCCAATATGTGATTTTGTGTCATTGGTTGCACATTTAGGTCATTTTCGTCCTCCCTAGGCTTATTCTAATCCAATTAGGGTTTTTAACCAGTCTTGTGCATCCAATATGTGATTTTGTATCATTGGTTGAACATTTAGGTCATTTTCGTCCTCCCTAGGCTTATTCTAATCCAATTAGGATTTTTAACCAATCTTGTGCATCCAATATGTGATTTTGTGTCATTTTGTGTCATTGGTTGAACATTTAGGTCATTTTCGTCCCCCATAGGCTTATTCTAAGCCAACTAGGGTTTTTAACCAATCTTGTGCATCCAATATGTGATTTTGTGTCATTGGTTGCACATTTAGGTCATTTTTGTCCTCCCTAGGCTTATTGTAATCCAATTAGGATTTTTATCCAATCTTGTGCATCCAATATGTGATTTTGTGTCATTGGTTGCACATTTAGGTCATTTTCGTCCTCCCTATGATTATTCTAATCCAATTAGGGTTTTTAACCAATCTTGTGCATATAATAAGTGATTTTTTGTCATTGGTAATCCAATTAGGTCATTTTCGTCCTCCCTAGGCTTATTCTCACCCAATTTGGGTTTTTAACCAATCTTGTGCATCCAATATGTGATTTTGTGTCATTGGTTGCACATTTAGGTCATTTTCGTCCTCCCTAGGCTTATTCTAATCCAATTAGGGTTTTTAACCTATCTTGTGCATATAATAAATGATTTTTTGGCATTGGTAATCAAATAAGTTCATTTTCGTCCTCCCTAGGCTTATTCTAATCCAATTAGGGTTTTTAACCAATCTTGTGCATATAATAAGTGATTTTGTGTCATTTGTAATCCAATAAGTTCATTTTCTTCCTCGCTAGGCTTATTCTAATCCATTTAGGGTTTTTAACCAATCTTGTGCATCCAATATGTGATTTTGTGTCATTGGTTGAACATTTAGGTCATTTTCGTTCTCCCCAGGCTTATTCTAATCCAATTAGGATTTTTATCCAATCTTGTGCATCCAATATGTGATTTTGTGTCAATTTGTGTCATTGGTTGAACATTTAGGTCATTTTCGTCACCCCTAGGCTTATTCTAATCCATTTAGGGTTTTTAACCAATCTTGTGCATCCAATATGTGATTTTGTGTCATTGGTTGCACATTTAGGTCATTTTCGTCCTCCCTAGACTTATTCTAATCCAATTAGGGTTTTTAACCAATCTTGTGCATCCAATATGTGATTTTGTGTCATTGGTTGCACATTTAGGTCATTTTCGCCCTCCCTAGGCTTATTCTAATCCAATTCGGGTTTTTAACCAATGTTGTGCATCCAATATGTGACTTTGTGTCACTGGTTGAACATTTAGGTCATTTTGGTCCTCCCGAGGCTTATTCAAATCCAATTAGGGTTTTTAACCAATCTTATGCATCCAATATGTGATTTTGTGTCATTGGTTGCACATTTAGGTCATTTTGGTCCTCCCTAGGCTTATTTTAATCCAATTAGGGTTTTTAACCAATCTTGTGCATCCAATATGTGATTTTGTGTCAATGGTTGAACATTTAGGTCATTTTCGTCCTCCCCAGGCTTATTCTAATCCAATTAGGATTTTTATCCAATCTTGTGCATCCCATATGTGATTTTGTGTCAATTTGTGTCAATTTGTGTCATTGGTTGCACATTTAGGTCATTTTGGTGCTCCCTACGCTTATTCTAATCCAATTAGGGTTTTTAACCAATCTTGTTCATATAATAAGTGATTTTGTGTCATTTGTATTCCAATTAGGTCATTTTCGTCCTCGCTAAACTTATTCTAATCCAATTAGGGTTTTTAACCAATCATGTGCATCCAATATGTGATTTTGTGTCATTGGTTGAACATTTGGGTCATTTTGGTCCTCCCTATGCTTATTCTAATCCAATTAGGGTTTTTAACCAATCTTGTGCATATAATAAGTGATTTTATGTCATTGGTAATCCAATTAGGTCATTTTCGTCCTCGCTAGGCTTATTCTAATCCAATTAGGGTTTTTAACCTATCTTATGCATCCATTATGTGATTTTGTGTCATTTTGTGTCATTGGTTGAACATTTAGGTCATTTTCGTCCTCCCTAGGCTTATTCTCACCCAATTTGGGTTTTTAACCAATCTTGTGCATCCAATATGTGATTTTGTGTCATTTTGTGTCATTGGTTGAACATTTTGGTCATTTTCGTCCTCTCTAGGCTTATTCTAATCTATTTAGGGTTTTTAACCAATCTTGTGCATCCAATATGTGATTTTGTGTCATTGGTTGCACATTTAGGTCATTTTCGTCCTCCCTAGGCTTATTCTAATCCAATTAGGGTTTTTAACCAATCTTGTGCATATAATAAGTGATTTTATGTCATTGGTAATCCAATTAGGTCATTTTCGTCCTCGCTAGGCTTATTCTAATCCAATTAGGGTTTTTAACCAATCTTATGCATCCATTATGTGATTTTGTGTCATTGGTTGAACATTTAGGTCATTTTTGTCCTCCCTAAGCTTATTCTCACCCAATTTGGGTTTTTAACCAATCTTGTGCATCCAATATGTGATTTTGTGTCATTTTGTGTCATTGGTTGAACATTTTGGTCATTTTCGTCCTCCCTAGGCTTATTCAAATCCATTTAGGGTTTTTAACCAATCTTGTGCATCCAATATGTGATTTTGTGTCATTGGTTGCACATTTAGGTCATTTTCGTCCTCCCTAGGCTTATTCTAATCCAATTAGGGTTTTTAACCAATCTTGTGCATCCAATATTTGATTTTGTGTCATTTTGAGTCATTGGTTGAACATGTAGGTCATTTTCGTCCTCCCTAGGCTTATTCTAATCCAATTAGGGTTTTTAACCAATCTTGTGCATCCAATATGTGATTTTGTGTCATTGGTTGCACATTTATGTCATTTTCCTCCTCCCTAGGCTTATTCTAATCCAATTAGGGTTTTTAAGCAATCTTGTGCATCCAATATGTGATTTTGTGTCATTGGTTGCACGTTTAGGTCATTTTCGTCCTCCCTAGGCTTATTCTAATTCAATTAGGGTTTTTAAGCAATCTTGTGCATCCAATATGTGATTTTGTGTCATTTTGTGTCATTGGTTGAACATTTAGGTGATTTTCGTCCTCCCTAGGCTTATACTAATCCAATTAGGGTTTTTAACCACTCTTGTGCATCCAATATGTGATTTTGTGTCATTTTGTGTCATTGGTTGAACATTTAGGTCATTTTCGTCCTCCCTAGGCTTATTCTAATCCAATTAGGGTTTTTAACCAATCTTGTGCATCCAATATGTGATTTTGTGTCATTTTATGTCATTGGTATAACATTTAGGTCATTATCGTCCTCCCTAGGCCTATTCTAATCCAATTAGGGTTTTTAACCAATCTTGTGCATCCAATATGTGATTTTGTGTCATTTTGTGTCATTGGTTGAACATTTAGGTCATTTTCGTCCTCCCTAGGCTTATTCTAATCCAATTAGGGTTTTTAACCAATCTTGTGCGTCCAATATGTGATTTCGTGTCATTTTGTGTCATTTGTTGAACATTTAGGTCATTTTCGTCCTCCCTAGGCTTATTCTAATTCAATTAAGATTTTTAACCAAACTTGTGCTTCCAATATGTGATTTGGTGTCATTTTGTGTCATTGGTTGAACATTTAGGTCATTTTCGTCCTCCCTAGGCTTATTCTAATCCAATTAGGGTTTTTAACCAATCTTTTGCATCCAATATGTGGTTTTGTGTCATTGGTTGAACATTTAGGTCATTTTCGTCCTCCCTAGGCTTATTCAAATCCAATTAGGGTTTTTAACCAATCTTGTGCATCCAATATGTGATTTTGTGTCATTGGTTGCACATTTAGGTCATTTTCGTCCTCCCTAGGCTTATTCTAATCCAATTAGGGTTTTTAACCAATCTTGTGCATCCCATATGTGATTTTGTGTCAATTTGTGTCATTCGTTGAACATTTAGGTCATTTTCGTCCTCCCTAGGCTTATTCTAATCCAATTAGGGTTTTTAACCAATCTTGTGCATCCAATATGTGATTTTGTGTCATTGGTTGCACATTTAGGTCATTTTCGTCCTCCCTAGGCTTATTCTAATCCAATTAGGGTTTTTAACCAATCTTGTGCATCCAATATGTGATTTTGTGTCATTGGTTGAACATTTAGGCAAATTTCGTCCTCGCTAGGCTTATTCTAATCCAATTAAGATTTTTAACCAATCTTATGCATCCAATATGTGATTTTGTGTCATTGGTTGCACATTTAGGTCATTCTCGTCCTCCCTAGGCTTATTCTAATCCAATTAGGGTTTTTAACCAATCTTGTGCATCCAATATGTGATTTTGTGTCATTGGTTGCACATTTAGGTCATTTTCGTCCTCCCTAGGCTTATTCTAATCCAATTAGGGTTTTTAACCAATCTTGTGCATATAATGAGTGATTTTGTGTCATTGGTAATCCAATTAGGTAATTTTCGTCCTCGCTAGGCTTATTCTAATCCAATTAGGGTTTTTAACCATTCTTGTGCATCCAATATGTGATTTTGTGTCATTTTGGGTCACTGGTTGAACATTTAGGTCATTTTCGTCCTCCCTAGGCTTATTCTAATCCAATTAGGGTTTTTAACCAATCTTGTGCATCCAATATGTGATTTTGTGTCATTTTTTGTCATTGGTTGAACATTTAGGTCATTGTCGTCCTCCCTAGGCTTATTCTAATCCAATTAGGGTTTTTAACCAATCTTGTGCATCCAATATGTGATTTTGTGTCATTGGTTGCACATTTAGGTCATTTTCGTCCTCCCTAGGCTTATTCTAATCCAATTAGGGTTTTTAACCAATCTTGTGCATATAATAAGTGATTTTGTGTTATTGGTAATACAATTAGGTCATTTTCGTCCTCGCTAGGCTTATTCTAATCCAATTAGGGTTTTTAACCAATCTTGTGCATCCAATATGTGATTTTGTGTCATTGGTTGAA
Source organism: Cicer yamashitae (assembly GCA_037974755.1). Classification (NCBI taxonomy): domain Eukaryota; kingdom Viridiplantae; phylum Streptophyta; class Magnoliopsida; order Fabales; family Fabaceae; genus Cicer; species Cicer yamashitae. The sequence goes on from JBBPBQ010000006.1 coordinate 2,723,049, forward strand.
CATTTAGGTCATTTTCGTCCTCCCTAGGCTTATTCTAATCCAATTAGGGTTTTTAACCAATCTTGTGCATCCAATATGTGATTTTGTGTCATTGGTTGAACATTTAGGTCATTTTCATGCTCCAAAGGCTTATTCTAATCCAATTAGGGTTTTTAACCAATCTTGTGCATCCAATATGTGATTTTGTGTCATTGGTTGAACATTTAGGTCATTTTCGTCCTCCCTAGGCTTATTCTAATCCAATTAGGGTTTTTAACCAATCTTGTGCATCCAATATGTGATTTTTTTATCATTTTGTGTTATTGGTTGAACATTTAGGTCATTTTCGTCCTCCCTAGGCTTATTCTAATCCAATTAGGGTTTTTAACCAATCTGCTGCATCCAATATGTGATTTTGTGTCATTGGTTGAACATTTAGGTCATTTTCGTCCTCCCTAGGCTTATTCTAATCCAATTAGGGTTTTTAACCAATCTTGTGCATCCAATATGTGATTTTGTGTCATTGGTTGAACATTTAGGTCATTTTCGTCCTCCCTAGGCTTATTCTAATCCAATTAGGGTTTTTAACCAATCTTGTGCATCCAATATGTGATTTTGCGTCATTGGTTGATCATTTAGGTCATTTTCGTCCTCCCTAGGCTTATTCTAATCCAATTAGGGTTTTTAACCAATCTTGTGCATCCAATATGTGATTTTGTGTCATTTTGTGTCATTGGTTGAACATTTAGGTTATTTTCGTCCTCCCTAGGCTTATTCTAATCTAATTAGGGTTTTTAACCAATCTTGTGCATCCAATATGTGATTTTGTGTCATTGGTTGAACATTTAGGTCATTTTCGTCCTCCCTAGGCTTATTCTAATCCAATTAGGGTTTTTAACCAATCTTGTGCATCCAATATGTGATTTTGTGTCATTGGTTGAACATTTAGGTCATTTTCGTCTTCCCTAAGCTTATTCTAATCCAATTAGGGTTTTTAACCAATCTTGTGCATATAATAAGTGATTTTGTGTCATTGGTAATCCAATTAGGTCATTTTCGTCCTCGCTAGGCTTATTCTAATCCAATTAGGGTTTTTAACCAATCTTGTGCATCCAATATGTGATTTTGTGTCATTTTGTGTCATTGGTTGAACATTTAGGTCATTTTCGTCCTCCCTAGGCTTATTCTAATCCAATTAAGGTTTTTAACCAATCTTGTGCATCCAATGTGTGATTTTGTGTCATTGGTTGAACAATTAGGTCATTTTCGTCCTCCCTAGGCTTATTCTAATCTAATTAGGGTTTTTAACCAATCTTGTGCATCCAATATGTGATTTTGTGTCATTGGTTGAACATTTAGGTCATTTTCGTCCTCCCTAGGCTTATTCTAATCCAATTAGGGTTTTTAACCAATCTTCTGCATCCAATATGTGATTTTGTGTCATTGGTTGCACATTTAGGTCATTTTCGTCCTCCCTAGGCTTATTCTAATCCAATTAGGGTTTTTAACCAATCTTGTGCATCCAATATGTGATTTTGTGTCAATGGTTGAACATTTAGGTCATTTTCGTCCTCCCCAGGCTTATTCTAATCCAATTTGGATTTTTATCCAATCTTGTGCATCCCATATGTGATTTTGTGTCAATTTGTGTCATTGGTTGCACATTTAGGTCATTTTGGTGCTCCCTACGCTTATTCTAATCCAATTAGGGTTTTTAACCAATCTTGTTCATATAATAAGTGATTTTGTGTCATTTGTATTCCAATTAGGTCATTTTCGTCCTCGCTAAACTTATTCTAATCCAATTAGGGTTTTTAACCAATCATGTGCATCCAATATGTGATTTTGTGTCATTGGTTGCACATTTAGGTCATTTTGGTCCTCCCTAGGCTTATTTTAATCCAATTAGGGTTTTTAACCAATCTTGTGCATCCAATATGTGATTTTGTGTCAATGGTTGAACATTTAGGTCATTTTCGTCCTCCCCAGGCTTATTCTAATCCAATTAGGATTTTTATCCAATCTTGTGCATCCCATATGTGATTTTGTGTCAATTTGTGTCATTGGTTGCACATTTAGGTCATTTTGGTGCTCCCTACGCTTATTCTAATCCAATTAGGGTTTTTAACCAATCTTGTTCATATAATAAGTGATTTTGTGTCATTTGTATTCCAATTAGGTCATTTTCGTCCTCGCTAAACTTATTCTAATCCAATTAGGGTTTTTAACCAATCATGTGCATCCAATATGTGATTTTGTGTCATTGGTTGAACATTTGGGTCATTTTGGTCCTCCCTATGCTTATTCTAATCCAATTAGGGTTTTTCACCAATCTTGTGCATCCAATATGTGATTTTCTGTCATTGGTTGCACATTTAAGTCATTTTCGTCCTCCCTAGGCTTATTCGAATCCAATTAGGGTTTTTAACCAATCTTGTGCATCCAATATGTGATTTTCTGTCATTGGTTGAACATTTAGGTCATTTTCGTCCTCCCTAGGCTTATTCTAATCCAATTAGGATTTTTAACCAATCTTGTGCATCCAATATGTGATTTTGTGTCATTTTGTGTCATTGGTTGAACATTTAGGTCATTTTCGTCCCCCATAGGCTTATTCTAAGCCAACTAGGGTTTTTAACCAATCTTGTGCATCCAATATGTGATTTTGTGTCATTGGTTGCACATTTAGGTCATTTTTGTCCTCCCTAGGCTTATTGTAATCCAATTAGGATTTTTATCCAATCTTGTGCATCCAATATGTGATTTTGTGTCATTGGTTGCACATTTAGGTCATTTTCGTCCTCCCTATGATTATTCTAATCCAATTAGGGTTTTTAACCAATCTTGTGCATATAATAAGTGATTTTTTGTCATTGGTAATCCAATTAGGTCATTTTCGTCCTCCCTAGGCTTATTCTCACCCAATTTGGGTTTTTAACCAATCTTGTGCATCCAATATGTGATTTTGTGTCATTGGTTGCACATTTAGGTCATTTTCGTCCTCCCTAGACTTATTCTAATCCAATTAGGGTTTTTAACCAATCTTGTTCATATAATAAGTGATCTTGTGTCATTTGTAATCCAATTAGGTCATTTTCGTCCTCGCTAAACTTATTCTAATCCAATTAGGGTTTTTAACCAATCATGTGCATCCAATATGTGATTTTGTGTCATTGGTTGAACATTTAGGTCATTTTGGTCCACCCTATGCTTATTCTAATCCAATTAGGATTTTTAACCAATCTTGTGCATATAATAAGTGATTTTGTGTTATTGGTAATCCAATTAGGTCATTTTCGTCCTCGCTAAACTTATTCTAATCTAATTAGGGTTTTTGACCAATCTTGTGCATCCAATATGTGATTTTGTGTCATTGGTTGAACATTTAGTTCATTTTCGTCCTCCCTAGGCTTATTCTAATCCAATTAGGGTTTTTAACCAATCTTGTGCATCCAATATGTGATTTTGTGTCATTGGTTGCACATTTAGGTCATTTTCGTCCTCCCTAGGCTTATTCTAATCCAATTAGGGTTTTTAACTAATCTTGTGTATCCAATATGTGACTTTGTGTCATTGGTTGTACATTTAGGTCATTTTGGTCCTCCCTAGGCTTATTCTATTCCAATTACGATTTTTAACCAATCTTGTGCATCCAATATGTGATTTTGTGTCATTGGTTGCACATTTAGGTCATTTTCGTCCTCCCTAGGCTTATTCTAATCCAATTAGGGTTTTTAACCAATCTTGTGCATCCAATATTTGATTTTGTGTCATTGGTTGAACATTTAGGTCATTTTGGTCCTCCCTATGCTTATTCTAATCCAATTAGGGTTTTAA
>JBBPBQ010000006.1:2729474-2766041 GCA_037974755.1 Cicer yamashitae
GGGTTTTTAACCAATCTTGTGCATCCAATATGTGATTTTGTGTCATTGGTTGAACATTTAGGTCATTTTCGTTCTCCCCAGGCTTATTCTAATCCAATTAGGATTTTTATCCAATCTTGTGCATCCAATATGTGATTTTGTGTCAATTTGTGTCATTGGTTGAACATTTAGGTCATTTTCGTCACCCCTAGGCTTATTCTAATCCATTTAGGGTTTTTAACCAATCTTGTACATCCAATATGTGATTTTGTGTCATTGGTTGCACATTTAGGTCATTTTCGTCCTCCCTAGACTTATTCTAATCCAATTAGGGTTTTTAACCAATCTTGTGCATCCAATATGTGATTTTGTGTCATTGGTTGCACATTTAGGTCATTTTCGTCCTCCCTAGGCTTATTCTAATCTAATTAGGGTTTTTAACCAATCTTGTGCATCCAATATGTGATTTTGTGTCATTGGTTGCACATTTAGGTCATTTTCGTCCTCCCTAGGCTTATTCTAATCCAATTAGGCTTTTTAACCAATCTTGTGCATCCAATATGTGATTTTGTGTCATTGGTTGCACATTTAGGTCATTTTCGTCCTCCCTAGGCTTATTCTAATCCAATTAGGGTTTTTAACCAATCTTGTGCATCCAATATGTGACTTTGTGTCATTGGTTGAACATTTAGGTCATTTTGGTCCTCCCTACACTTATTCTAATCCAATTAGGGTTTTTAACCAATCTTGTGCATCCAATATGTGATTTTGTGTCATTGGTTGCACATTTAGGTCATTTTCGTCCTCCCTAGGCTTATTCTAATCCAATTAGGGTTTTTAACCAATCTTGTGCATCCAATATGTGAATTTGTGTCATTGGTTGAACATTTAGGTCATTTTCGTCCTCCCTAGGCTTATTCTAATCCAATTAGGATTTTTAACCAATCTTGTGCATCCAATATGTGATTTTGTGTCATTTTGTGTCATTGGTTGAACATTTAGGTCATTTTCGTCCCCCATAGGCTTATTCTAAGCCAACTAGGGTTTTTAACCAATCTTGTGCATCCAATATGTGATTTTGTGTCATTGGTTGCACATTTAGGTCATTTTCGTCCTCCCTAGGCTTATTGTAATCCAATTAGGATTTTTATCCAATCTTGTGCATCCAATATGTGATTTTGTGTCATTGGTTGCACATTTAGGTCATTTTCGTCCTCCCTATGATTATTCTAATCCAATTAGGGTTTTTAACCAATCTTGTGCATATAATAAGTGATTTTTTGTCATTGGTAATCCAATTAGGTCATTTTCGTCCTCCCTAGGCTTATTCTCACCCAATTTGGGTTTTTAACCAATCTTGTGCATCCAATATGTGATTTTGTGTCATTGGTTGCACATTTAGGTCATTTTCGTCCTCCCTAGACTTATTCTAATCCAATTAGGGTTTTTAACCAATCTTGTGCATCCAATATGTGATTTTGTGTCATTGGTTGATCATTTAGGTCATTTTCGTTCTCCCTAGGCTTATTCTAATCCAATAAGGATTTTTATCCAATCTTGTGCATCCAATATGTGATTTTGTGTCAATTTGTGTCATTGGTTGAACATTTAGGTCATTTTCGTCACCCCTAGGCTTATTCTAATCCATTTAGGGTTTTTAACCAATCTTGTGCATCCAATATGTGATTTTGTGTCATTGGTTGCACATTTAGGTCATTTTCGTCCTCCCTAGACTTATTCTAATCCAATTAGGGTTTTTAACCAATCTTGTGCATCCAATATGTGATTTTGTGTCATTGGTTGCACATTTAGGTCATTTTCGTCCTCCCTATGATTATTCTAATCCAATTAGGGTTTTTAACCAATCTTGTGCATATAATAAGTGATTTTTTTTCATTGGTAATCCAATTAGGTCATTTTCGTCCTCCCTAGGCTTATTCTCACCCAATTTGGGTTTTTAACCAATCTTGTGCATCCAATATGTGATTTTGTGTCATTTTGTGTCATTGGTTGAACATTTTGGTCATTTTCGTCCTCCCTAGGCTTATTCTAATCCATTTAGGGTTTTTAACCAATCTTGTGCATCCAATATGTGATTTTGTGTCATTGGTTGCACATTTAGGTCATTTTCGTCCTCCCTAGGCTTATTCAAATCCAATTAGGGTTTTTAACCAATCTTGTGCATATAATAAGTGATTTTTTGTCATTGGTAATCCAATAAGTTCATTTTCTTCCTCGCTAGACTTATTCTAATCCAATTAGGGTTTTTAACCAATCTTGTGCATCCAATATGTGATTTTGTGTCATTGGTTGAACATTTAGGTCATTTTCGTCCTCCCTAGGCTTATTCTAATCCAATTAGGGTTTTTAACCAATCGTGTGCATCCAATATGTGATTTTGTGTCATTGGTTGAACATTTAGGTCATTTTCGTCCACCCTAGGTTTATTCTAATCCAATTAGGGTTTTTAACCCATCTTGTGCATCCAATATGTGATTTTGTGTCATTTTGTATCATTGGTTGAACATTTAGGTCATTTTCGTCCTCCCTAGGCTTATTCTAATCCAATTAGGGTTTTTAACCAATCTTGTGCATCCAATATGTGATTTTGTGTCATTGGTTGCACATTTAGGTCATTTTCGCCCTCCCTAGGCTTATTCTAATCCAATTCGGGTTTTTAACCAATGTTGTGCATCCAATATGTGACTTTGTGTCACTGGTTGAACATTTAGGTCATTTTGGTCCTCCCGAGGCTTATTCAAATCCAATTAGGGTTTTTAACCAATCTTATGCATCCAATATGTGATTTTGTGTCATTGGTTGCACATTTAGGTCATTTTGGTCCTCCCTAGGCTTATTTTAATCCAATTTGGGTTTTTAACCAATCTTGTGCATCCAATATGTGATTTTGTGTCAATGGTTGAACATTTAGGTCATTTTCGTCCTCCCCAGGCTTATTCTAATCCAATTAGGATTTTTATCCAATCTTGTGCATCCCATATGTGATTTTGTGTCAATTTGTGTCAATTTGTGTCATTGGTTGCACATTTAGGTCATTTTGGTGCTCCCTACGCTTATTCTAATCCAATTAGGGTTTTTAACCTATCTTATGCATCCATTATGTGATTTTGTGTCATTTTGTGTCATTGGTTGAACATTTAGGTCATTTTCGTCCTCCCTAGGCTTATTCTCACCCAATTTGGGTTTTTAACCAATCTTGTGCATCCAATATGTGATTTTGTGTCATTTTGTGTCATTGGTTGAACATTTTGGTCATTTTCGTCCTCCCTAGGCTTATTCTAATCCATTTAGGGTTTTTAACCAATCTTGTGCATCCAATATGTGATTTTGTGTCATTGGTTGCACATTTAGGTCATTTTCGTCCTCCCTAGACTTATTCTAATCCAATTAGGGTTTTTAACCAATCTTGTGCATCCAATATGTGATTTTGTGTCATTGGTTGATCATTTAGGTCATTTTCGTTCTCCCCAGGCTTATTCTAATCCAATAAGGATTTTTATCCAATCTTGTGCATCCAATATGTGATTTTGTGTCAATTTGTGTCATTGGTTGAACATTTAGGTCATTTTCGTCACCCCTAGGCTTATTCTAATCCAATTAGGGTTTTTAACCAATCTTGTGCATCCAATATGTGATTTTGTGTCATTGGTTGCACATTTAGGTCATTTTCGTCCTCCCTAGGCTTATTCTAATCCAATTAGGGTTTTTAACCAATCTTGTGAATATAATAAGTGATTTTGTGTTATTGGTAATCAAATTAGGTCATTTTCGTCCTCGCTAGGCTTATTCTAATCCAATTAGGGTTTTTAACCAATCTTGTGCATCCAATATGTGATTTTGTGTCATTGGTTGAACATTTAGGTCATTTTGGTCATCCCTAGGCATGTTTTAATCCAATTAGGGTTTTTAACCAATCTTGTGCATCCAATATGTGATTTTGTGTCATTGGTTGCACATTTAGGTCATTTTCATCCTCCCTAGGCTTATTCTAATCCAATTAGGGTTTTTAACCAATCTTGTGCATCCAATATGTGATTTTGTATCATTGGTTGAACATTTAGGTCATTTTCGTCCTCCCTAGGCTTATTCTAATCCAATTAGGATTTTTAACCAATCTTGTGCATCCAATATGTGATTTTGTGTCATTGGTTGCACATTTAGGTCATTTTCGTCCTCCCTAGGCTTATTCTAATCCAATTAGGGTTTTTAACCAATCTTGTGCATATAATAAGTGATTTTTTGTCATTGGTAATCCAATTAGGTCATTTTTGTCCTCGCTAGGCTTATTCTAATCCAATTAGGGTTTTTAACCAATCTTGTGCATCCAATATGTGATTTTGTGTCATTGGTTGAACATTTAGGTCATTTTCGTCCTCCCTAGGCTTGTTTTAATCCAATTAAGGTTTTTAACCAATCTTATGCATCCAATATGTGATTTTGTGTCATTGGTTGCACATTTAGGGCATTTTCGTCCTCCCTAGGCTTATTCTAATCATATTAGGGTTTTTAACCAATCTTATGCATATAATAAGTGATTTTTTGTCCTTGGTAAACCAATAAGTTCATTTTCGTCCTCGCTAGACTTATTCTAATCCAATTAGGGTTTTTAACCAATCTTGTGTATCCAATATGTGACTTTGTGTCATTGGTTGAACATTTATGTCATTTTGGTCCTCCCTAGGCTTATTCTAATCCAATTACGATTTTTAACCAATCTTGTGCATCCAATATGTGATTTTGTGTCATTGGTTGCACATTTAGGTCATTTTCGTCCTCCCTAGGCTTATTCTAATCCAATTAGGGTTTTTAACCAATCTTGTGCATCCAATATGTGATTTTGTGTCATTGGTTGAACATTTAGGTCATTTTCGTCCTCCCCAAGCTTATTCTAATCCAATGTTGTGCATCCCGTATGCGATTTTGTGTCAATTTGTGTCATTGGTTGAACATTTAGGTCATTTTCGTCCTCCCTAGGCTTATTCTAATCCAATTAGGGTTTTTAACCAATCTTGTGCATCCAATATGTGATTTTGTGTCATTGGTTGCACATTTAGGTCATTTTGGTCCTCCCTAGGCTTATTTTAATCCAATTAGGGTTTTTAACCAATCTTGTGCATCCAATATGTGATTTTGTGTCAATGGTTGAACATTTAGGTCATTTTCGTCCTCCCCAGGCTTATTCTAATCCAATTAGGATTTTTATCCAATCTTGTGCATCCCATATGTGATTTTGTGTCAATTTGTGTCATTGGTTGCACATTTAGGTCATTTTGGTGCTCCCTACGCTTATTCTAATCCAATTAGGGTTTTTAACCAATCTTGTTCATATAATAAGTGATTTTGTGTCATTTGTATTCCAATTAGGTCATTTTCGTCCTCGCTAAACTTATTCTAATCCAATTAGGGTTTTTAACCAATCATGTGCATCCAATATGTGATTTTGTGTCATTGGTTGAACATTTGGGTCATTTTGGTCCTCCCTATGCTTATTCTAATCCAATTAGGGTTTTTAACCAATCTTGTGCATATAATGAGTGATTTTATGTCATTGGTAATCCAATTAGGTCATTTTCGTCCTCGATAGGCTTATTCTAATCCAATTAGGGTTTTTAACCTATCTTATGCATCCATTATGTGATTTTGTGTCATTTTGTGTCATTGGTTGAACATTTAGGTCATTTTCGTCCTCCCTAGGCTTATTCTAATCCATTTAGGGTTTTTAACCAATCTTGTGCATCCAATATGTGATTTTGTGTCATTGGTTGCACATTTAGGTCATTTTCGTCCTCCCTAGACTTATTCTAATCCAATTAGGGTTTTTAACCAATCTTGTGCATCCAATATGTGATTTTGTGTCATTGGTTGATCATTTAGGTCATTTTCGTTCTCCCTAGGCTTATTCTAATCCAATAAGGATTTTTATCCAATCTTGTGCATCCAATATGTGATTTTGTGTCAATTTGTGTCATTGGTTGAACATTTAGGTCATTTTCGTCACCCCTAGGCTTATTCTAATCCATTTAGGGTTTTTAACCAATCTTGTGCATCCAATATGTGATTTTGTGTCATTGGTTGCACATTTAGGTCATTTTCGTCCTCCCTAGACTTATTCTAATCCAATTAGGGTTTTTAACCAATCTTGTGCATATAATAAGTGATTTTGTGTCATTTGTAATCCAATTAGGTCATTTTCGTCCTCGCTAAACTTATTGTAATCTAATTAGGGTTTTTAACCAATCTTGTGCATCCAATATGTGATTTTGTGTCATTTTGTGTCATTGGTTGAACATTTAAGTCATTTTCGTCCTCCCTAGGCTTATTCTAATCCAATTAGGGTTTTTAACCAATCTTGTGCATCCAATATGTGATTTTGTGTCATTGGTTGCACATTTAGGTCATTTTTGTCCTCCCTAGGCTTATTCTAATCCAATTAAGGTTTTTAACCAATCTTGTGCATATAATAAGTGATTTTCTGTCATCGGTAATCCAATTAGGTGATTTTCGTTCTCGCTAGGCTTATTCTAATCCAATTAGGGTTTTTAACCAATCTTGTGCATCCAATATGTGATTTTGTGTCATTGGTTGCACATTTAGGTCATGTTTGTCCTCCCTAGGCTTATTCTAATCCAATTAGGGTTTTTAACCAATCTTGTGCATCCAATATGTGATTTTGTGTCATTGGTTGCACATTTAGGTCATTTTCGTCCTCCCTAGGCTTATTCTAATCCAATTAGGGTTTTGAACCAATCTTGTGAATATAATAAGTGATTTTGTGTTATTGGTAAACAAATTAGGTCATTTTCGTCCTCGCTAGGCTTATTCTAATCCAATTAGGGTTTTTAACCAATCTTGTGCATCCAATATGTGATTTTGTGTCATTGGTTGAACATTTAGGTCATTTTGGTCATCCCTAGGCATGTTTTAATCCAATTAGGGTTTTTAACCAATCTTGTGCATCCAATATGTGATTTTGTGTCATTGGTTGCACATTTAGGTCATTTTCGTCCTCCCTAGGCTTATTCTAATCCAATTAGGGTTTTTAACCAGTCTTGTGCATCCAATATGTGATTTTGTATCATTGGTTGAACATTTAGGTCATTTTCGTCCTCCCTAGGCTTATTCTAATCCAATTAGGATTTTTAACCAATCTTGTGCATCCAATATGTGATTTTGTGTCATTGGTTGCACATTTAGGTCATTTTCGTCCTCCCTAGGCTTATTCTAATCCAATTAGGGTTTTTAACCAATCTTGTGCATCCAATATGTGATTTTGTGTCATTGGTTGAACATTTAGGTCATTTTGGTCATCCCTAGGCATGTTTTAATCCAATTAGGGTTTTTAACCAATCTTGTGCATCCAATATGTGATTTTGTGTCATTGGTTGCACATTTAGGTCATTTTCATCCTCCCTAGGCTTATTCTAATCCAATTAGGGTTTTTAACCAATCTTGTGCATCCAATATGTGATTTTGTATCATTGGTTGAACATTTAGGTCATTTTCGTCCTCCCTAGGCTTATTCTAATCCAATTAGGATTTTTAACCAATCTTGTGCATCCAATATGTGATTTTGTGTCATTGGTTGCACATTTAGGTCATTTTCGTCCTCCCTAGGCTTATTCTAATCCAATTAGGGTTTTTAACCAATCTTGTGCATATAATAAGTGATTTTATGTTATTGGTAATCAAATTAGGTCATTTTCGTCCTCGCTAGGCTTATTCTAATCCAATTAGGGTTTTTAACCAATCTTGTGCATCCAATATGTGATTTTGTGTCATTGGTTGAACATTTAGGTCATTTTCGTCCTCCCTAGGCTTATTCTATTCCAATTAGGGTTTTTAACCAATCTTGTGCATCCTATATGTGATTTTGTGTCATTGGTTGAACATTTAGGTCATTTTCGTCCTCCCTAGGCTTATTCTAATCCAATTAGGGTTTTTAACCAATCTTGTGCATCCAGTATGTGATTTTGTGTCATTGGTTGCACATTTAGGTCATTTTCGTACTCCCTAGGCTTATTCTAATCCAATTAGGGTTTTTAACCAATCTTGTGCATCCAATAAGTGATTTTGTGTCATTCGTTGGACATTTAGGTCATTTTCGTCCTCCCTAGGCTTATTCTAATCCAATTAGGGTTTTTAACCAATCTTGTGCATCCAATATGTGATTTTGTGTCATTGGTTGCACATTTAGGTCATTTTCGTCCTCCCTAGGCTTATTCTAATCCAATTAGGGTTTTTAACCAATCTTGTGCATCCAATATGTGATTTTGTGTCATTGGTTGAATATTTAGGTCATTTTGGTCCTCCCTATGCTTATTCTAATCCAATTAGGGTTTTAACTAATCTTGTGCATCCAATATGTGATTTTGTGTCAATGGTTGCACATTTAGGTCATTTTCGTCCTCCCTAGGCTTATTCTAATCCAATTAGGGTTTTTAACCAATCTTGTGCATATAATAAGTGATTTTTTGTCATTGGTAATCCATTAAAGTTCATTTTTTTCCTCCCTAGACTTATTCTAATCCAATTAGGGTTTTTAACCAATCTTGTGCATCCAATATGTGATTTTGTGTCATTGGTTGCACATTTAGGTCATTTTCGTCCTCCCTAGGCTTATTCTAATCCAATTAGGGTTTTTAACCAATCTTGTGCATCCAATATGTGATTTTGTGTCATTGGTTGCACATTTAGGTCATTTTAGTGCTCCCTAGGCTTATTCTAATCCAATTAGGGTTTTTAACCAATCTTGTGCATATAATAAGTGATTTTGTGTCATTGGTAATCCAATTAGGTCATTTTCGTCCTCGCTAGGCTTATTCTAATCCAATTAGGGTTTTTAACCAATCTTATGCATCCAATATGTGATTTTGTGTCATTTTGTGTCATTGGTTGAACATTTAGGTCATTTTCGTCCTCGCTAGGCTTATTCTAATCCAATTAGGGTTTTTGACCAATCTTATGCATCCAATATGTGATTTTGTGTCATTTTGTGTCATTGGTTGAACATTTAGGTCATTTTCGTCCTCCCTAGGCTTATTTTAAACCAATTTGGGTTTTTAACCAATCTTGTGGATCCAATATGTGATTTTGTGTCATTGGTTGCACATTTAGGTCATTTTCGTCCTCCCTATGCTTATTCTAATCCAATTAGGGTTTTTAACCAATCTTGTGCATATAATAAGTGATTTTTTGTCATTGGTAATCCAATTAGGTCATTTTCGTCCTCCCTAGGCTTATTCTCACCCAATTTGGGTTTTTAACCAATCTTGTGCATCCAATATGTGATTTTGTGTCATTGGTTGCACATTTAGGTCATTTTCGTCCTCCCTATGCTTATTCTAATCCAATTAGGGTTTTTAACCAATCTTGTGCATATAATAAGTGATTTTGTGTCATTTGTAATCGAATTAGGTCATTTTCGTCCTCGCTAAACTTATTCTAATCCAATTAGGGTTTTTAACCAATCTTGTGCATCCAATATGTGATTTTGTGTCATTGGTTGAACATTTAGGTCATTTTGGTCCTCCCTATGCTTATTCTAATCCAATTAAGGTTTTAACCAATCTTGTGCATCCAATATGTGATTTTGTGTCATTTTGTATTATTGGTTGATCATTTAGGTCATTTTCGTCCTCCCTAGGCTTATTGTAATCCAATTAGGGTTTTTAACCAATCTTGTGAATATAATAAGTGATTTTGTGTTATTGGTAATCAAATTAGGTCATTTTCGTCCTCGCTAGGCTTATTCTAATCCAATTAGGGTTTTTAACCAATCTTGTGCATCCAATATGTGATTTTGTGTCATTGGTTGAACATTTAGGTCATTTTCGTCCTGCCTAGGCTTATTCTAATCCAATTAGGGTTTTTAACCAATCTTGTGCATCCAATATGTGATTTTGTGTCATTGGTTGAACATTTAGGTCATTTTCGTTCTCCCCAGACTTATTCTAATCCAATTAGGATTTTTATCCAATCTTGTGCATCCAATATGTGATTTTGTGTCAATTTGTGTCATTGGTTGAACATTTAGGTCATTTTCGTCACCCCTAGGCTTATTCTAATCCAATTAGGGTTTTTAACCAATCTTGTGCATCCAATATGTGATTTTGTGTCATTGGTTGCACATTTAGGTCATTTTCGTCCTCCCTAGGCTTATTCTAATCCAATTAGGGTCTTTAACCAATCTTATGCATATAATAAGTGATTTTGTGTCATTGGTAATCCAATAAGTTCATTTTCGTCCTCGCTAGACTTATTCTAATCCAATTAGGGTTTTTAACCAATCTTGTGCATCCAATATGTGACTTTGTGTCATTGGTTGAAAATTTAGGTCATTTTGGTGCTCCCTAGACTTATTCTAATCCAATTAGGGTTTTTAACCAATCTTGTGCATCCAATATGTGATTTTGTGTCATTGGTTGCACATTTAGGTCATTTTCGTCCTCCCTAGGCTTATTCTAATCCAATTAGGGTTTTTAACCAATCTTGTGCATCCAATATGTGATTTTGTGTCAATGGTTGAACATTTAGGTCATTTTCGTCCTCCCCAGGCTTATTCTAATCCAATTTGGATTTTTATCCAATCTTGTGCATCCCATATGTGATTTTGTGTCAATTTGTGTCATTGGTTGCACATTTAGGTCATTTTGGTGCTCCCTACGCTTATTCTAATCCAATTAGGGTTTTTAACCAATCTTGTTCATATAATAAGTGATTTTGTGTCATTTGTATTCCAATTAGGTCATTTTCGTCCTCGCTAAACTTATTCTAATCCAATTAGGGTTTTTAACCAATCATGTGCATCCAATATGTGATTTTGTGTCATTGGTTGCACATTTAGGTCATTTTGGTCCTCCCTAGGCTTATTTTAATCCAATTAGGGTTTTTAACCAATCTTGTGCATCCAATATGTGATTTTGTGTCAATGGTTGAACATTTAGGTCATTTTCGTCCTCCCCAGGCTTATTCTAATCCAATTAGGATTTTTATCCAATCTTGTGCATCCCATATGTGATTTTGTGTCAATTTGTGTCATTGGTTGCACATTTAGGTCATTTTGGTGCTCCCTACGCTTATTCTAATCCAATTAGGGTTTTTAACCAATCTTGTTCATATAATAAGTGATTTTGTGTCATTTGTATTCCAATTAGGTCATTTTCGTCCTCGCTAAACTTATTCTAATCCAATTAGGGTTTTTAACCAATCATGTGCATCCAATATGTGATTTTGTGTCATTGGTTGAACATTTGGGTCATTTTGGTCCTCCCTATGCTTATTCTAATCCAATTAGGGTTTTTCACCAATCTTGTGCATCCAATATGTGATTTTCTGTCATTGGTTGCACATTTAAGTCATTTTCGTCCTCCCTAGGCTTATTCGAATCCAATTAGGGTTTTTAACCAATCTTGTGCATCCAATATGTGATTTTCTGTCATTGGTTGAACATTTAGGTCATTTTCGTCCTCCCTAGGCTTATTCTAATCCAATTAGGATTTTTAACCAATCTTGTGCATCCAATATGTGATTTTGTGTCATTTTGTGTCATTGGTTGAACATTTAGGTCATTTTCGTCCCCCATAGGCTTATTCTAAGCCAACTAGGGTTTTTAACCAATCTTGTGCATCCAATATGTGATTTTGTGTCATTGGTTGCACATTTAGGTCATTTTTGTCCTCCCTAGGCTTATTGTAATCCAATTAGGATTTTTATCCAATCTTGTGCATCCAATATGTGATTTTGTGTCATTGGTTGCACATTTAGGTCATTTTCGTCCTCCCTATGATTATTCTAATCCAATTAGGGTTTTTAACCAATCTTGTGCATATAATAAGTGATTTTTTGTCATTGGTAATCCAATTAGGTCATTTTCGTCCTCCCTAGGCTTATTCTCACCCAATTTGGGTTTTTAACCAATCTTGTGCATCCAATATGTGATTTTGTGTCATTGGTTGCACATTTAGGTCATTTTCGTTCTCCCCAGGCTTATTCTAATCCAATTAGGATTTTTATCCAATCTTGTGCATCCAATATGTGATTTTGTGTCAATTTGTGTCATTGGTTGAACATTTAGGTCATTTTCGTCACCCCTAGGCTTATTCTAATCCATTTAGGGTTTTTAACCAATCTTGTGCATCCAATATGTGATTTTGTGTCATTGGTTGCACATTTAGGTCATTTTCGTCCTCCCTAGACTTATTCTAATCCAATTAGGGTTTTTAACCAATCTTGTGCATCCAATATGTGATTTTGTGTCATTGGTTGCACATTTAGGTCATTTTCGCCCTCCCTAGGCTTATTCTAATCCAATTCGGGTTTTTAACCAATGTTGTGCATCCAATATGTGACTTTGTGTCACTGGTTGAACATTTAGGTCATTTTGGTCCTCCCGAGGCTTATTCAAATCCAATTAGGGTTTTTAACCAATCTTATGCATCCGATATGTGATTTTGTGTCATTGGTTGCACATTTAGGTCATTTTGGTCCTCCCTAGGCTTATTTTAATCCAATTTGGGTTTTTAACCAATCTTGTGCATCCAATATGTGATTTTGTGTCAATGGTTGAACATTTAGGTCATTTTCGTCCTCCGCAGGCTTATTCTAATCCAATTAGGATTTTTATCCAATCTTGTGCATCCCATATGTGATTTTGTGTCAATTTGTGTCAATTTGTGTCATTGGTTGCACATTTAGGTCATTTTGGTGCTCCCTACGCTTATTCTAATCCAATTAGGGTTTTTAACCTATCTTATGCATCCATTATGTGATTTTGTGTCATTTTGTGTCATTGGTTGAACATTTAGGTCATTTTCGTCCTCCCTAGGCTTATTCTAATCCAATTAGGGTTTTTAACCAATCTTGTGCATATAATAAGTGATTTTTTGTCATTGGTAATCCAATTAGGTCATTTTCGTCCTCCCTCGGCTTATTCTCACCCAATTTGGGTTTTTAACCAATCTTGTGCATCCAATATGTGATTTTGTGTCATTTTGTGTCATTGGTTGAACATTTTGGTCATTTTCGTCCTCCTTAGGCTTATTCTAATCCATTTAGGGTTTTTAACCAATCTTGTGCATCCAATATGTGATTTTGTGTCATTGGTTGCACATTTAGGTCATTTTCGTCCTCCCTATGCTTATTCTAATCCAATTAGGGTTTTTAACTAATCTTGTGCATATAATAAGTGATTTTGTGTCATTTGTAATCGAATTAGGTCATTTTCGTCCTCGCTAAACTTATTCTAATCCAATTAGGGTTTTTAACCAATCTTGTGCATCCAATATGTGATTTTGTGTCATTGGTTGAACATTTAGGTCATTTTGGTCCTCCCTATGCTTATTCTAATCCAATTAAGGTTTTAACCAATCTTGTGCATCCAATATGTGATTTTGTGTCATTTTGTATTATTGGTTGATCATTTAGGTCATTTTCGTCCTCCCTAGGCTTATTGTAATCCAATTAGGGTTTTTAACCAATCTTGTGAATATAATAAGTGATTTTGTGTTATTGGTAATCAAATTAGGTCATTTTCGTCCTCGCTAGGCTTATTCTAATCCAATTAGGGTTTTTAACCAATCTTGTGCATCCAATATGTGATTTTGTGTCATTGGTTGAACATTTAGGTCATTTTCGTCCTGCCTAGGCTTATTCTAATCCAATTAGGGTTTTTAACCAATCTTGTGCATCCAATATGTGATTTTGTGTCATTGGTTGAACATTTAGGTCATTTTCGTTCTCCCCAGACTTATTCTAATCCAATTAGGATTTTTATCCAATCTTGTGCATCCAATATGTGATTTTGTGTCAATTTGTGTCATTGGTTGAACATTTAGGTCATTTTCGTCACCCCTAGGCTTATTCTAATCCAATTAGGGTTTTTAACCAATCTTGTGCATCCAATATGTGATTTTGTGTCATTGGTTGCACATTTAGGTCATTTTCGTCCTCCCTAGGCTTATTCTAATCCAATTAGGGTTTTGAACCAATCTTGTGAATATAATAAGTGATTTTGTGTTATTGGTAAACAAATTAGGTCATTTTCGTCCTCGCTAGGCTTATTCTAATCCAATTAGGGTTTTTAACCAATCTTGTGCATCCAATATGTGATTTTGTGTCATTGGTTGAACATTTAGGTCATTTTGGTCATCCCTAGGCATGTTTTAATCCAATTAGGGTTTTTAACCAATCTTGTGCATCCAATATGTGATTTTGTGTCATTGGTTGCACATTTAGGTCATTTTCGTCCTCCCTAGGCTTATTCTAATCCAATTAGGGTTTTTAACCAGTCTTGTGCATCCAATATGTGATTTTGTGTCAATTTGTGTCATTGGTTGAACATTTAGGTCATTTTCGTCCTCCCTAGGCTTATTCTAATCCAATTAGGGTTTTTAACCAATCTTGTGCATCCAATATGTGATTTTGTGTCATTGGTTGCACATTTAGGTCATTTTCGTCCTCCCTAGGCTTATTCTAATTCAATTAGGGTTTTTAACCAATATTGTGCATCCAATATGTGTTTTTGTGTCATTGGTTGAAAATTTAGGTCATTTTCGTCCTCCCTAGGCTTATTCTAATCCAATTAGGGTTTTTAACCAATCTTGTGCATCCAATATGTGATTTTGTGTCATTGGTTGAACATTTAGGTCATTTTCGTCCTCCCTAGGCTTATTCTAATCCAATTAGGGTTTTTAACCAATCTTGTGCATCCAATATGTGATTTTGTGTCATCGATTGAATATTTAGGTCATTTTCGTCCTCCCTAGGCTTATTCTAATCCAATTAGGGTTTTTAACCAATCTTGTGCATCCAATATGTGATTTTGTGTCATTGGTTGAACATTTAGGTCATTTTCATCCTCCATAGGCTTATTCTAATCCAATTAGGGTTTTTAACCAATCTTGTTCATCCAATATGTGATTTTGTGTCATTGGTTGACTATTTAGGTCATTTTTGTCCTCCCTAGGCTTATTCTAATACAATTAGGGTTTTTAACCAATCTTGTGCATCCAATATGTGATTTTGTGTCATTGGTTGAACATTTAGGTCATTTTCGTCCTCCCTAGGCTTATTCTAATCCAATTAGGGTTTTTAACCAATCTTGTGCATCCAATATGTGATTTTGTGTCATTGGTTGAACATTTAGGTCATTTTCGTCCTCCCTAGGCTTATTCTAATCCAATTAGGGTTTTTAACCAATCTTGTGCATCCAATATGTGATTTTGTCTCATTGCTTGAACATTTAGATCATTTTCGTCCTCCCTAGGCTTATTCTAATCCAATTAGGGTTTTTAACCAATCTTGTGCATCCAATATGTGATTTTGTGCATTTTGTGTCATTGGTTGAACATTTAGGTCATTTTGGTCCTCCCTAGGCTTATTCTAATCCAATTAGGGTTTTTAACCAATCTTGTGCATCCAATATGTGATTTTGTGTCATTGGTTGAACATTTAGGTCATTTTCGTCCTCCCTCGGCTTATTCTAATCCAATTAGGGTTTTTAATCAATCTTATGCATCCAATATGTGATTTTGTGTCATTGGTTGCACATTTAGGTCATTTTCGTCCTCCCTAGACTTATTCTAATCCAATTAGGGTTTTTAACCAATCTTGTGCATCCAATATGTGATTTTGTGTCATTGGTTGAACATTTAGGTCATTTTCGTTCTCCCCAGGCTTATTCTAATCCAATTAGGATTTTTATCCAATCTTGTGCATCCAATATGTGATTTTGTGTCATTTTGTGTCATTGGTTGAACATTTAGGTCATTTTCGTCACCCCTAGGCTTATTCTAATCCAATTAGGGTTTTTAACCAATCTTGTGCATCCAATATGTGATTTTGTGTCATTGGTTGCACATTTAGGTCATTTTCGTCCTCCCTAGGCTTATTCTAATCCAATTAGGGTTTGTAACCAATCTTGTGCATATAATAAGTGATTTTATGTCATTGGTAATCCAATTAGGTCATTTTTGTCCTCGCTAGGCTTATTCTAATCCAATTAGGGTTTTTAACCAATCTTATGCATCCAATATGTGATTTTGTGTCATTTTGTGTCATAGGTTGAACATTTAGGTCATTTTCGTCCTCCCCAGGCTTATTCTAATCCACTTAGGATTTTTATCCAATCTTTTGCATCCAATATGTGATTTTGTGTCAATTTGTGTCATTGGTTGAACATTTAGGTCATTTTCGTCCTCCCTAGGCTTATTCTAATCCAATTAGGGTTTTTAACCAATCTTGTGCATCCAATATGTGATTTTGTGTCATTGGTTGCACATTTAGGTCATTTTCGTCCTCCCTAGGCTTATTCTAATCCAATTAGGGTTTTTAACCAATCTTGTGCATATAATAAGTTATTTTATTTCATTGGTAACCCAATTAGGTCATTTTCGTACTCGCTAGGCTTATTCTAATCCAATTAGGGTTTTTAACCAATCTTGTGCATCCAATACGTGATTTTGTGTCATTTTGTGTCATTGGTTGAACATTTAGGTCATTTTCGTCCTCCCTAGGCTTATTCTAATCCAATTAGGGTTTTTAACAAAATCATCTACATCCAATATGTGATTTTGTGTCATTGGTTGAACATTTAGGTCATTTTCGTCCTCCCTAGGCTTATTCTAATCCAATTAGGGTTTTTAAACAATCTAGTGCATCCAATATATGATTTTGTGTCATTGGTTGAACATTTAGGTCATTTTCGTCCTCCCTAGGCTTATACTAATCCAATTAGGGTTTTTAACCACTCTTGTGCATCCAATATGTGATTTTGTGTCATTTTGTGTCATTGGTTGAACATTTAGGTAATTTTCGTCCTCCCTAGGCTTATTCTAATCCAATTAGGGTTTTTAACCAATCTTGTGAATCCAATATGTGATTTTGTGTCATTGGTTGCACATTTTGGTCATTTTCGTCCTCCCTAGGCTTATTCTAATCCAATTAGGGTTTTTAACCAATCTTCTACATCCAATATGTGATTTTGTGTCATTGGTTAAACATTTAGGTCATTTTCGTCCTCCCTAGGCTTATTCTAATCCAATTAGGGTTTTTAACCAATCTTGTGCATCCAATATGTGATTTTGTGTCATTGGTTGCACATTTAGGTCATTTTCGTCCTCCCTAGGCTTATTCTAATCCAATTAGGGTTTTTAACCAATCTTGTGCATCCAATATGTGATTTTGTGTCATTGGTTGCACATTTAAGTCATTTTCGTCCTCCCTAGGCTTATTCTAATCCAATTAAGGTTTTTAACCAATCTTGTGCATCCAATATGTGATTTTCTGTCATTGGTTGAACATTTAGGTCATTTTCGTCTTCCCTAGGCTTATTCTAATCCAATTAGGATTTTTAACCAATCTTGTGCATCCAATATGTGATTTTGTGTCATTTTGTGTCATTGGTTGAACATTTAGGTCATTTTCGTCCCCCCTAGGCTTATTCTAAGCCAACTAGGGTTTTTAACCAATCTTGTGCATCCAATATGTGATTTTGTGTCATTGGTTGCACATTTAGGTCATTTTCGTCCTCCCTAGGCTTATTCTAATCCAATTAGGGTTTTTAACCAATCTTGTGCATATAATAAGTGATTTTGTGTTATTGGTAATCCAATAAGGTCATTTTCGTCCTCGCTAGGCTTATTCTAATCCAATTAGGGTTTTTAACCAATCTTGTGCATCCAATATGTGATTTTGTGTCATTGGTTGAACATTTAGGTCATTTTGGTCCTTAGTAGGCTTATTCTAATCCAATTAGGGTTTTTAACCAATCTTGTTCATATAATAAGTGATCTTGTGTCATTTGTAATCCATTGGGTCATTTTCGTCCTCGCTAAACTTATTCTAATCCAATTAGGGTTTTTAACCAATCATGTGCATCCAATATGTGATTTTGTGTCATTTGTTGAACATTTAGGTCATTTTGGTCCTCCCTATGCTTATTCTAATCCAATTAGGGTTTTTAACCAATCTTGTGCATATAATAAGTGATTTTGTGTTATTGGTAATCAAATTAGGTCATTTTCGTCCTCGCTAGGCTTATTCTAATCCAATTAGGGTTTTTAACCAATCTTGTGCATCCAATATGTGATTTTGTGTCATTGGTTGAACATTTAGGTCATTTTCGTCCTCCCTAGGCTTATTCTAATCCAATTAGGGTTTTTAACCAATCTTGTGAATATAATAAGTGATTTTGTGTTATTGGTAATCAAATTAGGTCATTTTCGTCCTCGCTAGGCTTATTCTAATCCAATTAGGGTTTTTAACCAATCTTGTGCATCCAATATGTGATTTTGTGTCATTGGTTGAACATTTAGGTCATTTTCGTCCTGCCTAGGCTTATTCTAATCCAATTGGGGTTTTTAACCAATCTTGTGCATCCAATATGTGATTTTGTGTCATTGGTTGAACATTTAGGTCATTTTCGTTCTCCCCAGGCTTATTCTAATCCAATTAGGATTTTTATCCAATCTTGTGCATCCAATATGTGATTTTGTGTCAATTTGTGTCATTGGTTGAACATTTAGGTCATTTTCGTCACCCCTAGGCTTATTCTAATCCATTTAGGGTTTTTAACCAATCTTGTGCATCCAATATGTGATTTTGTGTCATTGGTTGCACATTTAGGTCATTTTCGTCCTCCCTAGACTTATTCTAATCCAATTAGGGTTTTTAACCAATCTTGTGCATCCAATATGTGATTTTGTGTCATTGGTTGCACATTTAGGTCATTTTCGCCCTCCCTAGGCTTATTCTAATCCAATTCGGGTTTTTAACCAATGTTGTGCATCCAATATGTGACTTTGTGTCACTGGTTGAACATTTAGGTCATTTTGGTCCTCCCGAGGCTTATTCAAATCCAATTAGGGTTTTTAACCAATCTTGTGCATCCAATATGTGATTTTGTGTCATTGGTTGCACATTTAGGTCATTTTTGTCCTCTCTAGGCTTATTCTAATCCAATTAGGGTTTTTAACCAGTCTTGTGCATCCAATATGTGATTTTGTATCATTGGTTGAACATTTAGGTCATTTTCGTCCTCCCTAGGCTTATTCTAATCCAATTAGGATTTTTAACCAATCTTGTGCATCCAATATGTGATTTTGTGTCATTTTGTGTCATTGGTTGAACATTTAGGTCATTTTCGTCCCCCATAGGCTTACTCTAAGCCAACTAGGGTTTTTAACCAATCTTGTGCATCCAATATGTGATTTTGTGTCATTGGTTGCACATTTAGGTCATTTTCGTCCTCCCTAGGCTTATTGTAATCCAATTAGGATTTTTATCCAATCTTGTGCATCCAATATGTGATTTTGTGTCATTAGTTGCACATTTAGGTCATTTTCGTCCTCCCTATGATTATTCTAATCCAATTAGGGTTTTTAACCAATCTTGTGCATATAATAAGTGATTTTTTGTCATTGGTAATCCAATTAGGTCATTTTCGTCCTCCCTAGGCTTATTCTCACCCAATTTGGGTTTTTAACCAATCTTGTGCATCCAATATGTGATTTTGTGTCATTGGTTGCACATTTAGGTCATTTTCGTCCTCCCTAGGCTTATTCTAATCCAATTAGGGTTTTTAACCAATCTTGTGCATATAATAAGTGATTTTGTGTTATTGGTAATCCAATTAGGTCATTTTCATCCTCGCTAGGCTTATTCTAATCCAATTAGGGTTTTTTACCAATCTTGTGCATCCAATATGTGATTTTGTGTCATTGGTTGAACATTTAGGTCATTTTGGTCCTCCCTAGGCTTATTCTAATCCAATTAGGGTTTTTAACCAATCTTGTGCATCCAATATGTGATTTTGTGTCATTGGTTGAACATTTAGGTCATTTTCGTCCTCCCTAGGCTTATTCTAATCCAATTAGGGTTTTTAACCAATCTTGTGCATCCAATATGTGATTTTGTGTCATTGGTTGAACATTTAGGTCATTTTTGTCCTTCCTAGGCTTATTCTAATCCAATTAGGGTTTTTAACCAATCTTGTGCATCCAATATGTGATTTTGTGTCATTTTGTGTCATTGGTTGAACATTTAGGTCATTTTCGTCCTCCCTAGGCTTATTCTAATCGAATTACGGTTTTTAACCAATCTTGTGCATCCAATATGTGATTTTGTGTCATTTTGTGTCATTGGTTGAACATTTAGGTCATTTTCGTCCTCCCTAGGCTTATTCTAATCCAATTAGGGTTTTTAACCAATCTTGTGCATCCAATATGTGATTTTGTGTCATTGGTTGCACATTTAGGTTATTTTCGTCCTCCCTAGGCTTATTCTAATCCAATTAGGGTTTTTAACCAATCTTATGCATCCAATATGTGATTTTGTGTCATTTTGTGTCATTGGTTGAACATTTAGGTCATTTTCGTCCTCGCTAGGCTTATTCTAATCCAATTAGGGTTTTTGACCAATCTTATGCATCCAATATGTGATTTTGTGTCATTTTGTGTCATTGGTTGAACATTTAGGTCATTTTCGTCCTCCCTAGGCTTATTTTAAACAATTTGGGTTTTTAACCAATCTTGTGCATCCAATATGTGATTTTGTGTCATTTTGTGTCATTGGTTGAACATTTTGGTCATTTTCGTCCTCCCTAGGCTTATTCTAAACCATTTAGGGTTTTTAACCAATCTTGTGCATCCAATATGTGATTTTGTGTCATTGGTTGCACATTTAGGTTATTTTCGTCCTCCCTAGGCTTATTCTAATCCAATTAGGGTTTTTAACCAATCTTATGCATCCAATATGTGATTTTGTGTCATTTTGTGTCATTGGTTGAACATTTAGGTCATTTTCGTCCTCGCTAGGCTTATTCTGATGCAATTAGGGTTTTTGACCAATCTTATGCATCCAATATGTGATTTTGTGTCATTTTGTGTCATTGGTTGAACATTTAGGTCATTTTCGTCCTCCCTAGGCTTATTTTAAACAATTTGGGTTTTTAACCAATCTTGTGCATCCAATACGTGATTTTGTGTCATTTTGTGTCATTGGTTGAACATTTTGGTCATTTTCGTCCTCCCTAGGCTTATTCTAAACCATTTAGGGTTTTTAACCAATCTTGTGCATCCAATATGTGATTTTGTGTCATTGGTTGCACATTTAGGTCATTTTCGTCCTCCCTAGACTTATTCTAATCCAATTAGGGTTTTTAACCAATCTTGTGCATCCAATATGTGATTTTGTGTCATTGGTTGATCATTTAGGTCATTTTCGTTCTCCCCAGGCTTATTCTAATCCAATAAGGATTTTTATCCAATCTTGTGCATCCAATATGTGATTTTGTGTCAATTTGTGTCATTGGTTGAACATTTAGGTCATTTTCGTCACCCCTAGGCTTATTCTAATCCAATTAGGGTTTTTAACCAATCTTGTGCATCCAATATGTGATTTTGTGTCATTGGTTGCACATTTAGGTCATTTTCGTCCTCCCTAGGCTTATTCTAATCCAATTAGGGTTTTTAACCAATCTTGTGAATATAATAAGTGATTTTGTGTTATTGGTAATCAAATTAGGTCATTTTCGTCCTCGCTAGGCTTATTCTAATCCAATTAGGGTTTTTATCCAATCTTGTGCATCCAATATGTGATTTTGTGTCATTGGTTGAACATTTAGGTCATTTTGGTCCTCCCTAGGCATGTTTTAATCCAATTAGGGTTTTTAACCAATCTTGTGCATCCAATATGTGATTTTGTGTCATTGGTTGAACATTTAGGTCATTTTGGTCCTCCCTAGGCATGTTTTAATCCAATTAGGGTTTTTAACCAATCTTGTGCATCCAATATGTGATTTTGTATCATTGGTTGAACATTTAGGTCATTTTCGTCCTCCCTAGGCTTATTCTAATCCAATTAGGATTTTTAACCAATCTTGTGCATCCAATATGTGATTTTGTGTCATTGGTTGCACATTTAGGTCATTTTCGTCCTCCCTAGGCTTATTCTAATCCAATTAGGGTTTTTAACCAATCTTGTGAATATAATAAGTGATTTTATGTTATTGGTAATCAAATTAGGTCATTTTCGTCCTCGCTAGGCTTATTCTAATCCAATTAGGGTTTTTAACCAATCTTGTGCATCCAATATGTGATTTTGTGTCATTGGTTGAACATTTAGGTCATTTTCGTCCTGCCTAGGCTTATTCTAATCCAATTAGGGTTTTTAACCAATCTTGTGCATCCAATATGTGATTTTGTGTCATTGGTTGAACATTTAGGTCATTTTGGTCCTCCCTATGCTTATTCTAATCCAATTAAGGTTTTAACCAATCTTGTGCATCCAATATGTGATTTTGTGTCATTTTGTATTATTGGTTGAACATTTAGGTCATTTTCGTCCTCCCTAGGCTTATTGTAATCCAATTAGGGTTTTTAACCAATCTTGTGAATATAATAAGTGATTTTGTGTTATTGGTAATCAAATTAGGTCATTTTCGTCCTCGCTAGGCTTATTCTAATCCAATTAGGGTTTTTAACCAATCTTGTGCATCCAATATGTGATTTTGTGTCATTGGTTGAACATTTAGGTCATTTTCGTCCTGCCTAGGCTTATTCTAATCCAATTAGGGTTTTTAACCAATCTTGTGCATCCAATATGTGATTTTGTGTCATTGGTTGAACATTTAGGTCATTTTCGTTCTCCCCAGGCTTATTCTAATCCAATTAGGATTTTTATCCAATCTTGTGCATCCAATATGTGATTTTGTGTCAATTTGTGTCATTGGTTGAACATTTAGGTCATTTTCGTCACCCCTAGGCTTATTCTAATCCAATTAGGGTTTTTAACCAATCTTGTGCATCCAATATGTGATTTTGTGTCATTGGTTGCACATTTAGGTCATTTTCGTCCTCCCTAGGCTTATTCTAATCCAATTAGGGTTTTGAACCAATCTTGTGAATATAATAAGTGATTTTGTGTTATTGGTAAACAAATTAGGTCATTTTCGTCCTCGCTAGGCTTATTCTAATCCAATTAGGGTTTTTAACCAATCTTGTGCATCCAATATGTGATTTTGTGTCATTGGTTGAACATTTAGGTCATTTTGGTCATCCCTAGGCATGTTTTAATCCAATTAGGGTTTTTAACCAATCTTGTGCATCCAATATGTGATTTTGTGTCATTGGTTGCACATTTAGGTCATTTTCGTCCTCCCTAGGCTTATTCTAATCCAATTAGGGTTTTTAACCAGTCTTGTGCATCCAATATGTGATTTTGTGTCAATTTGTGTCATTGGTTGAACATTTAGGTCATTTTCGTCCTCCCTAGGCTTATTCTAATCCAATTAGGGTTTTTAACCAATCTTGTGCATCCAATATGTGATTTTGTGTCATTGGTTGCACATTTAGGTCATTTTCGCCCTCCCTAGGCTTATTCTAATCCAATTCGGGTTTTTAACCAATGTTGTGCATCCAATATGTGACTTTGTGTCACTGGTTGAACATTTAGGTCATTTTGGTCCTCCCGAGGCTTATTCAAATCCAATTAGGGTTTTTAACCAATCTTGTGCATCCAATATGTGATTTTGTGTCATTGGTTGCACATTTAGGTCATTTTTGTCCTCTCTAGGCTTATTCTAATCCAATTAGGGTTTTTAACCAGTCTTGTGCATCCAATATGTGATTTTGTATCATTGGTTGAACATTTAGGTCATTTTCGTCCTCCCTAGGCTTATTCTAATCCAATTAGGATTTTTAACCAATCTTGTGCATCCAATATGTGATTTTGTGTCATTTTGTGTCATTGGTTGAACATTTAGGTCATTTTCGTCCCCCATAGGCTTACTCTAAGCCAACTAGGGTTTTTAACCAATCTTGTGCATCCAATATGTGATTTTGTGTCATTGGTTGCACATTTAGGTCATTTTCGTCCTCCCTAGGCTTATTGTAATCCAATTAGGATTTTTATCCAATCTTGTGCATCCAATATGTGATTTTGTGTCATTGGTTGCACATTTAGGTCATTTTCGTCCTCCCTATGATTATTCTAATCCAATTAGGGTTTTTAACCAATCTTGTGCATATAATAAGTGATTTTTTGTCATTGGTAATCCAATTAGGTCATTTTCGTCCTCCCTAGGCTTATTCTCACCCAATTTGGGTTTTTAACCAATCTTGTGCATCCAATATGTGATTTTGTGTCATTGGTTGAACATTTTGGTCATTTTCGTCCTCCCTAGGCTTATTCTAATCCATTTAGGGTTTTTAACCAATCTTGTGCATCCAATATGTGATTGTGTCAATTTGTGTCATTGGTTGAACATTTAGGTTATTTTCGTCCTCCCTAGCCTTATTCTAATCCAATTAGGGTTTTTAACCAATTTTGTGCATATAATAAGTGATTTTGTGTTATTGGTAATCCAATAAGGTCATTTTCGTCCTCGCTAGGCTTATTCTAATCCAATTAGGGTTTTTAACCAATCTTGTGCATCCAATATGTGATTTTGTGTCATTGGTTGAACATTTAGGTCATTTTGGTCCTCAGTAGGCTTATTCTAATCCAATTAGGGTTTTTAACCAATCTTGTTCATATAATAAGTGATCTTGTGTCATTTGTAATCCATTGGGTCATTTTCGTCCTCGCTAAACTTATTCTAATCCAATTAGGGTTTTTAACCAATCATGTGCATCCAATATGTGATTTTGTGTCATTGGTTGAACATTTAGGTCATTTTGGTCCTCCCTATGCTTATTCTAATCCAATTAGGGTTTTTAACCAATCTTGTGCATATAATATGTGATTTTGTGTTATTGGTAATCCAATTAGGTCATTTTCGTCCTCGCTAGGCTTATTCTAATCCAATTAGGGTTTTTTACAAATCTTGTGCATCCAATATGTGATTTTGTGTCATTGGTTGAACATTTGGGTCATTTTCGTCCTCCCTAGGCTTATTCTAATCCAATTAGGGTTTTTAACCAATCTTGTGAATATAATAAGTGATTTTGTGTTATTGGTAATCAAATTAGGTCATTTTCGTCCTCGCTAGGCTTATTCTAATCCAATTAGGGTTTTTAACCAATCTTGTGCATCCAATATGTGATTTTGTGTCATTGGTTGAACATTTAGGTCATTTTCGTCCTGCCTAGGCTTATTCTAATCCAATTAGGGTTTTTAACCAATCTTGTGCATCCAATATGTGATTTTGTGTCATTGGTTGAACATTTAGGTCATTTTGGTCCTCCCTATGCTTATTCTAATCCAATTAAGGTTTTAACCAATCTTGTGCATCCAATATGTGATTTTGTGTCATTTTGTATTATTGGTTGATCATTTAGGTCATTTTCGTCCTCCCTAGGCTTATTGTAATCCAATTAGGGTTTTTAACCAATCTTGTGAATATAATAAGTGATTTTGTGTTATTGGTAATCAAATTAGGTCATTTTCGTCCTCGCTAGGCTTATTCTAATCCAATTAGGGTTTTTAACCAATCTTGTGCATCCAATATGTGATTTTGTGTCATTGGTTGAACATTTAGGTCATTTTCGTCCTGCCTAGGCTTATTCTAATCCAATTAGGGTTTTTAACCAATCTTGTGCATCCAATATGTGATTTTGTGTCATTGGTTGAACATTTAGGTCATTTTCGTTCTCCCCAGACTTATTCTAATCCAATTAGGATTTTTATCCAATCTTGTGCATCCAATATGTGATTTTGTGTCAATTTGTGTCATTGGTTGAACATTTAGGTCATTTTCGTCACCCCTAGGCTTATTCTAATCCAATTAGGGTTTTTAACCAATCTTGTGCATCCAATATGTGATTTTGTGTCATTGGTTGCACATTTAGGTCATTTTCGTCCTCCCTAGGCATATTCTAATCCAATTAGGGTTTTGAACCAATCTTGTGAATATAATAAGTGATTTTGTGTTATTGGTAAACAAATTAGGTCATTTTCGTCCTCGCTAGGCTTATTCTAATCCAATTAGGGTTTTTAACCAATCTTGTGCATCCAATATGTGACTTTGTGTCATTGGTTGAACATTTAGGTCATTTTGGTCCTCCCTAGGCATGTTTTAATCCAATTAGGGTTTTTAACCAATCTTGTGCATCCAATATGTGATTTTGTGTCATTGGTTGCACATTTAGGTCATTTTCGTCCTCCCTAGGCTTATTCTAATCCAATTAGGGTTTTTAACCAATCTTGTGCATCCAATATGTGATTTTGTATCATTGGTTGAACATTTAGGTCATTTTCGTCCTCCCTAGGCCTATTCTAATCCAATTAGGATTTTTAACCAATCTTGTGCATCCAATATGTGATTTTGTGTCATTGGTTGCACATTTAGGTCATTTTCGTCCTCCCTAGGCTTATTCTAATCCAATTAGGGTTTTTAACCAATCTTGTGCATATAATAAGTGATTTTTTGTCATTGGTAATCCAATTAGGTCATTTTTGTCCTCGCTAGGCTTATTCTAATCCAATTAGGGTTTTTAACCAATCTTGTGCATCCAATATGTGATTTTGTGTCATTGGTTGAACATTTAGGTCATTTTCGTCCTCCCTAGGCTTATTCTAATCCAATTAGGATTTTTATCCAATCTTGTGCATCCAATATGTGATTTTGTGTCAATTTGTGTCATTGGTTGAACATTTAGGTCATTTTCGTCACCCCTAGGCTTATTCTAATCCAATTAGGGTTTTTAACCAATCTTGTGCATCCAATATGTGATTTTGTGTCATTGGTTGAACATTTAGGTCATTTTCGTCCTCCCTAGGCTTATTCTAATCCAATTAGGGTATTTAACCAATCTTGTGCAACCAATATGTGATTTTGTGTCATTGGTTGAACATTTAGGTCATTTTCGTCCTCCCTAGGCTTATTCTAATCCAATTAGGGTTTTTAACCAATCTTGTGCATCCAATATGTGATTTTGTGTCATTGGTTGCACATTTAGGTCATTTTTATCCTCCCTAGGCTTATTCTAATCCAATTAGGGTTTTTAACCAATCTTGTGCATAAAATAAGTGATTTTATGTCATTGGTAATCCAATTAGGTCATTTTCGTCCTTGCTAGGCTTATTCTAATCCAATTGGGGTTTTTAACCAATCTTGTGCATCCAATATGTGATTTTGTGTCATTGGTTGCACATTTAGGTCATTTTTGTCCTCCCTAGGCTTATTCTAATCCAATTAGGGTTTTTAACCAATCTTGTGCATCCAATATGTGATTTTGTGTCATTCGTTGCACATTTAGGTCATTTTCGTCCTCCCTAGGCTTATTCTAATCCAATTAGGGTTTTTAACCAATCTTGTGCATCCAATATGTGATTTTGTGTCATTGGTTGAACATTTAGGTTATTTTCGTCGTCCCCAGGCTTATTCTAATCCAATTAGGATTTTAATCCAATGTTGTGCATCCCATATGCGATTTTGTGTCATTGGTTGAACATTTAGGTCATTTTCGTCCTCCCTAGGCTTATTCTAATCCAATTAGGGTTTTTAACCAATCTTGTGCATCCAATATGTGATTTTGTGTCATTGGTTGCACATTTAGGTCATTTTTGTCCTCCCTAGGCTTATTCTAATCCAATTAGGGTTTTTAACCAATCTTGTGCATATAATAAGTGATTTTATGTCATTGGTAATCCAATTAGGTCATTTTCGTCCTCCCTAGGCTTATTCTAATCCAATTAGGGTTTTTAACCAATCTTGTGCATCCAATATGTGATTTTGTGTCATTGGTTGCACATTTATGTCATTTTCGTCCTCCCTAGGCTTATTCTAATCCAATTAGGGTTTTTAACCAATCTTGTGCATATAATAAGTGATTTTATGTCATTGGTAATCCAATTAGGTCATTTTCGTCCTCGCTAGGCTTATTCTAATCCAATTAGGGTTTTTAACCAATCTTATGCATCCAATATGTGATTTTGTGTCATTGGTTGAACATTTAGGTCATTTTCGTCCTCCCCAGGCTTATTCTAATCCAATTAGGATTTTTATCCAACATGTGATTTTGTGTCAATTTGTGCCATTGGTTGAACATTTAGGTCATTTTCGTCCTCCCTAGGCTTATTCTAATCCAATTAGGGTTTTTAACCAATCTTATGCATCCAATATGTGATTTTATGTCATTGGTTGCACATTTAGGTCATTTTCGTCCTCCCTAGGCTTATTCTAATCCAATTAGGGTTTTTAACCAATCTTGTGCATATAATAACTGATTTTATGTCATTGGTAATCCAATTAGGTCATTTTCGTCCTCGCTAGGCTTATTTTAATCAAATTAGGGTTTTTAACCAATCTTATGCATCCAATATGTGATTTTGTGTCATTTTGTGTCATTGGTTGAACATTTAGGTCATTTTCGTCCTCCCTAGGCTTATTATAATCCAATTACGATTTTTAACCAATCTTGTGCATCCAATATGTGATTTTGTGTCATTGGTTGAACATTTAGGTCATTTTCGTCCTCCCCAGGCTTATTCTAATCCAATTAGGATTTTTATCCAACATGTGATTTTGTGTCAATTTGTGCCATTGGTTGAACATTTAGGTCATTTTCTTTCTCCCTAGGCTTATTCTAATCCAATTAGGGTTTTTAACCAATCTTATGCATCCAATATGTGATTTTATGTCATTGGTTGCACATTTAGGTCATTTTCGTCCTCCCTAGGCTTATTCTAATCCAATTAGGGTTT
The DNA here is from genome assembly GCA_037974755.1 of Cicer yamashitae. NCBI lineage: Eukaryota > Viridiplantae > Streptophyta > Magnoliopsida > Fabales > Fabaceae > Cicer > Cicer yamashitae. The sequence continues at coordinate 2,758,116 of JBBPBQ010000006.1, forward strand.
TTAACCAATCTTGTGCATATAATAAGTGATTTTATGTCATTGGTAATCCAATTAGGTCATTTTCGTCCTCGTTAGGCTTATTCTAATCCAATTAGGGTTTTTAACCAATCTTATGCATCCAATATGTGATTTTGTGTCATTTTGTGTCATTGGTTGAACATTTAGGTCATTTTCGTCCTCGCTAGGCTTATTCTAATCCAATTAGGGTTTTTGACCAATCTTATGCATCCAATATGTGATTTTATATCATTTTGTGTCATTGGTTGAACATTTAGGTCATTTTCGTCCTCCCTAGGCTTATTTTAAACCAATTTGGGTTTTTAACCAATCTTGTGCATCCAATATGTGATTTTGTGTCATTTTGTGTCATTGGTTGAACATTTAGGTCATTTTCGTCCTCCCTAGGCTTATTCTAATCCAATTAGGGTTTTTAACCAATCTTATGCATCCAATATGTGATTTTATGTCATTGGTTGCACATTTAGGTCATTTTCGTCCTCCCTAGGCTTATTCTAATCCAAGTAGGGTTTTTAACCAATCTTGTGCATATAATAAGTGATTTTATGTCATTGGTAATCCAATTAGGTCATTTTCGTCCTCGCTAGGCTTATTCTAATCCAATTAGGGTTTTTGACCAATCTTATGCATCCAATATGTGATTTTGTGTCATTTTGTGTCATTGGTTGAACATTTAGGTCATTTTCGTCCTCCCTAGGCTTATTTTAAACCAATTTGGGTTTTTAACCAATCTTGTGCATCATATATGTGATTTTGTGTCATTGGTTGCACATTTAGGTCATTTTCGTCCTCCCTATGCTTATTCTAATCCAATTAGGGTTTTTAACCAATCTTGTGCATATAATAAGTGATTTTTTGTCATTGGTAATCCAATTAGGTCATTTTCGTCCTCCCTAGGCTTATTCTAATCCAATTAGGGTTTTTAACCAATCTTGTGTATCCAATATGTGATTTTGTGTCATTGGTTGCACATTTAGGTTATTTTCGTCCTCCCTAGGCTTATTCTAATCCAATTAGGGTTTTTAACCAATCTTGTGCATATAATAAGTGATTTTTTGTCATTGGTAATCCAATTAGGTCATTTTCGTCCTCCCTCGGCTTATTCTCACCCAATTTGGGTTTTTAACCAATCTTGTGCATCCAATATGTGATTTTGTGTCATTTTGTGTCATTGGTTGAACATTTTGGTCATTTTCGTCCTCCCTAGGCTTATTCTAATCCATTTAGGGTTTTTAACCAATCTTGTGCATCCAATATGTGATTTTCTGTCATTGGTTGCACATTTAGGTCATTTTCGTCCTCCCTATGCTTATTCTAATCCAATTAGGGTTTTTAACCAATCTTGTGCATATAATAAGTGATTTTGTGTCATTTGTAATCGAATTAGGTCATTTTCGTCCTCGCTAAACTTATTCTAATCCAATTAGGGTTTTTAACCAATCTTGTGCATCCAATATGTGATTTTGTGTCATTGGTTGAACATTTAGGTCATTTTGGTCCTCCCTATGCTTATTCTAATCCAATTAAGGTTTTAACCAATCTTGTGCATCCAATATGTGATTTTGTGTCATTGGTTGCACATTTACCTCATTTTCGTCCTCCCTAGGCTTATTTTAATCCAATTAGGGTTTTTAACCAATCTTGTGCATCCAATATGTGATTTTGTGTCATTGGTTGCACATTTATTTCATTTTCGTCTTCCCTAGGCTTATTCTAATCCAATTAGGGTTTTTAACCAATCTTGTGCATCCAATATATGATTTTGTTTCATTTTGTGTCATTGGTTGAACATTTAGGTCATTTCGTCCTCCCTAGGCTTATTCAAATCCAATTAGGGTTTTTAACCAATCTTGTGCATATAATATGTGATTTTGTGTCATTGGTAATCCAATTAGGTCATTTTCGTCCTCCCTAGGCTTATTCTCACCCAATTTGGGTTTTTAACCAATCTTGTGCATCCAATACGTGATTTTGTGTCATTTTGTGTCATTGGTTGAACATTTTGGTCATTTTCGTCCTCCCTAGGCTTATTCTAAACCATTTAGGGTTTTTAACCAATCTTGTGCATCCAATATGTGATTTTGTGTCATTGGTTGCACATTTAGGTTATTTTCGTCCTCCCTAGGCTTATTCTAATTCAATTAGGGTTTTTAACCAATCTTATGCATCCAATATGTGATTTTGTGTCATTTTGTGTCATTGGTTGAACATTTAGGTCATTTTCGTCCTCGCTAGGCTTATTCTAATCCAATTAGGGTTTTTGACCAATCTTATGCATCCAATATGTGATTTTGTGTCATTTTGTGTCATTGGTTGAACATTTAGGTCATTTTCGTCCTCCCTAGGCTTATTTTAAACAATTTGGGTTTTTAACCAATCTTGTGCATCCAATATGTGATTTTGTGTCATTTTGTGTCATTGGTTGAACATTTTGGTCATTTTCGTCCTCCCTAGGCTTATTCTAAACCATTTAGGGTTTTTAACCAATCTTGTGTATCCAAAATGTGATTTTGTGTCATTGGTTGCACATTTAGGTTATTTTCGTCCTCCCTAGGCTTATTCTAATCCGATTAGGGTTTTTAACCAATCTTATGCATCCAATATGTGATTTTGTGTCATTGTTTGAACATTTAGGTCATTTTCGTCCTCGCTAGGCTTATTCTAATCCAATTAGGGTTTTTGACCAATCTTATGCATCCAATATGTGATTTTGTGTCATTTTGTGTCATTGGTTGAACATTTAGGTCATTTTCGTCCTCCCTAGGCTTATTTTAAACCAATTTGGGTTTTTAACCAATCTTGTGCATCCAATATGTGATTTTGTGTCATTTTGTGTCATTGGTTGAACATTTAGGTCATTTTCGTCCTCCCTAGGCTTATTCTAATCCAATTATTGTTTTTAACCAATCTTATGCATCCAATATGTGATTTTGTGTCATTGGTTGCACATTTAGGTCATTTTCGTCCTCCCTAGGCTTATTCTAATCCAATTAGGGTTTTTAACTAATCTTGTGCATATAATAAGTGATTTTTTGTCATTGGTAATCCAATTAGGTCATTTTGGTCGTCGCTAGGCTTATTCTAATCCAATTAGGGTTTTTAACCAATCTTGTGCATCCAATATGTGATTTTGTGTCATTTTGTGTCATTGGTTGAACATTTAGGTCATTTCGTCCTCCCTAGGCTTATTCTAATCCAATTAGGGTTTTTAACCAATCTTATGCATCCAATATGTGATTTTGTGTCATTGGTTGCACATTTAGGTCATTTTCGTCCTCCCTAGGCTTATTCTAATCCAATTAGGGTTTTTAACCAATCTTGTGCATATAATAAGTGATTTTGTGTCATTTGTAATCCAATTAGGTCATTTTCGTCCTCGCTAAACTTATTCTAACCCAATTAGGGTTTTTAACCAATCTTGTGCATCCAATATGCGAATTTGTGTCATTGGTTTAACATTTAGGTCATTTTGGTCCTCCCTAGGCTTATTCTAATCAAATTAGGGTTTTTAACCAATCTTGTGCATCCAATATGTGATTTTGTGTCATTGGTTGCACATTTAAGTCATTTTCGTCCTCCCGAGGCTTATTCTAATCCAATTAGGATTTTTATCCAATCTTGTGCATCCAATATGTGATTTTGTGTCAATTTGTGTCATTGGTTGAACATTTAGTTCATTTTCGTCCCCCCTAGGCTTATTCTAACCCAATTACGGTTTTTAACCAATCTTGTGCATCCAATATGTGATTTTGTGTCATTGGTTGCACATTTAGGTCATTTTCGTCCTCCCTAGGCTTATTCTAATCCAATTAGGGTTTTTAACCAATCTTGTGCATATAATAATTGATTTTGTGTTATTGGTAATCCAATTAGGTCATTTTCGTCCTCGCTAGGCTTATTCTAATCCAATTAAGGTTTTTAACCAATCTTCTGCATCCAATATATGATTTTGTGTCATTTGTTGAACATTTAGGTCATTTTGGTCCTCCCTAGGCTTATTCTAATCCAATTAGGGTTTTTAACCAATCTTGTGCATCCAATATGTCGTTTTGTGTCATTGGTTGCACATTTAAGTCATTTTCGTCCTCCCTAGGCTTATTCTAATCCAATTAGGGTTGTTAACCAATCTTGTGCATCCAATATGTGATCTTGTGTCATTGGTTGAACATTTAGGTCATTTTCGTCCTCCCTAGGCTTATTCTAATCCAATTAGGATTTTTAACCAATCTTGTGCATCCAATATGTGATTTTGTGTCATTTTGTGTCATTGGTTGAACATTTAGGTCATTTTCGTCCTCCTTAGGCTTATTCTAATCCAATTTGGATTTTTAACCAATCTTGTGCATCCAATATGTGATTTTGTGTCATTTTGTGTCATTGGTTGAACATTTAGGTCATTTTCGTCCTCCCTAGGCTTATTCTAATCCAATTAGGGTTTTTAACCAATCTTGTGCATCCAATATGTGATTTTGTGTCATTGGTTTAACATTTAGGTCATTTTCGTCCTCCATAGGCCTATTCTAATCCAATTAGGATTTTTAACCAATCTTGTGCATCCAATATGTGATTTTGTGTCATTTTGTGTCATTGGTTGAACATTTAGGTCATTTTCGTCCTCCCTAGGCTTATTCTAATCCAATTAGGGTTTTTAACCAATCTTGTGCATCCAATATGTGATTTTGTGTCATTGGTTGAACATTTAGTTCATTTTCGTCCTCCCTAGGCTTATTCTATTCCATTTAGGGTTTTTAACCAATCTTCTGCATCCAATATGTGATTTTGTGTCATTTTGTGTCATTGGTTCAACATTTAGGTCATTTTCGTCCTCCCTAGGGTTATTTTAATCCAATTAGGATTTTTAACCAATCTTGTGCATCCAATATGTGATTTTGTGTCATTTTGTGTCATTGGTTGAACATTTAGGTCATTTTCGTCCTCCCTAGGCTTATTCTAATCCAATTAGGGTTTTTAACCAATCTTGTGCATCCAATATGTGATTTTGTGTCATTTTGTGTCATTGGTTGAACATATAGATCATTTTCGTCCTCCATAGGCTTATTCTAATCCAATTAGGGTTTTTAACCAATCTTGTGCATCCAATATGTGATTTTGTGTCATTGGTTGAACATTTAGGTCATTTTCGTCCTCCTTAGGCTTATTCTAATCCAATTAGGGTTTTTAACCAATCTTGTGCATCCATTATGTGATTTTGTGTCATTTTGTGTCATTGGTTGAACATTTAGGTCATTTTCGTCCTCCCTAGGCTTATTCTAATCCAATTAGGGTTTTTAACCAATCTTGTGCATCCAATATGTGATTTTATGTCATTGGTTGCACATTTAGGTCATTTTCGTCCTCCCTAGGCTTATTCTAATCCAATTAGGGTTTTTAACCAATCTTGTGCATATAATAAGTGATTTTATGTCATTGGTAATCCAATTAGGTCATTTTCGTCCTCGTTAGGCTTATTCTAATCCAATTAGGGTTTTTAACCAATCTTATGCATCCAATATGTGATTTTGTGTCATTTTGTGTCATTGGTTGAACATTTAGGTCATTTTCGTCCTCGCTAGGCTTATTCTAATCCAATTAGGGTTTTTGACCAATCTTATGCATCCAATATGTGATTTTATATCATTTTGTGTCATTGGTTGAACATTTAGGTCATTTTCGTCCTCCCTAGGCTTATTTTAAACCAATTTCGATTTTTAACCAATCTTGTGCATCCAATATGTGATTTTGTGTCATTTTGTGTCATTGGTTGAACATTTAGGTCATTTTCGTCCTCCCTAGGCTTATTCTAATCCAATTAGGGTTTTTAACCAATCTTATGCATCCAATATGTGATTTTGTGTCATTGGTTGCACATTTAGGTCATTTTCGTCCTCCCTAGGCTTATTCTAATCCAATTAGGGTTTTTAACTAATCTTGTGCATATAATAAGTGATTTTTTGTCATTGGTAATCCAATTAGGTCATTTTCGCCCTCGCTAGGCTTATTCTAATCCAATTAGGGTTTTTAACCAATCTTGTGCATCCGATATGTGATTTTGTGTCATTTTGTGTCATTGGTTGAACATTTAGCTCATTTCGTCCTCCCTAGGCTTATTCTAATCCAATTAGGGTTTTTGACCAATCTTATGCATCCAATATGTGATTTTGTGTCATTTTGTGTCATTGGTTGAACATTTAGGTCATTTTCGTCCTCCCTAGGCTTATTTTAAACCAATTTGGGTTTTTAACCAATCTTGTGCATCCAATATGTGATTTTGTGTCATTTTGTGTCATTGGTTGCACATTTAGGTCATTTTCGTCCTCCCTAGGCTTATTCTAATCCAATTAGGGTTTTTAACCAATCTTGTGCATCCAATATGTTATTTTGTGTCATTGGTTGCACATTTAGGTCATTTTTGTCCTCCCTAGGCTTATTCTAATCCAATTAGGGTTTTTAACCAATCTTGTGCATATAATAAGTGATTTTATGTCATTGGTAATCCAATTAGGTCATTTTCGTCATCTCTAGGCTTCTTCTAATCCAATTGGGGTTTTTAACCAATCTTATGCATCCAATATGTGATTTTGTGTCACTGGTTGCACATTTAGGTCGTTTTTGTCCTCCCTAGGCTTATTCTAATCCAATTAGGGTTTTTAACCAATCTTGTGCATCCAATATGTGATTTTGTGTCATTGGTTGCACATTTAGGTAATTTTTGTCCTCCCTAGGCTTATTCTAATCCAATTAGGATTTTTAACCAATCTTGTGCATCCAATATGTGATTTTATGTCATTGGTTGCACATTTAGGTCATTTTTGTCCTCCCTAGGCTTATTCTAATCCAATTAGGGTTTTTAACCAATCTTGTGCATATAATAAGTGATTTTATGTCATTGGTAATCCAATTAGGTCAATTTCGTCCTCGCTAGGCTTATTCTAATCCAATTAGGGTTTTTGACCAATCTTATGCATCCAATATGTGATTTGTGTCATTTTGTGTCATTGGTTGAACATTTAGGTCATTTTCGTCCTCCCTAGGCTTATTTTAAACCAATTTGGGTTTTTAACCAATCTTGTGCATCCAATATGTGATTTTGTGTCATTTTATGTCATTGGTTGAACATTTAGGTCATTTTCGTCCTCCCTAGGCTTATTCTAATTCAATTAGGGTTTTTAACCAATCTTATGCATCCAATATGTGATTTTATGTCATTGGTTGCACATTTAGGTCATTTTCGTCCTCCCTAGGCTTATTCTAATCCAATTAGGGTTTTTAACCAATCTTGTGCATATAATAAGTGATTTTATGTCATTGGTAATCCAATTAGGTCAATTTCGTCCTCGCTAGGCTTATTCTAATCCAATTAGGGTTTTTGACCAATCTTATGCATCCAATATGTGATTTGTGTCATTTTGTGTCATTGGTTGAACATTTAGGTCATTTTCGTCCTCCCTAGGCTTATTTTAAACCAATTTGGGTTTTTAACCAATCTTGTGCATCCAATATGTGATTTTGTCTCATTTTATGTCATTGGTTGAACATTTAGGTCATTTTCGTCCTCCCTAGGCTTATTCTAATTCAATTAGGGTTTTTAAACAATCTTATGCATCCAATATGTGATTTTGTGTCATTGGTTGCAGATTTAGGTCATTTTCGTCCTCCCTAGGCTTATTCTAATCCAATTAGGGTTTTTAACCAATCTTGTGCATATAATAAGTGATTTTTTGTCATTGGTAATCCAATTAGGTCATTTTCGTCCTCGCTAGGCTTATTCTAATCCAATTAGGGTTTTTAACCAATCTTGTGCATCCAATATGTGATTTTGTGTCATTTTGTGTCATTGGTTGAACATTTAGGTCATTTCGCTCTCCCTAGGCTTATTCTCATCCATTTAGGGTTTTTAACCAATCTTGT
>JBBPBQ010000006.1:2766324-2779506 GCA_037974755.1 Cicer yamashitae
GCTTATTCTAATCCAATTAGGGTTTTTAACCAATCTTGTGCATATCATAAGTGATTTTTTGTCATTGGTAATCCAATTAGGTCATTTTCGTCCTCCCTAGGCTTATTCTCACCCAATTTGGATTTTTAAAAAATCTTGTGCATCCAATATGTGATTTTGTGTCATTTTGTGTCATTGGTTGAACATTGTGGTCATTTTCGTCCTCCCTAGGCTTATTCTAATCCATTTAGGGTTTTTAACCAATCTTGTGCATCCAATATGTGATTTTCTGTCATTGGTTGCACATTTAGGTCATTTTCGTCCTCCCTATGCTTATTCTAATCCAATTAGGGTTTTTAACCAATCTTGTGCATATAATAAGTGATTTTGTGTCATTTGTAATCGAATTAGGTCATTTTCGTCCTCGCTAAACTTATTCTAATCCAATTAGGGTTTTTAACCAATCTTGTGCATCCAATATGTGATTTTATGTCATTGGTTGAACATTTAGGTCATTTTGGTCCTCCCTATGCTTATTCTAATCCAATTAAGGTTTTAACCAATCTTGTGCATCCAATATGTGATTTTGTGTCATTGGTTGCACATTTACCTCATTTTCGTCCTCCCTAGGCTTATTTTAATCCAATTAGGGTTTTTAACCAATCTTGTGCATCCAATATGTGATTTTGTGTCATTGGTTGCACATTTATTTCATTTTCGTCTTCCCTAGGCTTATTCTAATCCAATTAGGGTTTTTAACCAATCTTGTGCATCCAATATGTGATTTTGTGTCATTGGTTGCACATTTAGGTTATTTTCGTCCTCCCTAGGCTTATTCTAATCCAATTAGGGTTTTTAACCAATCTTATGCATCCAATATGTGATTTTGTGTCATTTTGTGTCATTGGTTGAACATTTATGTCATTTTCGTCCTCGCTAGGCTTATTCTGATCCAATTAGGGTTTTTGACCAATCTTATGCATCCAATATGTGATTTTGTGTCATTTTGTGTCATTGGTTGAACATTTAGGTCATTTTCGTCCTCCCTAGGCTTATTTTAAACAATTTGGGTTTTTAACCAATCTTGTGCATCCAATATGTGATTTTGTGTCATTTTGTGTCATTGGTTGAACATTTAGGTCATTTTCGTCCTCCCTAGGCTTATTCTAATCCAATTAGGGTTTTTAACCAATCTTCTACATGCAATATGTGATTTTGTGTCATTGGTTGAACATTTAGGTCATTTTCGTCCTCCCTAGGCTTATTCTAATCCAATTAGGGTTTTTAACCAATCTTGTGCATCCAATATGTGATTTTGTGTCATTGGTTGCACATTTAGGTCATTTTCGTCCTCCCTAGGCTTATTCTAATGCAATTATGGTTTTTAACCAATCTTGTGCATATAATAAGTGATTTTATGTCATTGGTAATCCAATTACGTCATTTTCGTCCTCGCTAGGCTTATTCTAATCCAATTAGGGTTTTTAACCAATCTTATGCATCCAATATGTGATTTTGTGTCATTGGTTGCACATTTAGGTCATTTTCGTCCTCCCTAGGCTTATTCTAATCCAATTAGGGTTTTTAACCAATCTTGTGCATATAATAACTGATTTTGTGTCATTGGTAATCCAATTATGTCATTTTCGTCCTCGTTAGGCTTATTCTAATCCAATTGGGGTTTTTACCCAATCTTATGCATCCAATATGTGATTTTGTGTCATTTTGTGTCATTGGTTGAATATTTAGGTCATTTTCGTCCTCGCTAGGCTTATTCTAATCCAATTAGGGTTTTTGACCAATCTTATGCATCCAATATGTGATTTTGTGTCAATTTGTGTCATTGGTTTAACATTTACGTCATTTTCGTACTCCCTAGGCTTATTCTAATCCAATTAGGGTTTTTAACCAATCTTGTGCATCCAATATGTGATTTTGTGTCATTGGTTGCACATTTAGGTCATTTTCGTCCTCCCTAGGCTTATTCTAATCCAATTAGGGTTTTTAACCAATCTTGTGCATCCAATATGTGATTTTGGGTCATTGGTTGCACATTTAGGTCATTTTCGTCCTCCCTAGGCTTATTCTAATCCAATTAGGGTTTTTAACCAATCTTGTGCATCCAATATGTTATTTTGTGTCATTGGTTGCACATTTAGGTCATTTTCGTCCTCCCTATGCTTATTCTAATCCAATTAGGGTTTTTAACCAATCTTGTGCATATAATAAGTGATTTTATGTCATTGGTAATCCAATTAGGTCATTTTCGTCCTCGCTAGGCTTATTCTAATCCAATTAGGGTTTTTGACCAATCTTATGCATCCAATATGTGATTTTGTGTCATTTTGTGTCATTGGTTGAACATTTAGGTCATTTTCGTCCTCCCTAGGCTTATTTTAAACCAATTTGGGTTTTTAACCAATCTGGTGCATCTAAGATGTGATATTGTGTCATTGGTTGCACATTTAGGTCATTTTCGTCCTCCCTATGCTTATTCTAATCCAATTAGGGTTTTTAACCAATCTTGTGCATTTAATAAGTGATTTTTTGTCATTGGTAATCCAATTAGGTCATTTTCGTCCTCCCTAGGCTTATTCTCACCCAATTTGGGTTTTTAACCAATCTTGTGCATCCAATATGTGATTTTGTGTCATTTTGTGTCATTGGTTGATCATTTTGGTCATTTTCGTCCTCCCTAGGCTTATTCTAAACCATTTAGGGTTTTTAACCAATCTTGTGTATCCAAAATGTGATTTTGTGTCATTGGTTGCACATTTAGGTTATTTTCGTCCTCCCTAGGCTTATTCTAATCCGATTAGGGTTTTTAACCAATCTTATGCATCCAATATGTGATTTTGTGTCATTGGTTGAACATTTAGGTCATTTTCGTCCTCGCTAGGCTTATTCTAATCCAATTAGGGTTTTTGACCAATCTTATGCATCCAATATGTGATTTTGTGTCATTTTGTGTCATTGGTTGAACATTTAGGTCATTTTCGTCCTCCCTAGGCTTATTTTAAACAATTTGGGTTTTTAACCAATCTTGTGCATCCAATATGTGATTTTGTGTCATTTTGTGTCATTGGTTGAACATTTTGGTCATTTTCGTCCTCCCTAGGCTTATTCTAAACCATTTAGGGTTTTTAACCAATCTTGTGTATCCAAAATGTGATTTTGTGTCATTGGTTGCACATTTAGGTTATTTTCGTCCTCCCTAGGCTTATTCTAATCCGATTAGGGTTTTTAACCAATCTTATGCATTCAATATGTGATTTTGTGTCATTGGTTGAACATTTAGGTCATTTTCGTCCTCGCTAGGCTTATTCTAATCCAATTAGGGTTTTTGACCAATCTTATGCATCCAATATGTGATTTTGTGTCATTTTGTGTCATTGGTTGAACATTTAGGTCATTTTCGTCCTCCCTAGGCTTATTTTAAACCAATTTGGGTTTTTAACCAATCTTGTGCATCCAATATGTGATTTTGTGTCATTTTGTGTCATTGGTTGAACATTTAGGTCATTTTCGTCCTCCCTAGGCTTATTCTAATCCAATTAGGGTTTTTAACCAATCTTATGCATCCAATATGTGATTTTATGTCATTGGTTGCACATTTAGGTCATTTTCGTCCTCCCTAGGCTTATTCTAATCCAATTAGGATTTTTAACCAATCTTGTGCATATAATAAGTGATTTTATGTCATTGGTAATCCAATTAGGTCAATTTCGTCCTCGCTAGGCTTATTCTAATCCAATTAGGGTTTTTGACCAATCTTATGCATCCAATATGTGATTTTGTGTCATTTTGTGTCATTGGTTGAACATTTAGGTCATTTTCGTCCTCCCTAGGCTTATTTTAAACCAATTTGGGTTTTTAACCAATCTTGTGCATCCAATATGTGATTTTGTCTCATTTTATGTCATTGGTTGAACATTTAGGTCATTTTCGTCCTCCCTAAGCTTATTCTAATTCAATTAGGGTTTTTAAACAATCTTATGCATCCAATATGTGATTTTGTGTCATTGGTTGCAGATTTAGGTCATTTTCGTCCTCCCTAGGCTTATTCTAATTCAATTAGGGTTTTTAACCAATCTTGTGCATATAATAAGTGATTTTTTGTCATTGGTAATCCAATTAGGTCATTTTCGTCCTCGCTAGGCTTATTCTAATCCAATTAGGGTTTTTAACCAATCTTGTGCATCCAATATGTGATTTTGTGTCATTTTGTGTCATTGGTTGAACATTTAGGTCATTTCGCTCTCCCTAGGCTTATTCTCATCCATTTAGGGTTTTTAACCAATCTTGTGCATCCAATATGTGATTTTGTGTCATTGGTTGCACATTTAGGTCATTTTCGTCCTCCCTATGCTTATTCTAATCCAATTAGGGTTTTTAACCAATCTTGTGCATATAATAAGTGATTTTATGTCATTGGTAATCCAATTAGGTCATTTTCGTCCTCCCTAGGCTTATTCTAATCCAATTAGGGTTTTTAACCAATCTTGTGCATCCAATATGTGATTTTGTGTCATTGGTTGCACATTTAGGTCATTTTCGTCCTCCCTAGGCTTATTCTAATCCAATTAGGGTTTTTAACCAATCTTGTGCATATCATAAGTGATTTTTTGTCATTGGTAATCCAATTAGGTCATTTTCGTCCTCCCTAGGCTTATTCTCACCCAATTTGGATTTTTAACCAATCTTGTGCATCCAATATGTGATTTTGTGTCATTTTGTGTCATTGGTTGAACATTTTGGTCATTTTCGTCCTCCCTAGGCTTATTCTAATCCATTTAGGGTTTTTAACCAATCTTGTGCATCCAATATGTGATTTTGTGTCATTGGTTGCACATTTAGGTCATTTTCGTCCTCCCTAGACTTATTCTAATCCAATTAGGGTTTTTAACCAATCTTGTGCATCCAATATGTGATTTTGTGTCATTGGTTGCACATTTAGGTCATTTTCGTCCTCCCTATGATTATTCTAATCCAATTAGGGTTTTTAACCAATCTTGTGCATATAATAAGTGATTTTTTTTCATTGGTAATCCAATTAGGTCATTTTCGTCCTCCCTAGGCTTATTCTCACCCAATTTGGGTTTTTAACCAATCTTGTGCATCCAATATGTGATTTTGTGTCATTTTGTGTCATTGGTTGAACATTTTGGTCATTTTCGTCCTCCCTAGGCTTATTCTAATCCATTTAGGGTTTTTAACCAATCTTGTGCATCCAATATGTGATTTTGTGACATTGGTTGCACATTTAGGTCATTTTCGGCCGCCCTATGCTTATTCTAATCCAATTAGGGTTTTTAACCAATCTTGTGCATATAATAAGTGATTTTGTGTCATTTGTAATCGAATTAGGTCATTTTCGTCCTCGCTAAACTTATTCTAATCCAATTAGGGTTTTTAACCAATCTTGTGCATCCAATATGTGATTTTGTGTCATTGGTTGAACATTTAGGTCATTTTTGTCCTCCCTATGCTTATTCTAATCCAATTAAGGTTTTAACCAATCTTGTGCATCCAATATGTGATTTTGTGTCATTGGTTGCACATTTACCTCATTTTCGTCCTCCCTAGGCTTATTTTAATCCAATTAGGGTTTTTAACCAATCTTGTGCATCCAATATGTGATTTTGTGTCATTGGTTGCACATTTATTTCATTTTCGTCTTCCCTAGGCTTATTCTAATCCAATTAGGGTTTTTAACCAATCTTGTGCATCCAATATGTGATTTTGTTTCATTTTGTGTCATTGGTTGAACATTTAGGTCATTTCGTCCTCCCTAGGCTTATTCTAATCCAATTAGGGTTTTTAACCAATCTTGTGCATATAATATGTGATTTTGTGTCATTGGTAATCCAAATAGGTCATTTTCGTCCTCCCTAGGCTTATTCTCACCCAATTTGGGTTTTTAACCAATCTTGTGCATCCAATACGTGATTTTGTGTCATTTTGTGTCATTGGTTGAAGATTTTGGTCATTTTCGTCCTCCCTAGGCTTATTCTAAACCATTTAGGGTTTTTAACCAATCTTGTGCATCCAATATGTGATTTTGTGTCATTGGTTGCACATTTAGGTTATTTTCGTCCTCCCTAGGCTTATTCTAATCCAATTAGGGTTTTTAACCAATCTTATGCATCCAATATGTGATTTTGTGTCATTTTGTGTCATTGGTTGAACATTTAGGTCATTTTCGTCCTCGCTAGGCTTATTCTAATGCAATTAGGGTTTTTGACCAATCTTATGCATCCAATATGTGATTTTGTGTCATTTTGTGTCATTGGTTGAACATTTAGGTCATTTTCGTCCTCCCTAGGCTTATTTTAAACAATTTGGGTTTTTAACCAATCTTGTGCATCCAATATGTGATTTTGTGTCATTTTGTGTCATTGGTTGAACATTTAGGTCATTTTCGTCCTCCCTAGGCTTATTCTAATCCAATTAGGGTTTTTAACCAATCTTGTGTATCCAATATGTGATTTTGTGTCATTGGTTGCAGATTCAGGTTATTTTCGTCCTCCCTAGGCTTCTTCTAATCCAATTAGGGTTTTTAACCAATCTTGTGCATATAATAAGTGATTTTTTGTCATTGGTAATCCAATTAGGTCATTTTCGTCCTCCCTCGGCTTATTCTCACCCAATTTGGGTTTTTAACCAATCTTGTGCATCCAATATGTGATTTTGTGTCATTGGTTGAACATTGTGGTCATTTTCGTCCTCCCTAGGCTTATTCTAATCCATTTAGGGTTTTTAACCAATCTTGTGCATCCAATATGTGATTTTGTGTCATTGGTTGCACATTTAGGTCATTTTCGTCCTCCCTATGCTTATTCTAATCCAATTAGGGTTTTTAACCAATCTTGTGGATATAATACGTGATTTTTTGTCATTGGTAATCCAATAAGTTCATTTTCTTCCTCGCTAGACTTATTCTAATCCAATTACGGTTTTTAACCAATCTTGTAAATCCAATATGTGACTTTGTGTCATTGGTTGAACATTTAGGTCATTTTGGTCCTCCCTAGGCTTATTCTAATCCATTTAGGGTTTTTAACCAATCTTGTGCATCCAATATGTGATTTTGTGTCATTGGTTGCACATTTAGGTCATTTTCGTCCTCCCTAGGCTTATTCTAATCCAATTAGGGTTTTTAACCAATCTTATGCATCCAATATGTGATTTTATGTCATTGGTTGCACATTTAGGTCATTTTCGTCCTCCCTAGGCTTATTCTAATCCAATTAGGGTTTTTAACCAATCTTGTGCATATAATAAGTGATTTTATGTCATTGGTAATTCAATTAGGTCATTTTCGTCCTCGCTAGGCTTATTCTAATCCAATTAGGGTTTTTAACCAATCTTATGCATCCAATATGTGATTTTGTGTCATTTTGTGTCATTGGTTGAACATTTAGGTCATTTTCGTCCTCCCTAGGCTTATTCTAATCCAATTACGATTTTTAACCAATCTTGTGCATCCAATATGTGATTTTGTGTCATTGGTTGAACATTTAGGTCATTTTCGTCCTCCCCAGGCTTATTCTAATCCAATTAGGATTTTTATCCAACATGTGATTTTGTGTCAATTTGTGCCATTGGTTGAACATTTAGGTCATTTTCGTCCTCCCTAGGCTTATTCTAATCCAATTAGGGTTTTTAACCAATCTTATGCATCCAATATGTGATTTTATGTCATTGGTTGCACATTTAGGTCATTTTCGTCCTCCCTAGGCTTATTCTAATCCAATTAGGGTTTTTAACCAATCTTGTGCATATAATAAGTGATTTTATGTCATTGGTAATCCAATTAGGTCATTTTCGTCCTTGCTAGGCTTATTTTAATCCAATTAGGGTTTTTAACCAATCTTATGCATCCAATATGTGATTTTGTGTCATTTTGTGTCATTGGTTGAACATTTAGGTCATTTTCGTCCTCCCTAGGCTTATTATAATCCAATTACGATTTTTAACCAATCTTGTGAATCCAATATGTGATTTTGTGTCATTGGTTGAACATTTAGGTCATTTTCGTCCTCCCCAGGCTTATTCTAATCCAATTAGGATTTTTATCCAATCTTGTGCATCCAATATGTGATTTTGTGTCAATTTGTGTCATTGGTTGAACATTTAGGTCATTTTCGTCCTCCCTAGGCTTATTCTAATCCAATTAGGGTTTTTAACCAATCTTGTGCATCCAATATGTGATTTTGTGTCATTGGTTGCACATTTAGGTCATTTTCGTCCTCCCTTGGCTTATTCTAATCCAATTAGGGTTTTTAACCAATCTTGTGCATATAATAAGTGATTTTATGTTATTGGTAATCCTATTAGGTCATTTTCGTCCTCGCTAGGCTTATTCTAATCCAATTAGGGTTTTTAACCAATCTTATGCATCCAATATGTGATTTTGTGTCATTTTGTCTCATTGGTTGAATATTTAGGTCATTTTCGTCCTCCCTAGGCTTATTTTAAACCAATTTGGGTTTTTAACCAATCTTGTGCATCCAATATGTGATTTTGTGTCATTTTATGTCATTGGTTGAACATTTAGGTCATTTTCGTCCTCCCTAGGCTTATTCTAATTCAATTAGGGTTTTTAACCAATCTTATGCATCCAATATGTGATTTTATGTCATTGGTTGCACATTTAGGTCATTTTCGTCCTCCCTAGGCTTATTCTAATCCAATTAGGGTTTTTAACCAATCTTGTGCATATAATAAGTGATTTTATGTCATTGGTAATCCAATTAGGTCAATTTCGTCCTCGCTAGGCTTATTCTAATCCAATTAGGGTTTTTGACCAATCTTATGCATCCAATATGTGATTTTGTGTCATTGGTTGCACATTTAGGTCATTTTCGTCCTCCCTATGCTTATTCTAATCCAATTAGGGTTTTTAACCAATCTTGTGCATATAATAAGTGATTTTTTGTCATTGGTAATCCAATTAGGTCATTTTCGTCCTCCCTAGGCTTATTCTCACCCAATTTGGATTTTTAACAAATCTTGTGCATCCAATATGTGATTTTGTGTCATTTTGTGTCATTGGTTTAACATTTTGGTCATTTTCGTCCTCCCTAGGCTTATTCTAATCCATTTAGGGTTTTTAACCAATCTTGTGCATCCAATATGTGATTTTGTGTCATTGGTTGCACATTTAGGTCATTTTCGTCCTCCCTAGGCTTATTCTAATCCAATTAGGGTTTTTAACCAATCTTATGCATCCAATATGTGATTTTATGTCATTGGTTGCACATTTAGGTCATTTTCGTCCTCCCTATGCTTATTCTAATCCAATTAGGGTTTTTAACCAATCTTGTGCATATAATAAGTGATTTTATGTCATTGGTAATCCAATTAGGTCATTTTCGTCCTCGCTAGGCTTATTCTAATCCAATTAGGGTTTTTAACCAATCTTATGCATCCAATATGTGATTTTGTGTCATTTTGTGTCATTGGTTGAACATTTAGGTCATTTTCGTCCTCGCTAGGCTTATTCTAATCCAATTATGGTTTTTGACCAATCTTATGCATCCAATATGTGATTTTGTGTCATTTTGTGTCATTGGTTGAACATTTAGGTCATTTTCGTCCTCCCTAGGCTTATTTTAAACCAATTTGGGTTTTTAACCAATCTTGTGCATCCAATATGTGATTTTGTGTCATTTTGTGTCATTGGTTGCACATTTAGGTCATTTTCGTCCTCCCTAGGCTTATTCTAATCCAATTAGGGTTTTTAACCAATCTTGTGCATCCAATATGTGATTTTGTGTCATTGGTTGAACATTTAGGTCATTTTTGTCCTCCCTAGGCTTATTCTAATCCAATTAGGGTTTTTAACTAATCTTGTGCATATAATAAGTGATTTTATGTCATTGGTAATCCAATTAGGTCATTTTCGTCCTCACTAGGCTTATTCTAATCCAATTAGGGTTTTTAACCAATCTTGTGCATCCAATATGTGATTTTGTGTCATTGGTTGAACATTTAGGTCATTTTTGTCCTCCCTAGGCTTATTCTAATCCAATTAGGGTTTTTAACCAATCTTGTGCATATAATAAGTGATTTTATGTCATTGGTAATCCAATTAGGTCATTTTCGTCCTCGCTAGGCTTATTCTAATCCAATTAGGGTTTTTAACCAATCTTATGCATCCAATATGTGATTTTGTGTCATTTTGTGTCATTGGTTGAACATTTAGGTCATTTTCGTCCTCCCTAGGCTTATTCTAATCCAATTACGATTTTTAACCAATCTTGTGCATCCAATATGTGATTTTGTGTCATTGGTTGCACATTTAGGTCATTTTCGTCCTCCCTAGGCTTATTCTAATCCAATTAGGGTTTTTAACCAATCTTATGCATCCAATATGTGATTTTATGTCATTGGTTGCACATTTAGGTCATTTTCGTCCTCCCTAGGCTTATTCTAATCCAATTAGGGTTTTTAACCAATCTTATGCATCCAATATGTGATTTTGTGTCATTTTGTGTCATTGGTTGAACATTTAGGTCATTTTCGTCCTCCCTAGGCTTATTCTAATCCAATTACGATTTTTAACCAATCTTGTGCATCCAATATGAGATTTTGTGTCATTGGTTGAACATTTAGGTCATTTTCGTCCTCCCCAAGCTTATTTTAATCCAATTAGGATTTTTATCCAACATGTGATTTTGTGTCAATTTGTGCCATTGGTTGAACATTTAGGTCATTTTCGTCCTCCCTAGGCTTATTCTAATCCAATTAGGGTTTTTAACCAATCTTATGCATCCAATATGTGATTTTATGTCATTGGTTGCACATTTAGGTCATTTTCGTCCTCCCTAGGCTTATTCTAATCCAATTAGGGTTTTTAACCAATCTTGTGCATATAATAAGTGATTTTATGTCATTGCTAATCCAATTAGGTCATTTTCGTCCTCGCTAGGCTTATTTTAATCCAATTAGGGTTTTTAACCAATCTTATGCATCCAATATGTGATTTTGTGTCATTTTGTGTCATTGGTTGAACATTTAGGTCATTTTCGTCCTCCCTAGGCTTATTCTAATCCAATTACGATTTTTAACCAATCTTGTGCATCCAATATGTGATTTTGTGTCATTGGTTGAACATTTAGGTCATTTTCGTCCTCCCCAGGCTTATTCTAATCCAATTAGGATTTTTATCCAATCTTGTGCATCCAATATGTGATTTTGTGACAATTTGTGTCATTGGTTGAACATTTAGGTCATTTTCGTCCTCCCTAGGCTTATTCTAATCCAATTAGGGTTTTTAACCAATCTTGTGCATCCAATATGTGATTTTGTGTCATTGGTTGCACATTTAGGTCATTTTCGTCCTCCCTAGGCTTATTCTAATCCAATTAGGGTGTGTAACCAATCTTGTGCATATAATAAGTGATTTTATGTCATTGGTAATCCAATTAGGTCATTTTCGTCCTCGCTAGGCTTATTCTAATCCAATTAGGGTTTTTAACCAATCTTATGCATCCAATATGTGATTTTGTGTCATTTTGTGTCATTGGTTGAACATTTAGGTCATTTTCGTCCTCCTTAGGCTTATTCTAATCCAATTACGATTTTTAACCAATCTTGTGCATCCAATATGTGATTTAGTGTCATTGGTTGAACATTTAGGTCATTTTCGTCCTCCCCAGGCTTATTCTAATCCAATTAGGATTTTTATCCAACATGTGATTTTGTGTCAATTTGTGCCATTGGTTGAACATTTAGGTCATTTTCGTCCTCCCTAGGCTTATTCTAATCCAATTAGGGTTTTTAACCAATCTTGTGCATATAATAAGTGATTTTATGTCATTGGTAATCCAATTAGGTCATTTTCGTCCTCGCTAGGCTTATTTTAATCCAATTAGGGTTTTTAACCAATCTTATGCATCCAATATGTGATTTTGTGTCATTGGTTGAACATTTAGGTCATTTTCGTCCTCCCTAGGCTTATTATAATCCAATTACGATTTTTAACCAATCTTGTGCATCCAATATGTGATTTTGTGTCATTGGTTGAACATTTAGGTCATTTTCGTCCTCCCCAGGCTTATTCTAATCCAATTAGGATTTTTATCCAACATGTGATTTTGTGTCAATTTGTGCCATTGGTTGAACATTTAGGTCATTTTCGTCCTCCCTAGGCTTATTCTAATCCAATTAGGGTTTTTAACCAATCTTATGCATCCAATATGTGATCTTATGTCATTGGTTGCACATTTAGGTCATTTTCGTCCTCCCTAGGCTTATTCTAATCCAATTAGGGTTTTTAACCAATCTTGTGCATATAATAAGTGATTTTATGTCATTGGTAATCCAATTAGGTCATTTTCGTCCTCGCTAGGCTTATTCTAATCCAAATAGAATTTTTAACCAATCTTGTGCATCCAATATGTGATTTAGTGTCATTTTGTGTTATTGGTTGAACATTTAGGTCATTTTCATCCTCCCTAGGCTTATTCTAATCCAATTAGGGTTTTTAACCAATCTTGTGCATCCAATATGTGATTTTGTGTCATTGGTTGCACATTTAGGTCATTTTCGTCCTCCCTAGGCTTATTCTAATCCAATTAGGGTTTTTAACCAATCTTGTGCATATAATAAGTGGTTTTTTGTCATTGGTAATCCAATTAGGTCATTTTCGTCCTCCCTAGGCTTATTCTCACCCAATTTGGATTTTTAACAAATCTTGTGCATCCAATATGTGATTTTGTGTCATTTTGTGTCATTGGTTTAACATTTTGGTCATTTTCGTACTCCCTAGGCTTATTCTAATCCATTTAGGGTTTTTAACCAATCTTGTGCATCCAATATGTGATTTTGTGTCATTGGTTGCACATTTAGGTCATTTTCGTCCTCCCTAGGCTTATTCTAATCCAATTAGGGTTTTTAACCAATCTTATGCATCCAATATGTGATTTTATGTCATTGGTTGCACAATTAGGTCATTTTCGTCCTCCCTAGGCTTATTCTAATCCAATTAGGGTTTTTAACCAATCTTGTGCATATAATAAGTGATTTTATGTCATTGGTAATCCAATTAGGTCATTTTCGTCCTCGCTAGGCTTATTCTAATCCAATTAGGGTTTTTAACCAATCTTATGCATCCAATATGTGATTTTGTGTCATTTTGTGTCATTGGTTGAACATTTAGGTCATTTTCGTCCTCCCTAGGCTTATTCTAATCCA
>JBBPBQ010000006.1:2780006-2810390 GCA_037974755.1 Cicer yamashitae
CATCCAATATGTGATTTTGTGTCATTGGTTGCAAATTTAGGTCATTTTCATCCTCCCTAGGCTTATTCTAATCCAATTAGGGTTTTTAACCAATCTTGTGCATATAATAAGTGATTTTATGTCATTGGTAATCCAATTAGGTCATTTTCGTCCTCGCTAGGCTTATTCTAATCCAATTAGGGTTTTTAACCAATCTTATGCATCCAATATGTGATTTTGTGTCATTTTGTGTCATTGGTTGAACATTTAGGTCATTTTCGTCCTCCCTAGGCTTATTCTAATCCAATTACGATTTTTAACCAATCTTGTGGATCCAATATGTGATTTTGTGTCATTGGTTGAACATTTAGGTCATTTTCGTCCTCCCCAGGCTTATTCTAATCCAATTAGGATTTTTATCCAATCTTGTGCATCCAATATGTGATTTTGTGTCAATTTGTGTCATTGGTTGAACATTTAGGTCATTTTCGTCCTCCCTAGGCTTATTCTAATCCAATTAGGGTTTTTATCCAATCTTGTGCATCCAATATGTGATTTTGTGTCATTGGTTGCACATTTAGGTCATTTTCGTCCTCCCTAGGCTTATTCTAATCCAATTAGGGTTTTTAACCAATCTTGTGCATATAATAAGTGATTTTATGTCATTGGTAATCCAATTAGGTCATTTTCGTCCTCGCTAGGCTTATTCTAATCCAATTAGGGTTTTAAACCAATCTTATGCATCCAATATGTGATTTTGTGTCATTTTGTGTCATTGGTTGAACATTTAGGTCATTTTTGTCCTACCTAGGCTTTCTTTAAACCAATTTGGGTTTTTAACCAATCTTGTGCATCCAATATGTGATTTTGTGTCATTGGTTGCACATTTAGGTCATTTTCGTCCTCCCTAGCCTTATTCTAATCCAATTAGGGTTTTTAACCAATCTTGTGCATCCAATATGTGATTTTGTGTCATTGGTTGCACATTTAGGTCATTTTCGTCCTCCCTAGGCTTATTCTAATCCAATTAGGGTTTTTAACCAATCTTGGGCATCCAATATGTGATTTTGTGTCATTGGTTGCACATTTAAGTCATTTTCATCCTCCCTAGGCTTATTCTAATCCAATTAGGGTTTTTAACCAATCTTGTGCATATAATAAGTGATTGTATGTCATTGGTAATCCAATTAGGTCATTGTCGTCCTCGCTAGGCTTATTCTAATCCAATTAGAATTTTTAACCAATCTTATGCATCCAATATGTGATTTTGTGTCATTTTGAGTTATTGGTTGAACATTTATGTCATTTTCGTCTTCCCTAGGCTTATTCTAATCCAATTAGGGTTTTTAACCAATCTTGTGCATCCAATATGTGATTTTGTGTCATTGGTTGCACATTTAGGTCATTTTCGTCCTCCCTAGGCTTATTCTAATCCAATTAGGGTTTTTAACCAATCTTGTGCATATAATAAGTGATTTTATGTCATTGGTAATCCAATTAGGTCATTTTCGTCCTCGCTAGGCTTATTCTAATCCAATTAGGGTTTTTAACAAATCTTATGCATCCAATATGTGATTTTGTGTCATTGGTTGAACATTTAGGTCATTTTCGTCCTCCCTCGGCTTATTCTAATCCAATTAGGGTTTTTAATCAATCTTATGCATCCAATATGTGATTTTGTGTCATTGGTTGCACATTTAGGTCATTTTCGTCCTCCCTAGGCTTATTCTAATCCAATTAGGGTTTTTAACCAATCTTGTGCATCCAATATGTGATTTTGTGTCATTTGTAATCCGATTAGGTCATTTTCGTCCTCGCTTAACTTATTCTAATCCAATTAGGGTTTTTAACCAATCTTGTGCATCCAATATGTGATTTTGTGTCATTGGTTTCACATTTACGTCATTTTCGTCCTCCCTAGGCTTATTCTAATCCAATTAGGGTTTTTAACCAATCTTGTGCATATAATAAGTGATTTTATGTCATTGGTAATCCAATTAGGTCATTTTCGTCCTCGCTAGGCTTATTCTAATCCAATTAGGGTTTTTACCCAATCTTATGCATCCAATATGTGATTTTGTGTCATTTTGTGTCATTGGTTGTACATTTTGGTCATTTTCGTCCTCCCTAGGCTTATTCTAATCCAATTAGGGTTTTTAACCAATCTTGTGCATCCAATATGTGATTTTGTGTCATTGGTTGCTCTTTTAGGTCATTTTCGTCCTCCCTAGGCTTATTCTAATCCAATTAGGGTTTTTAACCAATCTTGTGCATCCAATAAGTGATTTTGTGTAATTTTGTGTCATTGGTTGAACATTTAGGTCATTTTCGTCCTCCCTAAGCTTATTCTAATCCAATTAGGGTTTTTAACCAATCTTGTGCATCCAATACGTGATTTTGTGTCATTGGTTGCACATTTAGGTCATTTTCGTCCTCCCTACGCTTATTGTAATCCAATTAGGGTTTTTAACCAATCTTGTGCATCCAATATGTGATTTTTTGTCATTGGTTGAACATTTAGGTCATTTTTGTCCTCCCTAGGCTTATTCTAATCCAATTAGGGTTTTTAACCAATCTTGTGCATCCAATATGTGATTTTGTGTCATTTTGTGTCATTGGTTGAACATTTAGGTCATTTTTGTCCTCCCTAGGCATATTCTAATCCAATTAGGGTTTTTAACCAATCTGGTGCATCCAATATGTGATTTTGTGTCATTTTGTGTCATTGGATGAACATTTAGGTCATTTTCGTCCTCCGTAGGCTTATTCTAATCCAATTACGGTTTTTAACCAATCTTGTGCATCCAATATGTGATTTTGTGTCATTTTGTGTCATTGGTTGAACATTTAGGTCATTTTCGTCCTCCCTAGGCTTATTCTAATCCAATTAGGGTTTTTAACCAATCTTGTGCATCCAATATGTGATTTTGTGTCATTGGTTGCACATTTAGTTCATTTTCGTCCTCCCTAAGCTTATTCTAATCCAATTACGGTTTTTAACCAATCTTGTGCATCCAATATGTGATTTTGTGTCATTTTGTGTCATTGTTGAACATTTAGGTCATTTTCGTCCTCCCTAGGCTTATTCTAATCCAATTAGGGTTTTTAACCAATCTTGTGCATCCAACATGTGATTTTGTGTCATTTTGTGTCATTGGTTGAACATTTAGGTCATTTTCGTCCTCCCTAAGCTTATTCTAAACCAATTAGGGTTTTTAACCAATCTTGTGCATCCAATATGTGATTTTGTGTCATTGGTTGAACATTTAGGTCATTTTCGTCCTCCCTAGGCTTATTCTAATCCAATTAGGGTTTTCAACCAATCTTGTGCATCCAATATGTGATTTTGTGTCATTAGTTGAGCATTTAGATCGTTTTCGTCCTCCCTAGGCTTATTCTAATCCAATTAGGGTTTTTAACCAATCTTGTGCATCCAATATGTGATTTTGTGTCTTTGGTTGAACATTTAGGTCATTTTCGTCCTCCCTAGGTTTATTCTAATCCAATTAGGGTTTTTAACCAATCTTGTGCATCCAATATATGATTTTGTGTCATTAGTTGAACATTTAGGTCGTTTTCGTCCTCCCTAGGCTTATTCTAATCCAATTAGGGTTTTTAACCAATCTTGTGCATCCAATATGTGATTTTGTGTCATTTTGTGTCATTGGTTGAACATTTAGGTCATTTTCGTCCTCCCTAGGCTTATTCTAATCCAATTAGGGTTTTTAACCAATCTTGTGCATCCAATATGTGATTTTGTGTCATTGGTTGATCATTTAGGTCACTTTCGTTCTCCCTAGGCTTATTCTAATCCAATTAGGGTTTTTAACCAATCTTGTGCATCCAATATGTGATTTTGTGTCATTTTGTGTCATTGGTTGAACATTTAGGTCATTTTCGTCCTCCCTAGGCTTATTCTAATCCAATTAGGGTTTTTAACCAATCTTGTGCATCCAATATGTGATTTTGTGTCATTGGTTGAACATTTAGGTCATTTTCGTCCTCCCTAGGCTTATTCTAATCGAATTAGGATTTTTAACCAATCTTGTGCATCCAATATGTGATTTTTTGTCATTTTGTGTCATTGGTTGAACATTTAGGTCATTTTCGTCCTCCCTAGGCTTATTCTAATCCAATTAGGGTTTTTAACCAATCTTGTGCATACAATATGTCATTTTGTGTCATTTTGTGTCATTGGTTGAACATTTAGGTCATTTTCGTCCTCCCTAGGCTTATTCTAATCCAATTAGGGTTTTTAACCAATCTTGTGCATCCAATATGTGATTTTGTGTCATTGGTTGCACATTTTGGTCATTTTCGTCCTCCCTAGGCTTATTCTAATCCAATTAGGGTTTTTAACCAATCTTGTGCATATAATAAGTGATTTTATGTCATTGGTAATCCAATTAGGTCATTTTCGTCCTCGCTAGGCTTATTCTAATCCAATTAGAATTTTTAACCAATCTTGTGCATCCAATATGTGATTTTGTGTCATTGGTTGCACATTTAGGTCATTTTCGTCCTCCCTAGGCTTATTCTAATCCAATTAGGGTTTTTAACCAATCTTGTGCATCCAATATGTGATTTTGTGTCATTGGGTGAACATTTAGGTCATTTTCGTCCTCCCTAGGCTTATTCTAATCAATTTAGGGTTTTTAACCAATCTTGTGCATCCAATATGTGATTTTGTGTCATTGGTTGCACATTTAGGTCATTTTCGTCCTCCCTAGGCTTATTCTAATCCAATTAGGGTTTTTAACCAATCTTGTGCATATAATAAGTGATTTTGTGTCATTGGTAATCCAATAAGTTCATTTTCGTCCTCGCTAGACTTATTCTTATCCAATTAGGGTTTTTAACCAATCTTGTGCATCCAATATGTGACTTTGTGTCATTGGTTGAACATTTAGGTCATTTATGTCCTCCCTAGGCTTATTCTAATCCAATTAGGGTTTTTAACCAATCTTGTGCATCCAATATGTGATTTTGTGTCATTGGATGCACATTTAGGTCGTTTTCGTCCTCCCTAAGCTTATTCTAATCCAATTAGGGTTTTTAACCAATCTTGTGCATCCAATATGTGTTTTTGTGTCATTGGTTGAACATTTAGGTCATTTTCGTCCTCCCCAGGCTTATTCTAATCCAATTAGGATTTTTATCCAATCCTGTGCATCCAATATGTGATTTTGTGTCAATTTGTGTCATTGGTTGAACATTTAGGTCATTTTCGTCCTCCCTAGGCTTATTCTAATCCAATTAGGGTTTTTAACCAATCTTGTGCATCCAATATGTGATTTTGTGTCATTGGTTGCACATTTAGGTCATTTTCGTCCTCCCTAGGCTTATTCTAATCCAATTAGGGTTTTTAACCAATCTTGTGCATATAATAAGTGATTTTGTGTCATTGGTAATCCAATAAGTTCATTTTCGTCCTCGCTAGACTTATTCTTATCCAATTAGGGTTTTTAACCAATCTTGTGCATCCAATATGTGACTTTGTGTCATTGGTTGAAAATTTAGGTCATTTATGTCCTCCCTAGGCTTATTCTAATCCAATTAGGGTTTTTAACCAATCTTGTGCATCCAATATGTGATTTTGTGTCATTGGTTGCACATTTAGGTCATTTTCGTCCTCCCTAGGCTTATTCTAATCGAATTAGGGTTTTTAACCAATCTTGTGCATATAATAAGTGATTTTATGTCATTGGTAATCCAATTAGGTCATTTTCGTCCTCGCTAGGCTTATTCTAATCCAATTAGGGTTTTTAACCAATCTTATGCATCCAATATGTGATTTTGTGTCATTTTGTGTCATTGGTTGAACATTTAGGTCATTTTCGTCCTCCCTAGGCTTATTTTAAACTAATTTGGGTTTTTAACCAATCTTGTGCATCCAATATGTGATTTTGTGTCATGGTTGAACATTTAGGTCATTTTCGTCCTCCCTAGGCTTATTCTAATCCAATTAGGGTTTTTAACCAATCTTGTGCATGTAATATGTGATTTTGTGTCATTGGTTGCACATTTAGGTCATTTTTGTCCTCCCTAGGCTTATTCTATTCCAATTAGGGTTTTTAACCAATCTTGTGCATATAATAAGTGATTTTATCTCATTGGTAATCCAATTAGGTCATTTTCGTCCTCGCTACGCTTATTCTAATCCAATTAGGGTTTTTAACCAATCTTATGCATCCAATATGTGATTTTGTGTCATTTTGTGTCATTGGTTGAACATTTAGGTCATTTTCGTCCTCCCTAGGCTTATTTTAAACCAATTTGGGTTTTTAACCAATCTTGTGCATCCAATATGTGATTTTGTGTCATTTTATGTCATTGGTTGAACATTTAGGTCATTTTCGTCCTCCCTAGGCTTATTCTAATTCAATTAGGGTTTTTAACCAATCTTATGCATCCAATATGTGATTTTGTGTCATTGGTTGCAAATTTAGGTCATTTTCATCCTCCCTAGGCTTATTCTAATCCAATTAGGGTTTTTAACCAATCTTGTGCATATAATAAGTGATTTTATGTCATTGGTAATCCAATTAGGTCATTTTCGTCCTCGCTAGGCTTATTCTAATCCAATTAGGGTTTTTAACCAATCTTATGCATCCAATATGTGATTTTGTGTCATTTTGTGTCATTGGTTGAACATTTAGGTCATTTTCGTCCTCCCTAGGCTTATTCTAATCCAATTACGATTTTTAACCAATCTTGTGCATCCAATATGTGATTTTGTGTCATTGGTTGAACATTTAGGTCATTTTCGTCCTCCCCAGGCTTATTCTAATCCAATTAGGATTTTTATCCAATCTTGTGCATCCAATATGTGATTTTGTGACAATTTGTGTCATTGGTTGAACATTTAGGTCATTTTCGTCCTCCCTAGGCTTATTCTAATCCAATTAGGGTTTTTAACCAATCTTGTGCATCCAATATGTGATTTTGTGTCATTGGTTGCACATTTAGGTCATTTTCGTCCTCCCTAGGCTTATTCTAATCCAATTAGGGTGTGTAACCAATCTTGTGCATATAATAAGTGATTTTATGTCATTGGTAATCCAATTAGGTCATTTTCGTCCTCGCTAGGCTTATTCTAATCCAATTAGGGTTTTTAACCAATCTTATGCATCCAATATGTGATTTTGTGTCATTTTGTGTCATTGGTTGAACATTTAGGTCATTTTCGTCCTCCTTAGGCTTATTCTAATCCAATTACGATTTTTAACCAATCTTGTGCATCCAATATGTGATTTAGTGTCATTGGTTGAACATTTAGGTCATTTTCGTCCTCCCCAGGCTTATTCTAATCCAATTAGGATTTTTATCCAACATGTGATTTTGTGTCAATTTGTGCCATTGGTTGAACATTTAGGTCATTTTCGTCCTCCCTAGGCTTATTCTAATCCAATTAGGGTTTTTAACCAATCTTGTGCATATAATAAGTGATTTTATGTCATTGGTAATCCAATTAGGTCATTTTCGTCCTCGCTAGGCTTATTTTAATCCAATTAGGGTTTTTAACCAATCTTATGCATCCAATATGTGATTTTGTGTCATTTTGTGTCATTGGTTGAACATTTAGGTCATTTTCGTCCTCCCTAGGCTTATTATAATCCAATTACGATTTTTAACCAATCTTGTGCATCCAATATGTGATTTTGTGTCATTGGTTGAACATTTAGGTCATTTTCGTCCTCCCTAGGCTTATTCTAATCCAATTAGGATTTTTATCCAATCTTGTGCATCCAATATGTGATTTTGTGTCAATTTGTGTCATTGGTTGAACATTTAGGTCATTTTCGTCCTCCCTAGGCTTATTCTAATCCAATTAGGGTTTTTAACCAATCTTGTGCATCCAATATGTGACTTTGTGTCATTGGTTGAACATTTAGGTCATTTTGGTCCTCCCTAGGCTTATTCTAATCCAATTAGGGTTTTTAACCAATCTTGAGCATCCAATATGTGATTTTGTGTCATTGGTTGCACATTTAGGTCATTTTCGTCCTCCCTAAGCTTATTCTAATCGAATTAGGGTTTTTACTCAATCTTATGCATCCAACATGTGATTTTGTGTCATTGGTTGAACATTTAGGTCATTTTCGTCCTCCCCAGGCTTATTCTAATCCACTTAGGATTTTTATCCAATCTTGTGCATCCAATATGTGATTTTGTGTCAATTTGTGTCATTGGTTGAACATTTAAGTCATTTTCGTCCTCCCTACGCTTATTCTAATCCAATTAGGGTTTTTAACCATTCTTGTGCATCCAATATGTGATTTTGTGTCATTGGTTGCACATTTAGGTCATTTTCGTCCTCCCTAGGCTTATTCTAATCGAATTAGGGTTTTTAACCAATCTTGTGCATATAATAAGTGATTTTATGTCATTGGTAATCCAATTAGGTCATTTTCGTCCTCGCTAGGCTTATTCTAATCCAATTAGGGTTTTTAACCAATCTTATGCATCCAATATGTGATTTTGTGTCATTTTGTGTCATTGGTTGAACATTTAGGTCATTTTCGTCCTCCTTAGGCTTATTCTAATCCAATTACGATTTTTAACCAATCTTGTGCATCCAATATGTGATTTAGTGTCATTGGTTGAACATTTAGGTCATTTTCGTCCTCCCCAGGCTTATTCTAATCCAATTAGGATTTTTATCCAACATGTGATTTTGTGTCAATTTGTGCCATTGGTTGAACATTTAGGTCATTTTCGTCCTCCCTAGGCTTATTCTAATCCAATTAGGGTTTTTAACCAATCTTGTGCATATAATAAGTGATTTTATGTCATTGGTAATCCAATTAGGTCATTTTCGTCCTCGCTAGGCTTATTTTAATCCAATTAGGGTTTTTAACCAATCTTATGCATCCAATATGTGATTTTGTGTCATTGGTTGAACATTTAGGTCATTTTCGTCCTCCCTAGGCTTATTATAATCCAATTACGATTTTTAACCAATCTTGTGCATCCAATATGTGATTTTGTGTCATTGGTTGAACATTTAGGTCATTTTCGTCCTCCCCAGGCTTATTCTAATCCAATTAGGATTTTTATCCAACATGTGATTTTGTGTCAATTTGTGCCATTGGTTGAACATTTAGGTCATTTTCGTCCTCCCTAGGCTTATTCTAATCCAATTAGGGTTTTTAACCAATCTTATGCATCCAATATGTGATTTTATGTCATTGGTTGCACATTTAGGTCATTTTCGTCCTCCCTAGGCTTATTCTAATCCAATTAGGGTTTTTAACCAATCTTATGCATCCAATATGTGATTTTGTGTCATTTTGTGTCATTGGTTGAACATTTAGGTCATTTTCGTCCTCCCTAGGCTTATTTTAAACCAATTTGGGTTTTTAACCAATCTTGTGTATCCAATATGTGATTTTGTGTCATTTTGTGTCATTGGTTGAACATTTAGGTCATTTTCGTCCTCCCTAGGCTTATTCTAATCCAATTAGGGTTTTTAACCAATCTTATGCATCCAATATGTGATTTTATGTCATTGGTTGCACACTTAGGTCATTTTCGTCCTCCCTAGGCTTATTCTAATCCAATTAGGGTTTTTAACCAATCTTGTGCATATAATAAGTGATTTTATGTCATTGGTAATCCAATTAGGTCATTTTCGTCCTCGCTAGGCTTATTCTAATCCAATTAGGGTTTTTGACCAATCTTATGCATCCAATATGTGATTTTGTGTCATTTTGTGTCATTGGTTGAACATTTAGGTCATTTTCGTCCTCCCTAGGCTTATTTTAAACCAATTTTGGTTTTTAACCAATCTTGTGGATCCAATATGTGATTTTGTGTCATTTTATGTCATTGGTTGAACATTTAGGTCATTTTCGTCCTCCCTAGGCTTATTCTAATTCAATTAGGGTTTTTAACCAATCTTATGCATCCAATATGTGATTTTGTGTCATTGGTTGCAAATTTAGGTCATTTTCGTCCTCCCTAGGCTTATTCTAATCCAATTAGGGTTTTTAACCAATCTTGTGCATATAATAAGTGATTTTTTGTCATTGGTAATCCAATTAGGTCATTTTCGTCCTTGCTAGGCTTATTCTAATCCAATTAGGGTTTTTAACCAATCTTGTGCATCCAATATGTGA
This sequence comes from Cicer yamashitae, assembly GCA_037974755.1. Taxonomy (NCBI): domain Eukaryota; kingdom Viridiplantae; phylum Streptophyta; class Magnoliopsida; order Fabales; family Fabaceae; genus Cicer; species Cicer yamashitae. Next base: position 2,790,107 of record JBBPBQ010000006.1, read on the forward strand.
TTTTGTGTCATTTTGTGTCATTGGTTCAACATTTAGGTCATTTCGCCCTCCCTAGGCTTATTCTAATCCATTTAGGGTTTTTAACCAATCTTATGCATCCAATATGTGATTTTGTGTCATTGGTTGCACATTTAGGTCATTTTCGTCCTCCTTATGCTTATTCTAATCCAATTAGGGTTTTTAACCAATCTTGTGCATATAATAAGTGATTTTTTGTCATTGGTAATCCAATTAGGTCATTTTCGTCCTCCCTAGGCTTATTCTAATCCAATTAGGGTTTTTAACCAATCTTGTGCATCCAATATGTGATTTTGTGTCATTGGTTGCACATTTAGGTCATTTTCGTCCTCCCTAGGCTTATTCTAATCCAATTAGGGTTTTTAACCAATCTTGTGCATATAATAAGTGATTTTTTGTCATTGGTAAACCAATAAGATTATTTTCGTCCTCGCTAGACTTATTCTAATCCAATTAGGGTTTTTAACCAATCTTGTGCATATAATAAGTGATTTTTTGTCATTGGTAATCCAATAAGTTCATTTTCTTCCTCGCTAGACTTATTCTAATCCAATTAGGGTTTTTAACCAATCTTGTGCATCCAATATGTGACTTTGTGTCATTGGTTGAACATTTAGGTCATTTAGGTCCTCCCTAGGCTTATTCTAATCCAATTAGGATTTTTAACCAATCTTGTGCATCCAATATGTGATTTTGTGTCATTGGTTGAAAATTTAGGTCATTTTCGTCCTCCTCAGGCTTATTCTAATCCAATTAGGATTTTTAACCAATCTTGTGCATATAATAAGTGATTTTATGTCATTGGTAATCCAATTAGGTAGTTTTCGTCCTCGCTAGGCTTATTCTAATCCAATTAGGGTTTTTAACCAATCTTATGCATCCAATATGTGATTTTGTGTCATTTTGTGTCATTGGTTGAACATTTAGGTCATTTTCGTCCTCCCTAGGCTTATTTTAAACCAATTTGGGTTTTTAACCAATCTTGTGCATCCAATATGTGATTTTGTGGTTGCACATTTAGGTCATTTTCGTACTCCCTAGGCTTATTCTAATCCAATTAGGGTTTTTAACCAATCTTGTGCATCTAATATGTGATTTTGTGTCATTGGTTGAACATTTAGGTCATTTTCGTCCTCCCCAGGATTATTCTTATCCAATTAGGATTTTTATCCAATCTTGTGCATCCCATATGTGATTTTGTGTCAATTTGTGTCATTGGTTGCACATTTAGGTCATTTTGGTCCTCCCTAGGCTTATTCTAATCCAATTAGGGTTGTTAACCAATCTTGTTCTTATTGTAAGTGATTTTGTGTCATTTGTAATCCAATTAGGTCATTTTCATCCTTGCTAAACTTATTCTAATCCAATTAGGGTTTTTAACCAATCATGTGCATCCAATATGTGATTTTGTATCATTGGTAATCCAATAAGTTCATTTTCGTCCTCGCTAGACTTATTGTAATCTAATTAGGGTTTTTATCCAATCTTGTGCATCCAATATGTGACTTTGTGTCATTGGTTGAACATTTAGGTCATTTTCGTCCTCCCTAGGCTTATTCTAATCCAATTAGGGTTTTTAACCAATCTTGTGCATATAATAAGTGATTTTTTGTCATTGGTAATCCAATTAGGTCATTTTCGTCCTCCCTAGGCTTATTCTAATCCAATTAGGGTTTTTAACCAATCTTGTGCATCCAATATGTGATTTTGTGTCATTTTGTGTCATTGGTTGAACATTTAGGTCATTTTCGTCCTCCATAGGCTTATTTTAATCCAATCAGCGTTTTTAACCAATCTTATGCCTCCAATATGTGATTTTGTGTCATTGGTTGCACACTTAGGTCATTTTCGTCCTCCCTAGGCTTATTCTAATCCAATTAGGGTTTTTAACCAATCTTGTGCATATAATAAGTGATTTTGTGTCATTTGTAATCCAATTAGGTCATTTTCGTCCTCGCTAAACTTATTCTAATCCCATTAGGGTTTTTAACCAATCTTGTGCATCCAATATGTGATTTTGTGTCATTGGTTGAACATTTTGGTCATTTTGTTCCTCCCTATGCTTATTCTAATCCAATTAGGGTTTTAACCAATCTTGTGCATCCAATATGTGATTTTATGTCATTGGTTGCACATTTACGTCATTTTCGTCCTCCCTAGGCTTATTGTAATCCAATTAGGATTTTTAACCAATCTTGTGCATCCAATATGTGATTTTGTGTCATTGGTTGCACATTTATGTCATTTTCGTCCTCCCTAGGCTTATTCTAATCCAATTAGGGTTTTTAACCAATCTTGTGCATATAATAAGTGATTTTATGTCATTGGTAATCCAATTAGGTCATTTTCGTCCTCGCTAGGCTTATTCTAATCCAATTAGAATTTTTAACCAATCTTATGCATCCAATATGTGATTTTGTGTCTTTTTGTGTTATTGGTTGAACATTTAGGTCATTTTCGTCCTCCCTAGGCTTATTCTAATCCAATTAGGGTTTTTAACCAATCTTGTGCATCCAATATGTGATTTTGTGTCATTTTGTGTCATTGGTTGAACATTTAGGTCATTTCGTCCTCCCTAGGCTTATTCTAAAACAATTAGGGTTTTTAACCAATCTTGTGCATCCAATATGTGATTTTGTGTCATTTTGTGTCATTGGTTGAACATTTAGGTCATTTTCGTCCTCCCTAGGCTTATTCTAATCCAATTAGGGTTTTTAACCAATCTTGTGCATCCAATATGTGATTTTGTGTCATTGGTTGAACATTTAGGTCGTTTTCGTCCTCCCTAGGCTTATTCTAATCCAATTAGGGTTTTTAACAAATCTTGTGCATCCAATATGTGATTTTGTGTCATTGGTTGAACATTTAGGTCATTTTCGTCCTCCCTAGGCTTATTCTAATCCAATTAGGATTTTTATCCAATCTTGTGCATCCAATATGTGATTTTGTGTCAATTTGTGTCATTGGTTGAACATTTAGGTCATTTTCGTCCTCCCTAGGCTTATTCTAATCCAATTAGGGTTTTTAACCAATCTTGTGCGTCCAATATGTGATTTTGTGTCATTGGTTGCACATTTAGGTCATTTTCGTCCTCCCTAGGCTTATTCTAATCCAATTAGGGTTTTTAACCAATCTTGTGCATATAATAAGTGATTTTATGTTATTGGTAATACTATTAGGTCATTTTCGTCCTCGCTAGGCTTATTCTAATCCAATTAGGGTTTTTAACCAATCTAATGCATCCAATATGTGATTTTGTGTCATTTTGTGTCATTGGTTGAACATTTAGGTCATTTTCGTCCTCGCTAGGCTTATTCTAATCCAATTAGGGTTTTTGACCAATCTTATGCATCCAATATGTGATTTTGTGTAATTTTATGTCATTGGTTGAACATTTAGGTCATTTTCATTCTCCCTAGGCTTATTTTAAACCAATTTGGGTTTTTAACCAATCATGTGCATCCAATATGTGATTTTGTGTCATTTTGTGTCATTGGTTGCACATTTAGGTCATTTTCGTCATCCCTAGGCTTATTCTAATCCAATTAGGGTTTTTAACCAATCTTGTGCATATAATAAGTGATTTTTTGTCATTGGTAATCCAATTAGGTCATTTTTGTCCTCGCTAGGCTTATTCTAATCCAATTAGGGTTTTTAACCAATCTTGTGCATCCAATATGTGATTTTGTGTCATTGGTTGAACATTTAGGTCATATAGGTCGTCGCTAGGCTTATTCTAATCCAATTAGGATTTTTAACCAATCTTGTGCATCCAATATGTGATTTTGTGTCATTGGTTGAAAATTTAGGTCATTTTCGTCCTCCTCAGGCTTATTCTAATCCAATTAGGATTTTTAACCAATCTTGTGCATATAATAAGTGATTTTATGTCATTGGTAATCCAATTAGGTAGTTTTCGTCCTCGCTAGGCTTATTCTAATCCAATTAGGGTTTTTAACCAATCTTATGCATCCAATATGTGATTTTGTGTCATTTTGTGTCATTGGTTGAACATTTAGGTCATTTTCGTCCTCCCTAGGCTTATTTTAAACCAATTTGGGTTTTTAACCAATCTTGTGCATCCAATATGTGATTTTGTGGTTGCACATTTAGGTCATTTTCGTACTCCCTAGGCTTATTCTAATCCAATTAGGGTTTTTAACCAATCTTGTGCATCTAATATGTGATTTTGTGTCATTGGTTGAACATTTAGGTCATTTTCGTCCTCCCCAGGATTATTCTTATCCAATTAGGATTTTTATCCAATCTTGTGCATCCCATATGTGATTTTGTGTCAATTTGTGTCATTGGTTGCACATTTAGGTCATTTTGGTCCTCCCTAGGCTTATTCTAATCCAATTAGGGTTGTTAACCAATCTTGTTCTTATTGTAAGTGATTTTGTGTCATTTGTAATCCAATTAGGTCATTTTCATCCTTGCTAAACTTATTCTAATCCAATTAGGGTTTTTAACCAATCATGTGCATCCAATATGTGATTTTGTATCATTGGTAATCCAATAAGTTCATTTTCGTCCTCGCTAGACTTATTGTAATCTAATTAGGGTTTTTATCCAATCTTGTGCATCCAATATGTGACTTTGTGTCATTGGTTGAACATTTAGGTCATTTTCGTCCTCCCTAGGCTTATTCTAATCCAATTAGGGTTTTTAACCAATCTTGTGCATATAATAAGTGATTTTTTGTCATTGGTAATCCAATTAGGTCATTTTCGTCCTCCCTAGGCTTATTCTAATCCAATTAGGGTTTTTAACCAATCTTGTGCATCCAATATGTGATTTTGTGTCATTTTGTGTCATTGGTTGAACATTTAGGTCATTTTCGTCCTCCATAGGCTTATTTTAATCCAATCAGCGTTTTTAACCAATCTTATGCCTCCAATATGTGATTTTGTGTCATTGGTTGCACACTTAGGTCATTTTCGTCCTCCCTAGGCTTATTCTAATCCAATTAGGGTTTTTAACCAATCTTGTGCATATAATAAGTGATTTTGTGTCATTTGTAATCCAATTAGGTCATTTTCGTCCTCGCTAAACTTATTCTAATCCCATTAGGGTTTTTAACCAATCTTGTGCATCCAATATGTGATTTTGTGTCATTGGTTGAACATTTTGGTCATTTTGTTCCTCCCTATGCTTATTCTAATCCAATTAGGGTTTTAACCAATCTTGTGCATCCAATATGTGATTTTATGTCATTGGTTGCACATTTACGTCATTTTCGTCCTCCCTAGGCTTATTGTAATCCAATTAGGATTTTTAACCAATCTTGTGCATCCAATATGTGATTTTGTGTCATTGGTTGCACATTTATGTCATTTTCGTCCTCCCTAGGCTTATTCTAATCCAATTAGGGTTTTTAACCAATCTTGTGCATATAATAAGTGATTTTATGTCATTGGTAATCCAATTAGGTCATTTTCGTCCTCGCTAGGCTTATTCTAATCCAATTAGAATTTTTAACCAATCTTATGCATCCAATATGTGATTTTATGTCATTTTGTGTAATTGGTTGAACATTTAGGTCATTTTCGTCCTCCCTAGGCTTATTCTAATCCAATTAGGGTTTTTAACCAATCTTGTGCATCCAATATGTGATTTTGTGACATTGGTTGCACATTTAAGTCATTTTCGTCCTCCCTAGGCTTATTCTAATCCAATTAGGGTTTTTCACCAATCTTGTGCATATAATACGTGATTTTTTGTCATTGGTAATCCATAAGTTCATTTTCTTCCTCGCTAGACTTATTCTAATCCAATTAGGGTTTTTAACCAATCTTATGCATCCAATATGTGATTTTGTGTCATTTTGTGTCATTGGTTGAACATTTAGGTCATTTTCGTCCTCCCTAGGATTATTCTAATCCAATTACGATTTTTAACCAATCTTGTGCATCCAATATGTGATTTTGTGTCATTGGTTGAACATTTAGGTCATTTTCGTCCTCCCCAGGCTTATTCTAATCCAAATAGGATTTTTATCCAATATGTGATTTTGTGTCAATTTGTGTCATTGGTTGAACATTTAGGTCATTTTCGTCCTCCCTAGGCTTATTCTAATCCAATTAGGGTTTTTAACCAATCTTGTGCATATAATAAGTAATTTTATGTCATTGGAAATCCAATTAGGTCATTTTCGTCCTCGCTAGGCTTATTCTAATCCAATTAGAATTTTTAACCAATCTTATGCATCCAATATGTGATTTTGTATCATTTTGTGTCATTGGTTGAACATTTAGGTCATTTTCGTCCTCCCTAGGATTATTCTAATCCAATTACGATTTTTAACCAATCTTGTGCATCCAATATGTGATTTTGTGTCATTGGTTGAACATTTAGGTCATTTTCGTCCTCCCCAGGCTTATTCTAATCCAATTAGAATTTTTATCCAATCTTGTGCATCCAATATGTGATTTTGTGTCAATTTGTGTCATTGGTTGAACATTTAGGTCATTTTCGTCCTCCCTAGGCTTATTCTAATCCAATTAGGGTTTTTAACCAATCTTGTGCATCCAATATGTGATTTTGTGTCATTGGTTGCACATTTAGGTCATTTTCGTCCTCCCTTGGCTTATTCTAATCCAATTAGGGTTTTTAACCAATCTTGTGCATATAATAAGTGATTTTATGTTATTGGTAATCCTATTAGGTCATTTTCGTCCTCGCTAGGCTTATTCTAATCCAATTAGGGTTTTTAACCAATCTTATGCATCCAATATGTGATTTTGTGTCATTTTGTGTCATTGGTTGAACATTTAGGTCATTTTCGTCCTCCCTAGGCTTATTTTAAACAAATTTGGGTTTTTAACCAATCTTGTGCATCCAATATGTGATTTTGTGTCATTGGTTGCACATTTAGGTCATTTTCGTTCTCCCTAGGCTTATTCTAATCCAATTAGGGTTTTTAACCAATCTTGTGCATCCAATATGTGATTTTGTGTCATTGGTTGAACATTTAGGTCATTTTCGTCCTCCCCAGGCTTATTCTTATCCAATTAGGATTTTTATCCAATCTTGTGCATCCCATATGTGATTTTATGTCAATTTGTGTCATTGGTTGCACATTTAGGTCATTTTGGTCCTCCTTAGGCTTATTCTAATCCAATTAGGGTTGTTAACCAATCTTGTTCTTATAGTAAGTGATTTTGTGTCATTTGTAATCCAATTAGGTCATTTTCGTCCTCGCTAAACTTATTCTAATCCAATTAGGGTTTTTAACCAATCATGTGCATCCAATATGTGATTTTGTGTCATTGGTAATCCAATAAGTTCATTTTCGTCCTCGCTAGACTTATTGTAATCCAATTAGGGTTTTTAACCAATCTTGTGCATCCAATATGTGACTTTGTGTCATTGGTTGAACATTTAGGTCATTTTCGTCCTCCCTAGGCTTATTCTAATCCAATTAGGGTTTTTAACCAATCTTATGCATCCAATATGTGATTTTGTGTCATTGGTTGCACATTTAGGTCATTTTCGTCCTCCCTAGGCTTATTCTAATCCAATTAGGGTTTTTAACCAATCATGTGCATCCAATATGTGATTTTGTGTCATTGGTTGAACATTTAGGTCATTTTCGTCCTCCCTAGGCTTATTCTAATCCAATTAGGGTTTTTAACCAATCTTGTGCATCCAATATGTGATTTTGTGTCATTTCGTGTCATTGGTTGAACATTTAGGTCATTTTCGTCCTCCCTAGGCTTATTCTAATCCAATTAGGGTTTTTAACCAATCTTGTGCATCCAATATGTGATTTTGTGTCATTGGTTGCACATTTAGGTCATTTTCGTCCTCCCTAGGCTTATTGTAATCCAATTAGAGTTTTTAACCAATCTTATGCATCCAATATGTGATTTTGTGTCATTGGTTGCACATTTAGGTCATTTTCGTCCTCCCTAGGCTTATTCTAATCCAATTAGGGTTTTTAACCAATCTTGTGCATATAATAAGTGATTTTATGTCATTGGTAATCCAATTAGGTCATTTTCGTCCTCGCTAGGCTTATTCTAATCCAATTAGAATTTTTAACCAATCTTATGCATCCAATATGTGATTTTGTGTCATTGGTTGCACATTTAGGTCATTTTCGTCCTCCCTAGGCTTATTCTAATCCAATTAGGGTTTTTAACCAATCTTGTGCATATAATAAGTGATTTTATGTCATTGGTAATCCAATTAGGTCATTTTCGTCCTCGCTAGGCTTATTCTAATCCAATTAGAATTTTTAACCACTCTTATGCATCCAATATGTGATTTTGTGTCATTTTGTGTTATTGGTTGAACATTTAGGTCATTTTCTTCCTCCCTAGGCTTATTCTAATCCAATTAGAGTTTTTAACCAATCTTGTGCATCCAATATGTGATTTTGTGTCATTGGTTGCACATTTAGGTCATTTTCGTCCTCCCTAGGCTTATTCTAATCCAATTAGGGTTTTTAACCAATCTTGTGCATATAATAAGTGATTTTTTGTCATTGGTAATCCAATTAGGTCATTTTTGTCCTCGCTAGGCTTATTCTAATCCAATTAGGGTTTTTAACCAATCTTGTGCATCCAATATGTGATTTTGTGTCATTGGTTGAACATTTAGGTCATTTTCGTCCTCCCTAGGCTTGTTTTAATCCAATTAAGGTTTTTAACCAATCTTATGCATCCAATATGTGATTTTGTGTCATTGGTTGCACATTTAGGGCATTTTCGTCCTCCCTAGGCTTATTCTAATCATATTAGGGTTTTTAACCAATCTTATGCATATAATAAGTGATTTTTTGTCCTTGGTAAACCAATAAGTTCATTTTCGTCCTCGCTAGACTTATTCTAATCCAATTAGGGTTTTTAACCAATCTTGTGTATCCAATATGTGACTTTGTGTCATTGGTTGAACATTTATGTCATTTTGGTCCTCCCTAGGCTTATTCTAATCCAATTACGATTTTTAACCAATCTTGTGCATCCAATATGTGATTTTGTGTCATTGGTTGCACATTTAGGTCATTTTCGTCCTCCCTAGGCTTATTCTAATCCAATTAGGGTTTTTAACCAATCTTGTGCATCCAATATGTGATTTTGTGTCATTGGTTGAACATTTAGGTCATTTTCGTCCTCCCCAAGCTTATTCTAATCCAATGTTGTGCATCCCGTATGCGATTTTGTGTCAATTTGTGTCATTGGTTGAACATTTAGGTCATTTTCGTCCTCCCTAGGCTTATTCTAATCCAATTAGGGTTTTTAACCAATCTTGTGCATCCAATATGTGATTTTGTGTCATTGGTTGCACATTTAGGTCATTTTCATCCTCCCTTGGCTTATTCTAATCCAATGAGGGTTTTTAACCAATCTTGCGCATCCAATATGTGATTTTGTGTGATTTTGTGTCATTGGTTGCACACTTAGGTAATTTTTTTTTCTCCCTAGGCTTATTCTAATCTAATTAGGGTTCTTAACAAATCTTGTGCATATAATAAGTGATTTTGTGTCATTGGTAATCCAATTAGGTCATCTTCGTCCTCGCTAGGCTTATTCTAATCCAATTAGGGTTTTTAACCAATCTTGTGTATCCAATATGTGATTTTGTGTCATTTTGTGTGATCGATTGAACATTTAGGTAATTTTCGTCCTCCTTAGGCTTATTCTAATCCAATTAAGGTTTTTAACCAATCTTGTGCATCCAATATGTGATTTTGTGTCATTGGTTTTACATTTAGATCATTTTCGTCCTCCCTAGGCTTATTCTAATCCTATTAGGGTTTTTAACCAATCTTGTGCACATAATAAATGATTTTGTGTCATTGGTAATCCAATTAGGTCATGTTCGTCCTCGATAGGCTTATCCTCATCCAATTAGGTTTTTTAACCAATCTTATGCATCCAATATGTGATTTTGTGTCATTTTGTGTCATTGGTAATCCAATTAGGTCATTTTCGTCCTCGCTAGGCTTATTCTAATCCAATTAGGGTTTTTAACCAATCTTGTGTATCCAATATGTGATTTAGTGTCATTTTGTGTCATTGGTTGAACATTTAGGTCATTTTCGTCCTCCCTAGGCTTATTCTAATCCAATTAGGGTTTTTAACCAATCTTGTGCATCCAATATGTGATTTTGTGTCATTGGTTGCACATTTAGGTCATTTTCATCCTCCCTAGGCTTATTCTAATCCAATTAGGGTTTTTAACCAATCTTGTGCATCCAATATGTGATTTTGTGTCATTGGTTGAACATTTAGGCAAATTTCGTCCTCCCCAGGCTTATTCTAATCCAATTAGGATTTTCGTCCAATCTTGTGCATCCCATATGTGATTTTGTGTCAATTTGTGTCATTGGTTGAACATTTAGGTCATTTTCGTCCTCCCTAGGCTTATTCTAATCCAATTAGGGTTTTTAACCAATCATGTGCATCCAATATGTGATTTTGTGTCATTGGTAATCCAATAAGTTCATTTTCGTCCTCGCTAGACTTATTGTAATCCAATTAGGGTTTTTAACCAATCTTGTGCATCCAATATGTGACTTTGTGTCATTGGTTGAACATTTAGGTCATTTTCGTCCTCCTTAGGCTTATTCTAATCCAATTAGGGTTTTTAACCAATCTTGTGCATATAATAAGTGATTTTATGTCATTGGTAATCCAATTAGGTCATTTTCGTCCTCGCTAGGCTTATTCTAATCCAATTAGGGTTTTTAACCAATCTTATGCATCCAATATGTGATTTTGTGTCATTTTGTGTCATTGGTTGAACATTTAGGTCATTTTCGTCCTCCCTAGGATTATTCTAATCCAATTACGATTTTTAACCAATCTTGTGCATCCAATATGTGATTTTGTGTCATTGGTTGAACATTTAGGTCATTTTCGTCCTCCCCAGGCTTATTCTAATCCAATTAGAATTTTTATCCAATCTTGTGCATCCAATATGTGATTTTGTGTCAATTTGTGTCATTGGTTGAACATTTAGGTCATTTTCGTCCTCCCTAGGCTTATTCTAATCCAATTAGGGTTTTTAACCAATCTTGTGCATCCAATATGTGATTTTGTGTCATTGGTTGCACATTTAGGTCATTTTCGTCCTCCCTTGGCTTATTCTAATCCAATTAGGGTTTTTAACCAATCTTGTGCATATAATAAGTGATTTTATGTTATTGGTAATCCTATTAGGTCATTTTCGTCCTCGCTAGGCTTATTCTAATCCAATTAGGGTTTTTAACCAATCTTATGCATCCAATATGTGATTTTGTGTCATTTTGTGTCATTGGTTGAACATTTAGGTCATTTTCGTCATCCCTAGGCTTATTTTAAACCAATTTGGGTTTTTAACCAATCTTGTGCATCCAATATGTGATTTTGTGTCATTTTATGTCATTGGTTGAACATTTAGGTCATTTTCGTCCTCCCTAGGCTTATTCTAATTCAATTAGGGTTTTTAACCAATCTTATGCATCCAATATGTGATTTTGTGTCATTGGTTGCAAATTTAGGTCATTTTCGTCCTCCCTAGGCTTATTCTAATCCAATTAGGGTTTTTAACCAATCTTGTGCATATAATAAGTGATTTTATGTCATTGGTAATCCAATTAGGTCATTTTCGTCCTCGCTAGGCTTATTCTAATCCAATTAGAATTTTTAACCAATCTTATGCATCCAATATGTGATTTTGGGTCATTTTGTGTTATTGGTTGGACATTTAGGTCATTTTCGTCCTCCCTAGGCTTATTCTAATCCAATTAGGGTTTTTAACCAATCTTGTGCATCCAATATGTGATTTTGTGTCATTGGTTGCACATTTAGGTCATTTTCGTCCTCCCTAGGCTTATGCTAATCCAATTAGGGTTTTTAACCAATCTTGTGCATCCAATATGTGATTTTGTGTCATTGGTTGCACATTTAGGACATTTTCGTCCTCCCTAGGCTTATTCTAATCCAATTAGGGTTTTTAACCAATCTTATGCATCCAATATGTGATTTTGTGTCATTTTGTGTCATTGGTAATCCAATTAGGTCATTTTCGTCCTCGCTAGGCTTATTGTAATCCAATTAGGGTTTTTAACCAATCTTGTGCATCCAATATGTGATTTTGTGTCATTGGTTGCACATTTAGGTCATTTTCGTCCTCCCTAGGCTTATTCTAATCCAATTAGGGTTTTTAACCAATCTTGTGCATCCAATATGTGATTTTGTGTCATTGGTTGCACATTTATGTCATTTTCGTGTTCCCTAGGCTTATTCTAATCCAATTAGGGTTTTTAACCAATCTTGTGCATATAATAAGTGATTTTGTGTCATTGGTAATCAAATTAGGTCATTTTCGTCCTCGCTAGGCTTATTCTAATCCAATAAGGGTTTTTGACCAATCTTATGCATCCAATATGTGATTTTGTGTCATTTTGTGTCATTGGTGATCCAATTAGGTCATTTTCGTCCTCGCTAGGCTTATTGTAATCCAATTAGGGTTTTTAACCAATCTTGTGCATCCAATATGTGATTTTGTGTCATTGGTTGCACATTTAGGTCATTTTCGTCCTCCCTAGGCTTATTCTAATCCAATTAGTGTTTTTAACCAATCTTGTGTATCCAATATGTGATTTAGTGTCATTTTGTGTCATTGGTTGAACATTTAGGTCATTTTCGTCCTCCCTAGGCTTATTCTAATCCAATTAGGGTTTTTAACCAATCTTGTGCATCCAATATGTGATTTTGTGTCATTGGTTGCACATTTAGGTCATTTTCATCTTCCCTAGGCTTATTCTAATCCAATTAGGGTTCTTAACCAATCTTGTGCATATAATAAGTGATTTTGTGTCATTGGTAATCCAATTAGGTCATTTTCGTCCTCGCTAGGCTTATTCTAATCCAATTAGGGTTCTTAACCAATCTTATGCATCCAATATGTGATTTTGTGTCATTTTGGGTCATTGGTTGCACACTTATGTCATTTTCATCCTCCCTAGGCTTATTCTAATCCAATTATGGTTTTTAACCAACCTTGTGCATCCAATATGTGATTTTGTGTCATTTTGGGTCACTGGTTGAACATTTAGGTCATTTACGTCCTCCCTAGGCTTATTCTAATCCAATTAGGGTTTTTAACCAATCTTGTGCATCCAATACGTGATTTTGTTTCATTGGTTGCACATTTAGATCATTTTCGTCCTCCCTAGGCTTATTCTAATCCAATTAGGGTTTTTAACCAATCTTGTGTATCCAATATGTGATTTTGTGTCATTTTGTGTGATTGGTTGAACATTTAGGTAATTTTCGTCCTCCCTAGGCTTATTCTAATCCAATTAAGGTTTTTAACCAATCTTGTGCATCCAATATGTGATTTTGTGTCATTGGTTTTACATTTAGATCATTTTCGTCCTCCCTAGGCTTATTCTAATCCTATTAGGGTTTTTAACCAATCTTGTGCACATAATAAGTGATTTTGTGTCATTGGTAATCCAATTAGGTCATTTTCGTCCTCGATAGGCTTATACTCATCCAATTTGGTTTTTTAACCAATCTTATGCATCCAATATGTGATTTTGTGTCATTTTGTGTCATTGGTAATCCAATTAGGTCATTTTCGTCCTCGCTAGGCTTATTCTAATACAATTAGGGATTTTAACCAATCTTGTGCATCCAATATGTGATTTTGTGTCATGGGTTGCACATTTAGGTCATTTTCGTCCTCCCTAGGCTTATTCTAATCCAATTAGGGTTTTTAACCAATCTTGTGTATCCAATATGTGATTTAGTGTCATTTTGTGTCATTGGTTGAACATTTAGGTCATTTTCGTCCTCCCTAGGCTTATTCTAATCCAATTAGGGTTTTTAACCAATCTTGTGCATCCAATATGTGATTTTGTGTCATTGGTTGCACATTTAGGTCATTTTCATCCTCCCTAGGCTTATTCTAATCCAATTAGGGTTTTTAACCAATCTTGTGCATATAATAAGTGATTTTATGTCATTGGTAATCCAATTAGGTCATTTTCGTCCTCGCTAGGCTTATTCTAATCCAATTAGAATTTTTAACCAATCTTATGCATCCAATATGTGATTTTGTGTCATTTGTAATCAGATTAGGTCATTTTCGTCCTCGCTAAACTTATTCTAATCCAATTAGGGTTTTTAACCAATCATGTGCATGCAATATGTGATTTTGTGTCATTGGTAATCCAATAAATTCATTTTCGTCCTCGCTAGACTTATTCTAATCCAATTAGGGTTTTTAACCAATCTTGTGCATCAAATATGTGACTTTGTGTCATTGGTTGAACATTTAGGTCATTTTCGTCCTCCCCAGGCTTATTCTAATCCAATTAGGATTTTTATCCAATCTTGTGCATCCCATATGTGATTTTGTGTCAATTTGTGTCATTGGTTGCACATTTAGGTCATTTTGGTCCTCCCTAGGCTTATTCTAATCCAATTAGGGTTGTTAACCAATCTAGTTCTTATAATAAGTGATTTTGTGTCATTTGTAATCAGATTAGGTCATTTTCGTCCTCGCTAAACTTATTCTAATCCAATTAGGGTTTTTAACCAATCATGTGCATGCAATATGAGATTTTGTGTTATTGGTAATCCAATAAATTCATTTTCGTCCTCGCTAGACTTATTCTAATCCAATTAGGGTTTTTAACCAATCTTGTGCATCCAATATGTGACTTTGTGTCATTAGTTGAACATTTAGGTCATTTTCGTCCTCCCTAGGCTTATTCTTATCCAATTAGGGTTTTTAACCAATCTTGTGCATATAATAAGTGATTTTTTGTCATTGGTAATCCAATTAGGTCATTTTTGTCCTCCCTAGGCTTATTCTAATCCAATTAGGGTTTTTAACCAATCTTGTGCATCCAATATGTGATTTTGTGTCATTGGTTGAACATTTAGGTCATTTTCGTCCTCCCTAGGCTTGTTTTAATCCAATTAAGGTTTTTAACCAATCTTATCCATCCAATATGTGATTTTGTGTCATTGGTTGCACATTTAGGTCATTTTCGTCCTCCCTAGGCTTATTCTAATCATATTAGGGTTTTTAACCAATCTTATGCATATAATAAGTGATTTTTTGTCCTTGGTAAACCAATAAGTTCATTTTCGTCCTCGCTAGACTTATTCTAATCCAATTAGGGTTTTTAACCAATCTTGTGTATCCAATATGTGACTTTGTGTCATTGGTTGAACATTTAGGTCATTTTGGTCCTCCGTAGGCTTATTCTAATCCAATTACGATTTTTAACCAATCTTGTGCATCCAATATGTGATTTTGTGTCATTGGTTGCACATTTAGGTCATTTTCGTCCTCCCTAGGCTTATTCTAATCCAATTAGGGTTTTTAACCAATCTTGTGCATCCAATATGTGATTTTGTGTCATTGGTTGAACATTTAGGTCATTTTCGTCCTCCCCAAGCTTATTCTAATCCAATTAGGGTTTTTAACCAATCTTGTGCATATAATAAGTGATTTTATGTCATTGGTAATCCAATTAGGTCATTTTCGTCCTCGCTAGGCTTATTCTAATCCAATTAGAATTTTTAACCAATCTTATGCATCCAATATGTGATTTTGTGTCATTTTGTGTCATTGGTTGAACATTTAGGTCATTTTCGTCCTCCCTAGGCTTATTCTAATCCAATTAGGGTTTTTAACCAATCTTGTGCATATAATAAGTGATTTTTTGTCATTGGTAATCCAATAAGTTCATTTTCTTCCTCGCTAGACTTATTCTAATCCAATTAGGGTTTTTAACCAATCTTGTGTATCCAATATGTGACTTTGTGTCATTGGTTGAACATTTAGGTCATTTTGGTCCTCCCTAGGCTTATTCTAATCCAATTACGATTTTTAACCAATCTTGTGCATCCAATATGTGATTTTGTGTCATTGGTTGCACATTTAGGTCATTTTCGTCCTCCCTAGGCTTATTCTAATCCAATTAGGGTTTTTAACCAATCTTGTGCATCCAATATGTGATTTTGTGTCATTGGTGGCACATTTAGGTCATTTTCGTCCTCCCTAGGCTAATTCTAATCCAATTAGGGTTTTTAACCAATCTTGTGCATCCAATATGTGATTTTGTGTCATTGGTTGCACATTTAGGTCATTTTCGTCCTCCCTAGGCTTATTCTAATCCAATTAGGGTTTTTAACCAATCTTGTGCATCCAATATGTGATTTTGTGTCATTGGTTGAATATTTAAGTCATTTTCGTCCTCCCTAGGCTTGTTCTAATCCAATTAGGGTTTTTAACCAATCTCGGGCATCCAATATGAGATTGTGTCATTGGTTGCACATTTAGGTCATTTTCGTCCTCCCTAGTTTTATTCTAATCCAATTAGGGTTTTTAACCAATCTTGTGCATATAATAAGTGATTTTGTGTCATTGGTAATCCAATTAGGTCATTTTCGTCCTCGCTAGGCTTATTCTAATCCAACTAGGGTTTCTAACCAATCTTATGCATCCAATATGTGATTTTGTGTAATTTTGTGTCATTGGTAATCCAATTAGGTCATTTTCGTCCTCGCTAGGCTTATTCTAATCCAATTAGGGTTTTTAACCAATCTTGTGCATCCAATATGTGATTTTGTGTCAGTGGTTGCACATTTAGGTCATTTTCGTCCTCCCTAGGCTTATTCTAATCCAATTAGGGTTTTTAACCAATCTAGTGCATATAATAAGTGATTTTGTGTCATTTTGTGTCATTAGTTGAATATGTAGGTCATTTTTGTCCTCCCTAGGCTTGTTCTAATCCAATTAGGGTTTTTAACCAATCTTGGGCATCCAATATGTGATTTTGTGTCATTGGTTGCACATTTAGATCATTTTTGTCCTCCCTAGGCTTATTCTAATCCAATTAGGGTTTTTAACCAATCTTGCGAATATAATAAATGATTTTTTGTCATTGGTAATCCAATTAGGTCATTTTTGTCCTCGCTAGGCTTATTCTAATCCAATTAGGGTTTTTAATCAATCTTGTGCATATAATAAGTCATTTGGTGTCATTGGTAATCCAATTAGGTCATTTTCGTCCTCTCTAGGCTTATTCTTATCCAATTAGGGTTTTTCACCAATCTTATGCATCCAATATGTGATTTTGTGTCATTTTGTGTCATTGGTAATCCAATTAGGTCATTTTCGTCCTCGCTAGGCTTATTGTAATCCAATTAGGGTTTTTAACCAATCTTGTGCATCCAATATGTGATTTTGTGTCATTGGTTGCACATTTAGGTCATTTTCGTCCTCCCTAGGCTTATTCTAATCCAATTAGGGTTTTTAACCAATCTTGTGCATCCAATATGTGATTTTGTGTCATTGGTTGCACATTTAGGTCATTTTCGTCCTCCCTAGGCTTATTCTAATCCAATTAGGGTTTTTAACCAATCTTGTGCATCCAATATGTGATTTTGTGTCATTGGTTGAACATTTAGGTTATTTTCGTCGTCCCCAGGCTTATTCTAATCCAATTAGGATTTTAATCCAATGTTGTGCATCCCATATGCGATTTTGTGTCATTGGTTGAACATTTAGGTCATTTTCGTCCTCCCTAGGCTTATTCTAATCCAATTAGGGTTTTTAACCAATCTTGTGCATCCAATATGTGATTTTGTGTCATTGGTTGCACATTTAGGTCATTTTTGTCCTCCCTAGGCTTATTCTAATCCAATTAGGGTTTTTAACCAATCTTGTGCATATAATAAGTGATTTTATGTCATTGGTAATCCAATTAGGTAGTTTTCGTCCTCGCTAGGCTTATTCTAATCCAATTAGGGTTTTTAACCAATCTTATGCATCCAATATGTGATTTTGTGTCATTTTGTGTCATTGGTTGAACATTTAGGTCATTTTCGTCCTCCCTAGGCTTATTTTAAACCAATTTGGGTTTTTAACCAATCTTGTGCATCCAATATGTGATTTTGTGTCACTGGTTGCACATTTAGGTCATTTTCGTTCTCCCTAGGCTTATTCTAATCCAATTAGGGTTTCTAACCAATCTTGTGCATCCAATATGTGATTTTGTGTCATTGGTTGAACATTTAGGTCATTTTCGTCCTCCCCAGGCTTATTCTAATCCAATTAGGATTTTTATCCAATTTTGTGCATCCCATATGTGATTTTGTGTCAATTTGTGTCATTGGTTGCACATTTAGGTCATTTTGGTCCTCCCTAGGCTTATTCTAATCCAATTAGGGTTGTTAACCAATCTTGTTCTTATAATAAGTGATTTTGTGTCATTTGTAATCCAATTAGGTCATTTTCGTCCTCGCTAAACTTATTCTAATCCAATTAGGGTTTTTAACCAATCATGTCCATCCAATATGTGATTTTGTGTCATTGGTAATCCAATAAGTTCATTTTCGTCCTCGCTAGACTTATTGTAATCCAATTAGGGTTTTTAACCAATCTTGTGCACCCAATATGTGACTTTGTGTCATTGGTTGAACATTTAGGTCATTTTTGTCCTCCCTAGGCTTATTCTAATCCAATTAGGGTTTTTAACCAATCTTGTGCATATAATAAGTGATTTTTTGTCATTGGTAATCCAATTAGGTCATTTTCGTCCTCCCTAGGCTTATTCTAATCCAATTAGGGTTTTTAACCAATCTTGTGCATCCAATATGTGATTTTGTGTCATTTTGTGTCATTGGTTGAACATTTAGGTCATTTTCGTCCTCCCTAGGCTTATTTTAATCCAATTAGGGTTTTTAACCAATCTTATGCATCCAATATGTGATTTTGTGTCATTGGTTGCACACTTAGGTCATTTTCGTCCTCCCTAGGCTTAATCTAATCCAATTAGGGTTTTTAACCAATCTTGTGCATATAATAAGTGATTTTTTGTCATTGGTAAACCAATAAGTTCATTTTCGTCCTCGCTAGACTTATTCTAATCCAATTAGGGTTTTTAACTAATCTTGTGTATCCAATATGTGACTTTGTGTCATTGGTTGTACATTTAAGTCATATTGGTCTTCCCTAGGCTTATTCTAATCCAATTAGGGTTTTTAACCAATCTTGTGCATCCAATATGTGATTTTGTGTCATTGGTTGAACATTTAGGTCATTTTCGTCCTCCCTAGGCTTATTCTAATCCAATTAGGGTTTTTAACCAATCTTGTGCATATAATAAGTAATTTTTTGTCATTGGTAATCCAATTAGGTCATTTTCGTCCTCCCTAGGCTTATTCTAATCCAATTAGGGTTTTTAACCAATCTTGTGCATCCAATATGTGATTTTGTGTCATTTTGTGTCATTGGTTGAACATTTAGGTCATTTTCGTCCTCCCTAGGCATATTTTAATCCAATTAGGGTTTTTAACCAATCTTATGCATCCAATATGTGATTTTGTGTCATTGGTTGCACACTTAGGTCATTTTCGTCCTCCCTAGGCTTATTCTAATCCAATTAGGGTTTTTAACCAATCTTGTGCATATAATAAGTGATTTTTTGTCATTGGTAAACCAATAAGTTCATTTTCGTCCTCGCTAGACTTATTCTAATCCAATTAGGGTTTTTAACTAATCTTGTGTATCCAATATGTGACTTTGTGTCATTGGTTGTACATTTAGGTCATTTTGGTCCTCCCTAAGCTTATTCTAATCCAATTACGATTTTTAACCAATCTTGTGCATCCAATATGTGATTTTGTGTCATTGGTTGCACATTTAGGTCATTTTCGTCCTCCCTAGGCTTATTCTAATCCAATTAGGGTTTTTAACCAATCTTGTGCATCCAATATGTGATTTTGTGTCATTGGTTGAACATTTAGGTCATTTTGGTCCTCCCTATGCTTATTCTAATCCAATTAGGGTTTTAACCAATCTTGTGCATCCAATATGTGATTTTGTGTCATTGGTTGCACATTTACGTCATTTTCATCCTCCCTAGGCCTATTGTAATCCAATTAGGCTATTTAACCAATCTTGTGCATCCAATATGTGATTTTGTGTCATTTGTTGCACATTTATGTCATTTTCGTCCTCCCTAGGCTTATTCTAATCCAATTAGGGTTTTTAACCAATCTTGTGCATCCAATATGTGATTTTGTGTTATTTTGTGTCATTGGTTGAACATTTAGGTCATTTTCGTCCTCCCTAGGCTTATTCTAATCCAATTAGTGTTTTTAACCAATCTTATGCATCCAATATGTGATTTGGTGTCATTGGTTGCACATTTAGGTCATTTTCGTCCTCCCTAGGCTTATTCTAATCCAATTAGGGTTTTTAACCAATCTTGTGCATATAATAAGTGATTTTATGTCATTGG
>JBBPBQ010000006.1:2821217-2837191 GCA_037974755.1 Cicer yamashitae
TGCATCCAATATGTGATTTGGTGTCATTGGTTGCACATTTAGGTCATTTTCGTCCTCCCTAGGCTTATTCTAATCCAATTAGGGTTTTTAACCAATCTTGTGCATATAATAAGTGATTTTATGTCATTGGAAATCCAATTAGGTCATTTTCGTCCTCGCTAGGCTTATTCTAATCCAATTAGAATTTTTAACCAATCTTATGCATCCAATATGTGATTTTGTATCATTTTGTGTTATTGGTTGAACATTTAGGTCATTTTCGTCCTCCCTAGGCTTATTCTAATCCAATTAGGGTTTTTAACCAATCTTGTGCATCCAATATGTGATTTTGTGTCATTTGTAATCCAATTAGGTCATTTTCGTCCTCGCTAAACTTATTCTAATCCAATTAGGGTTTTTAACCAATCATGTGCATCCAATATGTTATTTTGTGTCATTGGTAATCCAATAAGTTCATTTTCTTCCTCGCTAGACTTATTCTAATCCAATTAGGGTTTTTAACCAATCTTGTGCATCCAATATGTGACTTTGTGTCATTGGTTGAACATTTAGGTCATTTTCGTCCTCCCTAGGCTTATTCTAATCCAATTAGGGTTTTTAACCAATCTTGTGCATATAATAAGTGATTTTTTGTCATTGGTAATCCAAATAGGTCATTTTCGTCCTCCCTAGGCTTATTCTAATCCAATTAGGGTTTTTAACCAATCTTGTGCATCCAATATGTGATTTTGTGTCATTTTGTGTCATTGGTTGAACATTTAGATCATTTTCGTCCTCCCTAGCCTTATTCTAATCCAATTAGGGTTTTTAACTAATATTGTGCATCCAATATTTGATTTTGTGTCATTTTGTGTCATTGGTTGAACATTTAGGTCATTTTCGTCCTCCCTAGGCTTATTCTAAACCAATTAGGGTTTTTAACCAATCTTGTGCATCCAATATGTGATTTTGTGTCATTTTGTGTCATTGGTTGAACATTTAGGTCATTTTCGTCCTCCCTAGGCTTCTTCTAACCGAGTTAGGGTTTTTAACCAATCTTGTGCATCCAATATGTGATTTTGTGTCATTTTGTGTCATTGGTTGAACATTTAGGTCATTTTCGTCCTCCCTAGGCTTATTCTAATCCAATTAGGGTTTTTAACCAATCTTGTGCATCCAATATGTGATTTTGTGTCATTGGTTGCACATTTAGGTCATTTTCGTCCTCCCTAGGCTTATTCTAATCCAATTAGGGTTTTTAACCAATCTTGTGCATATAATAAGTGATTTTGTGTCATTGGTAATTCAATTAGGTCATTTTCGTCCTCACTAGGCTTATTCAAATCCAATTAGGGTTTTTAATTAATCTTCTGCATCCAATATGCGATTTTGTGTTATTTTGTGTCATTGGTTGAAATTTTGGTCATGTTCGTCCTCTAGAGGCTTATTCTAGTCCATTTATGGTTTTTAACCAATCTTGTGCATCAATATGTGATTTGGTGTCATTGGTTGCACATTTAGGTCATTTTCGTCCTCCCTAGGCTTATTTTAATCCAATTAGGGTTTTTAACCTATCTTGTGCATCCAATATGTGATTTTGTGTCATTTGTAATCCAATTAGGTCATTTTCGTCCTCGCTAAACTTATTCTAATCCAATTAGGGTTTTTAACCAATCTTGTGCATCCAATATGTGATTTTGTGTCATTGGTTGAACATTTAGGTCATTTTGGTCGTCCCTATGCTTATTCTAATCCAATTAGGGTTTTTAACCAATCTTGTGCATCCAATATGTGATTTTGTGTCATTGGTTGCACATTTAGGTCATTTTCGTCATCCCTAGGCTTATTGTAATCCAATTAGGGTTTTTAACCAATCTTGTGCATCCAATATGTGATTTTGTGTCATTGGTTGCACATTTAGGTCATTTTCGTCCTCCCTAGGCTTATTCTAATCCAATTAGGGTTTTTAACCAATCTTGTGCATCCAATATTTGATTTTGTGTCATTTTGTGTCATTGGTTGAATATTTAGGTCATTTTCGTCCTCCCTAGGCTTGTTTTAATCCAATTAGGGTTTTTAACCAATCTTGGGCATCCAATATGAGATTGTGTCATTGGTTGCACATTTAGGTCAATTTCATCCTCCCTAGTTTTATTCTAATCCAATTAGGGTTTTTAACCAATCTTGTGCATATAATAAGTCATTTTGTGTCATTGGTAATCCAATTAGGTCATTTTCGTCCTCGCTAGGCTTATTCTAATCCAATTAGGGTTTTTAACCAATCTTGTGCATCCAATATGTGATTTTGTGTCATTGGTTGCACATTTAGGTCATTTTCGTCCTCCCTAGGCTTATTCTAATCCAATTAGGGTTTTTAACCATTCTTGTGCATCCAATATGTGATTTTGTGTCATTTTATCTCATTGGTTGAACATTTAGGTCATTTTCGTCCTCGCTAGGCTTATACTAATCCAATTAGGGTTTTTAACCAATCTTGTGCATCCAATATGTGATTTTGTGTCATTGGTTGCACATTTAGGTCATTTTCGTCCTGCCTAGGCTTATTCTAATCCAATTAGGGTTTTTAACCAATCTTGTGCATATAATAAGTGATTTTGTGTCATTGGTAATCCAATTAGGTCATTTTCGTCCTCGCTAGGCTTATTCTAATCCAATTAGGGTTTTTAACCAATCTTGTGCATCTAATATGTGATTTTGTGTCATTTTGTGTCATTGGTTGAAAATTTAGGTTATTTTCGTCCTCCCTAGGCTTATTCTAATCCAATTAGGGTTTTTAACCAATCTTGTGCATCCAATATGTGATTTTGTGTCATTGGTTGCACATTTAGGTCATTTTCGTCCTCCCTAGGCTTATTCTAATCCAATTAGGGTTTTTAACCAATCTTGTGCATCCAATATGTGATTTTGTGTCATTGGTTGACCATTTAGGTCATTTTCGTCCTCCCTAGGCTTATTCTAATCCAATTAGGGTTTTTAACCAATCTTGTGCATCCAATATGTGATTTTGTGTCATTGGTTGCACATTTAGGTCATTTTCGTCCTCCCTAGGCTTATTCTAATCCAATTAGGGTTTTTAACCAACCTTGGGCATATAATAAGTGATTTTTTGTCGTTGGTAAACCAATAAGTTCATTTTCGTTCTCGCTAGACCTATTCTAATCCAATTAGGGTTTTTAACCAATCTTGTGCATCCAATATGTGACTTTGTGTCATTGGTTGAACATTTAGGTCATTTAGGTCCTCCCTAGGCTTATTCTAATCCAATTAAGGTTGTTAACCAATCTTGTTCTTATAATAAGTGATTTTGTGTCATTTGTAATCTAATTAGGTCATTTTCGTCCTCGCTAAACTTATTCTAATCCAATTAGGGTTTTTAACCAATCATGTGCATCCAATATGTGATTTTGTGTCATTGGTAATCCAATAAGTTCATTTTCGTCCTCGCTAGACTTATTCTAATCCAATTAGGGTTTTTAACCAATCTTGTGCATCCAATATGTGACTTTGTGTCATTGGTTGAACATTTAGGTCATTTTCGTCCTCCCCAGGCTTATTCTTATCCAATTAGGTTTTTTATCCAATCTTGTGCATCCCATATGTGATTTTGTGTCAATTTGTGTCATTGGTTGCACATTTAGGTCATTTTGGTCCTCCCTAGGCTTATTCTAATCCAATTAGGGTTGTTAACCAATCTTGTTCTTATAATAAGTGATTTTGTGTCATTTGTAATCCACTTAGGTCATTTTCGTCCTCGCTAAATTTATTCTAATCCAATTAGGGTTTTTAACCAATCATGTGCTCCAATATGTGATTTTGTGTCATTGGTAATCCAATAAGTTCATTTTCGTCCTCGCTAGACTTATTCTAATCCAATTAGGGTTTTTAACCAATCTTGTGCATCCAATATGTGACTTTGTGTCATTGGTTGAACATTTAGGTCATTTTCGTCCTCCCTAGGCTTATTCTCATCCAATTAGGGTTTTTAACCAATCTTGTGCATATAATAAGTGATTTTTTGTCATTGGTAATACATTTAGGTCATTTTCGTCCTCCCTAGGCTTATTCTAATCCAATTAGGGTTTTTAACCAATCTTGTGCATCCAATATGTGATTTTGTGTCATTGGTTGCACATTTAGGTCATTTTCGTCCTCCCTAGGCTTATTCTAATCCAATTAGGGTTTTTAACCAATCTTGTGCATATAATAAGTGATTTTGTGTCATTGTTAATTCAATTAGGTCATTTTCGTCCTCGCTAGGCTTATTCTAATCCAATTAGAATTTTTAACCAATCTAATGCATCCAATATGTGATTTTGTGTCATTTTGTGTCATTGGTTGAACATTTAGGTCATTTTCGTCCTCCCTAGGCTTATTCTAATCCAATTAGGGTTTTTAACCAATCTTGTGCATCCAATATGTGATTTTGTGTCATTGGTTGAACATTTAGGTCATTTTCGTCCTCCCTAGGCTTATTCTAATCCAATGAGGGTTTTTAACCAATCTTGTGCATCCAATATGTGATTTTGTGTCATTGGTTGAACATTTAGGTCATTTTCGTCCTCCCTAGGCTTATTCTAATCCAATTAGGGTTTTTAACCAATCTTGTGCATCCAATATGTGATTTTGTGTCATTGGTTGAACATTTAAGTCATTTTCGTCCTTCCTAGGCTTATTCTAATCCAATTAGGGTTTTTAACCAATCTTGAGCATCCAATATGTGATTTTGTGTCATTTTGTGTCATTGGTTGAACATTTAGGTCATTTTCGTCCTCCCTAGGCTTATTCTAATCCAATTAGGGTTTTTAACCAATCTTGTGCATCCAATATGTGATTTTATGTCATTGGTTGAACATTTAGGTCATTTTCGTCCTCCCTAGGCTTATTCTAATCCAATTAGGGTTTTTAACCAATCTTGTGCATGCAATATGTGATATTGTGTCATTGGTTGAACATTTAGGTCATTTTCGTCCTCCCTAGGCTTATTCTAATCCAATTAGGGTTTTTAACCAATCTTGTGCATCCAATATGTGATTTTGTGTCATTGGTTGCACATTTAGGTCATTTTCGTCCTCCCTAGGCTTATTCTAATCCAATTAGGGTTTTTAACCAATCTTGTGCATCCAATATGTGATTTTGTGTCATTTTGTGTCATTGGTTGAACATTTAGGTCATTTTCGTCCTCCCTAGGCATATTTTAATCCAATTAGGGTTTTTAACCAATCTTATGCATCCAATATGTGATTTTGTGTCATTGGTTGCACACTTAGGTCATTTTCGTCCTCCCTAGGCTTATTCTAATCCAATTAGGGTTTTTAATCAATCTTGTGCATATAATAAGTGATTTTTTGTCATTGGTAAACCAATAAGTTCATTTTCGTCCTCGCTAGACTTATTCTAATCCAATTAGGGTTTTTAACTAATCTTGTGTATCCAATATGTGACTTTGTGTCATTGGTTGTACATTTAGGTCATTTTGGTCCTCCCTAGGCTTATTCTATTCCAATTACGATTTTTAACCAATCTTGTGCATCCAATATGTGATTTTGTGTCATTGGTTGCACATTTAGGTCATTTTCGTCCTCCCTAGGCTTATTCTAATCCAATTAGGGTTTTTAACCAATCTTGTGCATCCAATATTTGATTTTGTGTCATTGGTTGAACATTTAGGTCATTTTGGTCCTCCCTATGCTTATTCTAATCCAATTAGGGTTTTAACCAATCTTGTGCATCCAATATGTGATTTTGTGTCATTGGTTGCACATTTACGTCATTTTCGTCCTCCCTAGGCCTATTGTAATCCAATTAGGGTTTTTAACCAATCTTGTGCATCCAATATATGATTTTGTGTCATTGGTTGCACATTTATGTCATTTTCGTCCTCCCTAGGCTTATTCTAATCCAATTAGGGTTTTTAACCAATCTTATGCATCCAATATGTCATTTTGTGTCATTGGTTGAACATTTAGGACATTTTCCTCCTCCCTAGGCTTATTTTAAACCAATTTGGGTTTTTAGCCAATCTTGTGCATCCAATATGTGATTTTGTGTCATCGGTTGCACATTTAGGTCATTTTCGTACTCCCTAGGCTTATTCTAATCCAATTAGCGTTTTTAACCAATCTTGTGCATCCAATATGTGATTTTGTGTCATTGGTTGAACATTTAGGTCATTTTCGTCCTCCCAAGGCTTATTCTTATCTAATTAGGATTTTTATCCAATCTTGTGCATCCCATATGTGATTTTGTGTCAATTTTTGTCATTGGTTGCACATTTAGGTCATTTTGGTCCTCCCTAGGCTTATTCTAATCCAATTAGGGTTGTCAACCAATCTTGTTCTTATAGTAAGTGATTTTGTGTCATTTGTAATCCAATTAGGTCATTTTCGTCCTCGCTAAACTTATTCTAATCCAATTAGGGATTTTAACCAATCATGTGCATCCAATATGTGATTTTGTGTCATTGGTAATCCAATAAGTTCATTTTCGTCCTCGCTAGACTTATTGTAATCCAATTAGGGTTTTTAACCAATCTTGTGCATCCAATATGTGACTTTGTGTCATTGGTTGAACATTTAGGTCATTTTCGTCCTCCCTAGGCTTATTCTAATCCAATTAGGGTTTTTAACCAATCTTGTGCATATAATAAGTGATTTTTTGTCATTGGTAATCCAAATAGGTCATTTTCGTCCTCCCTAGGCTTATTCTAATCCAATTAGGGTTTTTAACCAATCTTGTGCATCCAATATGTGATTTTGTGTCATTTTGTGTCATTGGTTGAACATTTAGATCATTTTCGTCCTCCCTAGCCTTATTCTAATCCAATTAGGGTTTTTAACTAATATTGTGCATCCAATATTTGATTTTGTGTCATTTTGTGTCATTGGTTGAACATTTAGGTCATTTTCGTCCTCCCTAGGCTTATTCTAAACCAATTAGGGTTTTTAACCAATCTTGTGCATCCAATATGTGATTTTGTGTCATTTTGTGTCATTGGTTGAACATTTAGGTCATTTTCGTCCTCCCTAGGCTTCTTCTAACCGAGTTAGGGTTTTTAACCAATCTTGTGCATCCAATATGTGATTTTGTGTCATTTTGTGTCATTGGTTGAACATTTAGGTCATTTTCGTCCTCCCTAGGCTTATTCTAATCCAATTAGGGTTTTTAACCAATCTTGTGCATCCAATATGTGATTTTGTGTCATTGGTTGCACATTTAGGTCATTTTCGTCCTCCCTAGGCTTATTCTAATCCAATTAGGGTTTTTAACCAATCTTGTGCATATAATAAGTGATTTTGTGTCATTGGTAATTCAATTAGGTCATTTTCGTCCTCACTAGGCTTATTCAAATCCAATTAGGGTTTTTAATTAATCTTCTGCATCCAATATGCGATTTTGTGTTATTTTGTGTCATTGGTTGAAATTTTGGTCATGTTCGTCCTCTAGAGGCTTATTCTAGTCCATTTATGGTTTTTAACCAATCTTGTGCATCAATATGTGATTTGGTGTCATTGGTTGCACATTTAGGTCATTTTCGTCCTCCCTAGGCTTATTTTAATCCAATTAGGGTTTTTAACCTATCTTGTGCATCCAATATGTGATTTTGTGTCATTTGTAATCCAATTAGGTCATTTTCGTCCTCGCTAAACTTATTCTAATCCAATTAGGGTTTTTAACCAATCTTGTGCATCCAATATGTGATTTTGTGTCATTGGTTGAACATTTAGGTCATTTTGGTCGTCCCTATGCTTATTCTAATCCAATTAGGGTTTTTAACCAATCTTGTGCATCCAATATGTGATTTTGTGTCATTGGTTGCACATTTAGGTCATTTTTGTCCTCCCTAGGCTTATTCTAATCCAATTAGGGTTTTTAACCAATCTTGGGCATCCAATATGTGATTTTGTGTCATTGGTTGCACATTTAAGTCATTTTCATCCTCCCTAGGCTTATTCTAATCCAATTAGGGTTTTTAACCAATCTTGTGCATATAATAAGTGATTGTATGTCATTGGTAATCCAATTAGGTCATTGTCGTCCTCGCTAGGCTTATTCTAATCCAATTAGAATTTTTAACCAATCTTATGCATCCAATATGTGATTTTGTGTCATTTTGAGTTATTGGTTGAACATTTATGTCATTTTCGTCTTCCCTAGGCTTATTCTAATCCAATTAGGGTTTTTAACCAATCTTGTGCATCCAATATGTGATTTTGTGTCATTGGTTGCACATTTAGGTCATTTTCGTCCTCCCTAGGCTTATTCTAATCCAATTAGGGTTTTTAACCAATCTTGTGCATATAATAAGTGATTTTTTGTCATTGGTAATCCAATAAGTTCATTTTCTTCCTCGCTATACTTATTCTAATCCAATTAGGGTTTTTAACCAATCTTGTAAATCCAATATGTGACTTTGTGTCATTGGTTGAACATTTAGGTCATTTTCGTCATCGCTAGGCTTATTCTAATCCAATTAGGGTTTTTAACCAATCTTGTGCATCCAATATGTGATTTTGTGTCATTGGTTGCACATTTAGGTCATTTTCGTCCTCCCTAGGCTTATTCTAATCCAATTAGGGTTTTTAACCAATCTGGTGCATCCAATATGTGATTTTGTGTCATTGGTTGAACATTTAGGTCATTTTCGTCCTCCCTAGGCTTATTCTAATCCAATTAGGGTTTTTAACCAATCTTGTGCATCCAATATGTGATTTTGTGTCATTGGTCGAACATTTAGGTCATTTTCGTCCTCCCTAGGCTTATTCTAATCCAATTAGGGTTTTTAACCAATCTTGTGCATCCAATATGTGATTTTGTGTCATTGGTTGCACATTTAGGTCATTTTCGTCCTCCCTAGGCTTATTCTAATCCAATTAGGGTTTTTAACCAACCTTGGGCATATAATAAGTGATTTTTTGTCGTTGGTAAACCAATAAGTTCATTTTCGTTCTCGCTAGACCTATTCTAATCCAATTAGGGTTTTTAACCAATCTTGTGCATCCAATATGTGACTTTGTGTCATTGGTTGAACATTTAGGTCATTTAGGTCCTCCCTAGGCTTATTCTAATCCAATTAAGGTTGTTAACCAATCTTGTTCTTATAATAAGTGATTTTGTGTCATTTGTAATCTAATTAGGTCATTTTCGTCCTCGCTAAACTTATTCTAATCCAATTAGGGTTTTTAACCAATCATGTGCATCCAATATGTGATTTTGTGTCATTGGTAATCCAATAAGTTCATTTTCGTCCTCGCTAGACTTATTCTAATCCAATTAGGGTTTTTAACCAATCTTGTGCATCCAATATGTGACTTTGTGTCATTGGTTGAACATTTAGGTCATTTTCGTCCTCCCCAGGCTTATTCTTATCCAATTAGGTTTTTTATCCAATCTTGTGCATCCCATATGTGATTTTGTGTCAATTTGTGTCATTGGTTGCACATTTAGGTCATTTTGGTCCTCCCTAGGCTTATTCTAATCCAATTAGGGTTGTTAACCAATCTTGTTCTTATAATAAGTGATTTTGTGTCATTTGTAATCCATTTAGGTCATTTTCGTCCTCGCTAAACTTATTCTAATCAAATTAGGGTTTTTAACCAATCATGTGCATCCAATATGTGATTTTGTGTCATTGGTAATCCAATAAGTTCATTTTCGTCCTCGCTAGACTTATTCTAATCCAATTAGGGTTTTTAACCAATCTTGTGCATCCAATATGTGACTTTGTGTCATTGGTTGAGCATTTAGGTCATTTTCGTCCTCCCTAGGCTTATTCTAATCCAATTAGGGTTTTTAACCAATCTTGTGCATATAATAAGTAATTTTTTGTCATTGGTAATCCAATTAGGTCATTTTCGTCCTCCCTAGGCTTATTCTAATCCAATTAGGGTTTTTAACCAATCTTGTGCATCCAATATGTGATTTTGTGTCATTTTGTGTCATTGGTTGAACATTTAGTTCATTTTCGTCCTCCCTATGCTTATTTTAATCCAATTAGGGTTTTTAACCAATCTTATGCATCCAATATGTGATTTTGTGTCATTGGTTGCACACTTAGGTCATTTTCGTCCTCCCTAGGCTTATTCTAATCCAATTAGGGTTTTTAACCAATCTTGTGCATATAATAAGTGATTTTTTGTCATTGGTAAACCAATAAGTTCATTTTCGTCCTCGCTAGACTTATTCTAATCCAATTAGGGTTTTTAACTAATCTTGTGTATCCAATATGTGACTTTGTGTCATTGGTTGTACATTTAAGTCATATTGGTCTTCCCTAGGCTTATTCTAATCCAATTAGGGTTTTTAACCAATCTTGTGCATCCAATATGTGATTTTGTGTCATTGGTTGAACATTTAGGTCATTTTCGTCCTCCCTAGGCTTATTCTAATCCAATTAGGGTTTTTAACCAATCTTGTGCATGCAATATGTGATATTGTGTCATTGGTTGAACATTTAGGTCATTTTCGTCCTCCCTAGGCTTATTCTAATCCAATTAGGGTTTTTAACCAATCTTGTGCATCCAATATGTGATTTTGTGTCATTGGTTGCACATTTAGGTCATTTTCGTCCTCCCTAGGCTTATTCTAATCCAATTAGGGTTTTTAACCAATCTTGTGCATCCAATATGTGATTTTGTGTCATTTTGTGTCATTGGTTGAACATTTAGGTCATTTTCGTCCTCCCTAGGCTTATTTTAATCCAATCAGGGTTTTTAACCAATCTTGTGCATCCAATATGTGATTTTGTGTCATTGGTTGAACATTTAGGTCATTTTCGTCCACCCTAGGGTTATTCTTATCCAATTAGGGTTTTTAACCAATCTTGTGCATCCAATATGTGATTTTGTACCATTGGTTGAACATTTAGGTCATTTTCGTCCTCCCTAGCCTTATTCTAATCCAATTAGGGTTTTTAACCAATCTTGTGCATCCAATATGTGATTTTGTGTCATTTTGTGTCATTGGTTGAACATTTAGGTCATTTTCGTCCTCCCTAGGCTTATTTTAATCCAATTAGGGTTTTTAACCAATCTTATGCATCGAATATGTGATTTTGTGTCATTGGTTGCACACTTAGGTCACTTTCGTCCTCCCTAGGCTTATTCTAATCCAATTAGGGTTTTTAACCAATCTTGTGCATATAATAAGTGATTTTTTGTCATTGGTAAACCAATAAGTTCATTTTCGTCCTCGCTAGACTTATTCTAATCCAATTAGGGTTTTTAACTAATCTTGTGTATCCAATATGTGACTTTGTGTCATTGGTTGTACATTTAGGTCATTTTGGTCCTCCCTAGGCTTATTCTATTCCAATTACGATTTTTAACCAATCTTGTGCATCCAATATGTGATTTTGTGTCATTGGTTGCACATTTAGGTCATTTTCGTCCTCCCTAGGCTTATTCTAATCCAATTAGGGTTTTTAACCAATCTTGTGCATCCAATATTTGATTTTGTGTCATTGGTTGAACTTTAGGTCATTTTGGTCCTCCCTATGCTTATTCTAATCCAATTAGGGTTTTAACCAATCTTGTGCATCCAATATGTGATTTTGTGTCATTGGTTGCACATTTACGTCATTTTCGTCCTCCCTAGGCCTATTGTAATCCAATTAGGGTTTTTAACCAATCTTGTGCATCCAATATGTGATTTTGTGTCATTGGTTGCACATTTAGGTCATTTTCGTCCTCCCTAGGCTTATTCTAATCCAATTAGGGTTTTTAACCAATCTTGTGCATATAATAAGTGATTTTCTGTCATTGGTAATCCAATAAGTTCATTTTCTTCCTCGCTAGACTTATTCTAATCCAATTAGGGTTTTTAACCAATCTTGTGCATCCAATATGTGACTTTGTGTCATTGGTTGAACATTTAGGTCATTTTCGTCCTCCCTAGGCTTATTCTAATCCAATTAGGGTTTTTAACCAATCTTGTGCATATAATAAGTGATTTTTTGTCATTGGTAATCCAAATAGGTCATTTTCGTCCTCCCTAGGCTTATTCTAATCCAATTAGGGTTTTTAACCAATCTTGTGCATCCAATATGTGATTTTGTGTCATTTTGTGTCATTGGTTGAACATTTAGGTCATTTTCGTCCTCCCTAGGCATATTTTAATCCAATTAGGGTTTTTAACCAATCTTATGCATCCAATATGTGATTTTGTGTCATTGGTTGCACACTTAGGTCATTTTCGTCCTCCCTAGGCTTATTCTAATCCAATTAGGGTTTTTAACCAATCTTGTGCATATAATAAGTGATTTTTTGTCATTGGTAAACCAATAAGTTCATTTTCGTCCTCGCTAGACTTATTCTAATCCAATTAGGGTTTTTAACTAATCTTGTGTATCCAATATGTGACTTTGTGTCATTGGTTGTACATTTAAGTCATATTGGTCTTCCCTAGGCTTATTCTAATCCAATTAGGGTTTTTAACCAATCTTGTGCATCCAATATGTGATTTTGTGTCATTGGTTGAACATTTAGGTCATTTTCGTCCTCCCTAGGCTTATTCTAATCCAATTAGGGTTTTTAACCAATCTTGTGCATCCAATATGTGATTTTGTGTCATTGGTTGAACACTTAGGTCATTTTCGTCCTCCCTAGGCTTATTCTAATCCAATTAGGGTTTTAAACCAATCTTGTGCATCCAATATGTGATTTTGTTTCATTTTGTGTCGTTGGTTGAACATATAGATCATTTTCGTCCTCCATAGGCTTATTCTAATCCAATTAGGGTTTTTAACCAATCTTGTGCATCCAATATGTGATTTTCTGTCATTTTGTGTCATTGGTTGAACATTTAGGTCATTTTCGTCCTCCCTAGGCTTATTCTAATCCAATTAGGGTTTTTAACCAATCTTGTGCATCCAATATGTGATTTTGTGTCATTGGTTGAACATTTAGGTCATTTTCGTCCTCCCTAGGCTGATTCTAATCCGATTAGGGTTTTTAACCAATTTTGTGCATCCAATATGTCATTTTGTGTCATTGGTTGAACATTTAGGTCATTTTCGTCCTCCCTAGGCTTATTCTAATCCGATTAGGGTTTTTAACCAATCTTGTGCATCCAATATGTGATTTTGTGTCATTGGTTGAACATTTAGGTCATTTTCGTCCTCCCTAGGCTTACTCTAATCCAATTAGGGTTTTTAACCAATCTTGTGCATCCAATATGTGATTTTGTGTCATTTTGTGTCATTGGTTGAACATTTAGGTCATTTTCGTCCTCTCTAGGCTTATTCTAATCCAATTAGGGTTTTTAACCAATCTTGTGCATCCAATATGTGATTTTGTGTTATTTTGTGTCATTGGTTGAACATTTAGGTCATTTTCGTCCTCCCTAGGCTTATTCTAATCCAATTAGGGTTTTTAACCAATCTTGTGCATCCAATATTTGATTTTGTGTCATTGGTTGAACATTTAGGTCATTTTCGTCCTCCCTAGGCTTATTCTAATCCAATTAGGGTTTTTAACCAATCTTGTGCATCCAATATTTGATTTTGTGTCATTGGTTGAACATTTAGGTCATTTTCCCCTAGGCTTATTCTAATCCAATTAGGGTTTTAAACCAATCTTGTGCATCCAATATGTGATTTTGTGTCATTTTTTGTCATTGGTTGAACATTTAGGTCATTTTCGTCCTCCCTAGGCTTATTCTAATCCAATTAGGGTCTTAAACCAATCTTGTGCATCCAATATGTGATTTTGTGTCATTTGGTGTCATTGGTTGAACATTTAGGTCATTTTCGTCCAACCTAGGCTTATTCTAATCCAATTAGGGTTTTTAACCAATCTTGTGCATCCAATATGTGATTTTGTGTCATTGGTTGCACATTTAGGTCATTTTCGTCCTCCCTAGGCTTATTCTAATCCAATTAGGGTTTTTAACCAATCTTGTGCATCCAATATTTGATTTTGTGTCATTGGTTGAACATTTAGGTCATTTTCGTCCTCCCTAGGCTTATTCTAATCCAATTAGGGTTTTTAACCAATCTTGTGCATCCAATATGTGATTTGGTGTCATTGGTTGCACATTTAGGTCATTTTCGTCCTCCCTAGACTTATTCTAATCCAATTAGGGTTTTTAACCAATCTTGTGCATATAATAAGTGATTTTATGTCATTGGTAATCCAATTAGGTCATTTTCGTCCTCCCTAGGCTTATTCTAATCCAATTAGAATTTTTAACCAATCTTATGCATCCAATACGTGATTTTGTATCATTTTGTGTTATTGGTTGAACATTTAGGTCATTTTCGTCCTCCCTAGGCTTATTCTAATCCAATTAGGGTGTTTAACCAATCTGTTGCATCCAATATGTGATTTTGTGTCATTGGTTGCACATTTAGGTCATTTTCGTCCTCCCTGGGCTTATTCTAATCCAATTAGGGTTTTTAACCAATCTTGTGCATATAATAAGTGATTTTTTGTCATTGGTAATCCAATAAGTTCATTTTCTTCCTCGCTAGACTTATTCTAATCCAGTTAGGGTTTTTAACCAATCTTGTGCATCCAATATGTGACTTTGTGTCATTGGTTGAACATTTAGGTCATTTAGGTCCTCATTAGGCTTATTCTAATCCAATTAGGATTTTTAACCAATCTTGTGCATCCAATATGTGATTTTGTGTCATTGGTTGAAAATTTAGGTCATTTTCTACCTCCTCAGGCTTATTCTAATCCAATTAGGATTTTTAACCAATCTTGTGCATATAATAATTGATTTTATGTCATTGGTAATCCAATTAGGTCATTTTCGTCCTCCCTAGGCTTATTCTAATCCAATTAGAATTTTTAACCAATCTTATGCATCCAATACGTGATTTTGTATCATTTTGTGTTATTGGTTGAACATTTAGGTCATTTTCGTCCTCCCTAGGCTTATTCTAATCCAATTAGGGTTTTTAACCAATCTTGTGCATCCAATATGTGATTTTGTGTCATTGGTTGCACATTTAGGTCATTTTCGTCCTCCCTAGGCTTATTCTAATCCAATTAGGGTTTTTAACCAATCTTGTGCATATAATAAGTGATTTTGTGTCATTGGTAATCCATTTAGGTCATTTTCGTCCTCGCTAGGCTTATTCTAATCCAATTAGGGTTTTTAACCAATCTTGTGCATCCAATATGTGATTTTGTGTCATTTTGTGTCATTGGTTGAACATTTAGGTCATTTTCGTCCTCTCTAGGCTTATTCTAATCCAATTAGGGTTTTTAACCAATCTTGTGCATCCAATATGTGATTTTGTGTTATTTTGTGTCATTGGTTGAACATTTAGGTCATTTTCGTCCTCCCTAGGCTTATTCTAATCCAATTAGGGTTTTTAACCAATCTTGTGCATCCAATATGTGATTTGGTGTTATTGGTTGAACATTTAGGTCATTTTCGTCCTCCCTAGGCTTATTCTAATCCAATTAGGGTTTTTAACCAATCTTGTGCATCCAATATGTGATTTTGTGTCATTGGTTGAACATTTAGGTCATTTTGGTCCTCCCTATGCTTATTCTAATCCAATTAGGGTTTTAACCAATCTTGTGCATCCAATATGTGATTTTGTGTCATTGGTTGCACATTTACGTCATTTTCATCCTCCCTAGGCCTATTGTAATCCAATTAGGCTATTTAACCAATCTTGTGCATCCAATATGTGATTTTGTGTCATTTGTTGCACATTTATGTCATTTTCGTCCTCCCTAGGCTTATTCTAATCCAATTAGGGTTTTTAACCAATCTTGTGCATCCAATATGTGATTTTGTGTTATTTTGTGTCATTGGTTGAACATTTAGGTCATTTTCGTCCTCCCTAGGCTTATTCTAATCCAATTAGTGTTTTTAACCAATCTTATGCATCCAATATGTGATTTGGTGTCATTGGTTGCACATTTAGGTCATTTTCGTCCTCCCTAGGCTTATTCTAATCCAATTAGGGTTTTTAACCAATCTTGTGCATATAATAAGTGATTTTATGTCATTGG
>JBBPBQ010000006.1:2861380-2920269 GCA_037974755.1 Cicer yamashitae
CTAGGCTTATTCTAATCCAATTAGGGTTTTTAACCAATGTTGTGCATCCAATATGTGATTTTGTGTAATTTTGTGTCATTGGTTGAACATTTAGGTCATTTTCGTCATCCCTAGGCTTATTCTAATCAAATTAGGGTTTTTAACCAATCTTGTGCATCCAATATGTGATTTTGTGTAATTTTGTGTCATTGGTTGAACATTTAGGTCATTTTCGTCCTCCCTAGGCTTATTCTAATCCAATTAGGGTTTTTAACCAATCTTGTGCATCCAATATGTGATTTTGTTTCCTTTTGTGTCATTGGTTGAACATTTAGGTCATTTTCGTCCTCCCTAGGCTTATTCTAATCCAATTAGGGTTTTTAACCAATCTTGTGCATCCAATATGTGATTTTGTGTCATTTTGTGTCTTTGGTTGAACATTTAGGTCATTTTCGTCCTCCCTAGTCTTATTCTAATCCAATTAGGGTTTTTAACCAATCTTGTGCATCCAATATGTGATTTTGTGTCATTGGTTGCACATTTAGGTCATTTTCGTCCTCCCTAGGCTTATTCTAATCCAATTAGGGTTTTTAACCAACCTTGGGCATATAATAAGTGATTTTTTGTCGTTGGTAAACCAATAAGTTCATTTTCGTTCTCGCTAGACCTATTCTAATCCAATTAGGGTTTTTAACCAATCTTGTGCATCCAATATGTGACTTTGTGTCATTGGTTGAACATTTAGGTCATTTAGGTCCTCCCTAGGCTTATTCTAATCCAATTAAGGTTGTTAACCAATCTTGTTCTTATAATAAGTGATTTTGTGTCATTTGTAATCTAATTAGGTCATTTTCGTCCTCGCTAAACTTATTCTAATCCAATTAGGGTTTTTAACCAATCATGTGCATCCAATATGTGATTTTGTGTCATTGGTAATCCAATAAGTTCATTTTCGTCCTCGCTAGACTTATTCTAATCCAATTAGGGTTTTTAACCAATCTTGTGCATCCAATATGTGACTTTGTGTCATTGGTTGAACATTTAGGTCATTTTCGTCCTCCCCAGGCTTATTCTTATCCAATTAGGTTTTTTATCCAATCTTGTGCATCCCATATGTGATTTTGTGTCAATTTGTGTCATTGGTTGCACATTTAGGTCATTTTGGTCCTCCCTAGGCTTATTCTAATCCAATTAGGGTTGTTAACCAATCTTGTTCTTATAATAAGTGATTTTGTGTCATTTGTAATTAGATTAGGTCGTTTTCGTCCTCGCTAAACTTATTCTAATCCAATTAGGGTTTTTAACCAATCATGTGCATGCAATATGTGATTTTGTGTCATTGGTAATCCAATAAATTCATTTTCGTCCTCGCTAGACTTATTCTAATCCAATTAGGGTTTTTAACCAATCTTGTGCATCCAATATGTGACTTTGTGTCATTGGTTGAACATTTAGGTCATTTTCGTCCTCCCTAGGCTTATTCTAATCCAATTAGGGTTTTTAACCAATCTTGTGCATATAATAAGTGATTTTTTGTCATTGGTAATCCAATTAGGTCATTTTCGTCCTCCCTAGGCTTATTCTAATCCAATTAGGGTTTTTAACCAATCTTGTGCATCCAATATGTGATTTTGTGTCATTTTGTTTCATTGGTTGAACATTTAGGTCATTTTCGTCCTCCCTAGGCTTATTTTAATCCAATTATGGTTTTTAGCCAATCTTATGCTTCCAATATGTGATTTTGTGTCATTGGTTGCACACTTAGGTCATTTTCGTCCTCCCTAGGCTTATTCTAATCCAATTAGGGTTTTTAACCAATCTTGTGCATATAATAAGTGATTTTTTGTCATTGGTAAACCAATAAGTTCATTTTCGTTCTCGCTAGACTTATTCTAATCCAATTAGGGTTTTTAACTAATCTTGTGTATCCAATATGTGACTTTGTGTCATTGGTTGTACATTTAGGTCATTTTGGTCCTCCTTAGGCTTATTCTAATCCAATTAGGGTTTTTAACCAATCTTGTGCATCCAATATGTGA
Source organism: Cicer yamashitae (assembly GCA_037974755.1). Taxonomy (NCBI): domain Eukaryota; kingdom Viridiplantae; phylum Streptophyta; class Magnoliopsida; order Fabales; family Fabaceae; genus Cicer; species Cicer yamashitae. Next base: position 2,863,399 of record JBBPBQ010000006.1, read on the forward strand.
TTTTGTGTCATTGGTTGCACATTTAGGTCATTTTCGTCCTCCCTAGGCTTATTCTAATCCAATTAGGGTTTTTAACCAATCTTGTGCATATAATAAGTGATTTTTTGTCATTGGTAATCCAATAAGTTCATTTTCTTCCTCGCTAGACTTATTCTAATCCAATTAGGGTTTTTAACCAATCTTGTGCATCCAATATGTGACTTTGTGTCATTGGTTGAACATTTAGGTCATTTTGGTCCTCCCTAGGCTTATTCTAATCACATTAGGGTTTTTAACCAATCTTGTGCATCCAATATGTGATTTTGTGTCATTGGTTGCACATTTAGGTTATTTTCGTCCTCCGTAGGCTTATTCTAATCCAATTAGGATTTTTAACCAATCTTGTGCATCCAATATGTGATTTTGTGTCATTGGTTGAACATTTAGGTCATTTTCGTCCTCCCCAAGCTTATTCTAATCCAATTAGGATTTTTATCGAATCTTGTGCATCCAATATGTGATTTGGTGTCAATTTGTGTCATTGGTTAAACATTTAGGTCATTTTCGTCCTCCCTAGGCTTATTCTAATCCAATTAGGGTTTTTAACCAATCTTGTGCATCCAATATGTGATTTTGTGTCATTGGTTGCACATTTAGGTCATTTTCGTCCTCCCTAGGCTTATTCTAATCCAATTAGGGTTTTTAACCAATCTTGTCAATCCAATATGTGATTTTGTGTCATTGGTTGTACATTTAAGTCATTTTCGTCCTCCCTAGGCTTATTCTAATCCAATTAGGGTTTTTAACCAATCTTGTGCATATAATAAGTTATTTTATGTCATTGGTAATCCAATTAGGTCATTTTCGTCCTCGCTAGGCTTATTCTAATCCAATTAGAATTTTTAACCAATCATATGCATCCAATATGTGATTTTGTGTCATTTTGTGTTATTGGTTGAACATTTAGGTCATTTTCGTCCTCCCTAGGCTTATTCTAATCCAATTAGGGTTTTCAACCAATCTTGTGCATCCAATATGTGATTTTGTGTCATTGGTTGCACATTTAGGTCATTTTCGTCCTCCCTAGGCTTATTCTAATCCAATTAGGGTTTTTAACCAATCTTGTGCATATAATAAGTGATTTTTTGTCATTGGTAATCCAATAAGTTCATTTTCTTCCTCGCTAGACTTATTCTAATCCAATTAGGGTTTTTAACCAATCTTATGCATCCAATATGTGATTTTGTGTCATTGGTTGCACATTTAGGTCATTTTCGTCCTCCCTAGGCTTATTCTAATCCAATTAGGGTTTTTAACCAACCTTGGGCATATAATAAGTGATTTTTTGTCGTTGGTAAACCAATAAGTTCATTTTCGTTCTCGCTAGACCTATTCTAATCCAATTAGGGTTTTTAACCAATCTTGTGCATCCAATATGTGACTTTGTGTCATTGGTTGAACATTTAGGTCATTTAGGTCCTCCCTAGGCTTATTCTAATCCAATTAAGGTTGTTAACCAATCTTGTTCTTATAATAAGTGATTTTGTGTCATTTGTAATCTAATTAGGTCATTTTCGTCCTCGCTAAACTTATTCTAATCCAATTAGGGTTTTTAACCAATCATGTGCATCCAATATGTGATTTTGTGTCATTGGTAATCCAATAAGTTCATTTTCGTCCTCGCTAGACTTATTCTAATCCAATTAGGGTTTTTAACCAATCTTGTGCATCCAATATGTGACTTTGTGTCATTGGTTGAACATTTAGGTCATTTTGGTCCTCCCTAGGCTTATTCTAATCCAATTAGGGTTTTTAACCAATCTTGTGCATATAATAAGTGATTTTTTGTCATTGGTAATCCAATAAGTTCATTTTCTTCCTCGCTAGACTTATTCTAATCCAATTAGGGTTTTTAACCAATCTTGTGCATCCAATATGTGACTTTGTGTCATTGGTTGAACATTTAGGTCATTTTGGTCCTCCCTAGGCTTATTCTAATCACATTAGGGTTTTTAACCAATCTTGTGCATCCAATATGTGATTTTGTGTCATTGGTTGCACATTTAGGTTATTTTCGTCCTCCGTAGGCTTATTCTAATCCAATTAGGATTTTTAACCAATCTTGTGCATCCAATATGTGATTTTGTGTCATTGGTTGAACATTTAGGTCATTTTCGTCCTCCCCAAGCTTATTCTAATCCAATTAGGATTTTTATCGAATCTTGTGCATCCAATATGTGATTTGGTGTCAATTTGTGTCATTGGTTAAACATTTAGGTCATTTTCGTCCTCCCTAGGCTTATTCTAATCCAATTAGGGTTTTTAACCAATCTTGTGCATCCAATATGTGATTTTGTGTCATTGGTTGCACATTTAGGTCATTTTCGTCCTCCCTAGGCTTATTCTAATCCAATTAGGGTTTTTAACCAATCTTGTGCATCCAATATGTGATTTTGTGTCATTGGTTGAACATTTAGGCAAATTTCGTCCTCGCTAGGCTTATTCTAATCCAATTAAGATTTTTAACCAATCTTATGCATCCAATATGTGATTTTGTGTCATTGGTTGCACATTTAGGTCATTCTCGTCCTCCCTAGGCTTATTCTAATCCAATTAGGGTTTTTAACCAATCTTGTGCATCCAATATGTGATTTTGTGTCATTGGTTGCACATTTAGGTCATTTTCGTCCTCCCTAGGCTTATTCTAATCCAATTAGGGTTTTTAACCAATCTTGTGCATCCAATATGTGATTTTTTGTCATTGGTTGCACATTTAGGTCATTTTCGTCCTCCCTAGGCTTATTCTAATCCAATTAGGGTTTTTAACCAATCTTGTGCATATAATAAGTGATTTTTTGTCATTGGTAATCCAATTAGGTCATTTTCGTCCTCCCTAGGCTTATTCTAATCCAATTAGGGTTTTTAACCAATCTTGTGCATCCAATATGTGATTTTGTGTCATTTTGTTTCATTGGTTGAACATTTAGGTCATTTTCGTCCTCCCTAGGCTTATTTTAATCCAATTATGGTTTTTAGCCAATCTTATGCTTCCAATATGTGATTTTGTGTCATTGGTTGCACACTTAGGTCATTTTCGTCCTCCCTAGGCTTATTCTAATCCAATTAGGGTTTTTAACCAATCTTGTGCATATAATAAGTGATTTTTTGTCATTGGTAAACCAATAAGTTCATTTTCGTCCTCGCTAGACTTATTCTAATCCAATTAGGGTTTTTAACTAATCTTGTGTATCCAATATGTGACTTTGTGTCATTGGTTGTACATTTAAGTCATATTGGTCTTCCCTAGGCTTATTCTAATCCAATTAGGGTTTTTAACCAATCTTGTGCATCCAATATGTGATTTTGTGTCATTGGTTGAACATTTAGGTCATTTTCGTCCTCCCTAGGCTTATTCTAATCCAATTAGGGTTTTTAACCAATCTTGTGCATCCAATATGTGATTTTTTGTCATTGGTTGAATATTTAGGTCATTTTTGTCCTCCTTAGGCTTATTCTAATCCAATTAGGGTTTTTAACCAATCTTGTGCATCCATTATGTGCTTTTGTGTCTTTTTTGTGTCATTTGTTGAACATTTAGGTCATTTTCGTCTCCGTAGGCTTATTCTAATCCAATTAGGGTTTTTAACCAATCTTGTGCATCCAATATGTGATTTTCTGACATTTTGTGTCATTGGTTGAACATTTAGGTCATTTTCGTCCTCCCTAGGATTATTATAATCCAATTAGGGTTTTTAACCAATCTTGTGCATCCAATATGTGATTTTGTGTCATTGGTTGAATATTTAGGTCATTTTTGTCCTCCCTGGGCTTATTCTAATCCAATTAGGGTTTTTAACCAATCTTGTGCATCCAATATGTGATTTTGTATCATTTTGTGTCATTAGTTGAACATTTAGGTCATTTTCGTCCTCCCTAGGCTTATTCTAATCCAATTAGGGTTTTTAACCAATCTTGTGCATCCAGTATGTGATTTTGTGTCATTTTGTGTCGTTAGTTGAACATATAGATCATTTTCGTCCTCCATAGGCTTATTCTAATCCAATTAGGGTTTTTAACCAATCTTGTGCATCCAATATGTGATTTTGTGTCATTTTGTGTCGTTGGTTGAACATATAGATCATTTTCGTCCTCCATAGGCTTATTCTAATCCAATTAGGGTTTTTAACCAATCTTGTGCATCCAATATGTGATTTTGTGTCATTGGTTGAACATTTAGGTCATTTTCGCCCACCCTAGGCTTATTCTAATCCAATTAGGGTTTTTAACAAATCTTGTGCATCCAATATGTGATTTTCTGTCATTTTGTGTCATTGGTTGAACATTTAGGTCATTTTCGTCCTCCCTAGGCTTATTCTAATCCAATTAGGGTTTTTAACCAATCTTGTGCATCCAATATGTGATTTTATGTCATTGGTTGAACATTTAGGTCATTTTCGTCCTCCCTAGGCTTATTCTAATCCAATTAGGGTTTTTAACCAATCTTGTGCATGCAATATGTGATATTGTGTCATTGGTTGAACATTTAGGTCATTTTCGTCCTCCCTAGGCTTATTCTAATCCAATTAGGGTTTTTAACCAATCTTGTGCATCCAATATGTGATTTTGTGTCATTGGTTGCACATTTAGGTCATTTTCGTCCTCCCTAGGCTTATTCTAATCCAATTAGGGTTTTTAACCAATCTTGTGCATCCAATATGTGATTTTGTGTCATTTTGTGTCATTGGTTGAACATTTAGGTCATTTTCGTCCTCCCTAGGCATATTTTAATCCAATTAGGGTTTTTAACCAATCTTATGCATCCAATATGTGATTTTGTGTCATTGGTTGCACACTTAGGTCATTTTCGTCCTCCCTAGGCTTATTCTAATCCAATTAGGGTTTTTAACCAATCTTGTGCATATAATAAGTGATTTTTTGTCATTGGTAAACCAATAAGTTCATTTTCGTCCTCGCTAGACTTATTCTAATCCAATTAGGGTTTTTAACTAATCTTGTGTATCCAATATGTGACTTTGTGTCATTGGTTGTACATTTAGGTCATTTTGGTCCTCCCTAGGCTTATTCTAATCCAATTACGATTTTTAACCAATCTTGTGCATCCAATATGTGATTTTGTGTCATTTTGTGTCATTGTGTGTTATTGGTTGAACATTTAGGTCATTTTCCTCCTCCCTAGGCTTATTCTAATCCAATTAGGGTTTTTAACCAATCTTGTGCATCCAATATGTGATTTTGTGTCATTGGTTGCACATTTAGGTCATTTTCGTCCTCCCTAGGCTTATTCTAATCCAATTAGGGTTTTCAACCAATCTTGTGCATCCAATATGTGATTTTGTGTCATTGGTTGCACATTTAGGTCATTTTCGTCCTCCCTAGGCTTATTCTAATCCAATTAGGGTTTTTAACCAATCTTGTGCATCCAATATGTGATTTTGTGTCATTGGTGGCACATTTAGGTCATTTTCGTCCTCCCTAGGCTAATTCTAATCCAATTAGGGTTTTTAACCAATCTTGTGCATCCAATATGTGATTTTGTGTCATTGGTTGCACATTTAGGTCATTTTCGTCCTCCCTAGGCTTATTCTAATCCAATTAGGGTTTTTAACCAATCTTGTGCATCCAATATGTGATTTTGTGTCATTGGTTGAACATTTAGGTCATTTTCGTCCTCCCAAGCTTATTCTAATCCAATTAGGATTTTTAACTAATCTTGTGCATCCAATATGTGATTTGGTGTCAATTTGTGTCATTGGTTGAACATTTAGGTCATTTTCGTCCTCCCTAGGCTTATTCTAATCCAATTAGGGTTTTTAACCAATCTTATGCATCCAATATGTGATTTTGTGTCATTGGTTGCACATTTAGGTCATTTTCGTCCTCCCTAGGCTTATTCTAATCCAATTAGGGTTTTTAACCAATCTTGGGCATATAATAAGTGATTTTTTGTCATTGGTAAACCAATAAGTTCATTTTCGTTCTCGCTAGACTTATTCTAATCCAATTAGGGTTTTTAACCAATCTTGTGCATCCAATATGTGACTTTGTGTCATTGGTTGAACATTTAGGTCATTTAGGTCCTCCCTAGGCTTATTCTAATCCAATTAGGGTTGTTAACCAATCTTGTTCTTATAATAAGTGATTTTGTGTCATTTGTAATCCAATTAGGTCATTTTCGTCCTCGCTAAACTTATTCTAATCCAATTAGGGTTTTTAACCAATCATGTGCATCCAATATGTGATTTTGTGTCATTGGTAATCCAATAAGTTCATTTTCGTCCTCGCTAGACTTATTCTAATCCAATTAGGGTTTTTAACCAATCTTGTGCATCCAATATGTGATTTTGTGTCAATGGTTGAACATTTAGGTCATTTTGGTCCTCCCTATGCTTATTCTAATCCAATTAGGGTTTTAACCAATCTTGTGCATCCAATATGTGATTTTGTGTCATTGGTTGCACATTTACGTCATTTTCGTCCTCCCTAGGCCAATTGTAATCCAATTAGGGTTTTTAACCAATCTTGAGCATCCAATATGTGATTTTGTGTCATTGGTTGCACATTTATGTCATTTTCGTCCTCCCTAGGCTTATTCTAATCCAATTAGGGTTTTTAACTAATCTTGTGCATCCAATATGTGATTTTGTGTCATTGGTTGCACATTTAGGTCATTTTGGTCCTCCCTAGGCTTATTCTAATCCAATTAGGGTTTTTAACCAATCTTGTGCATCCAATATGTGATTTTGTGTCATTGGTTGCACATTTAGGTCATTTTCGTCCTCCCTAGGCTTATTCTAATCCAATTAGGGTTTTTAACCAATCTTGTGCATCCAATATGTGAGTTTGTGTCATTGGTTGAACATTTAGGTCATTTTGGTCCTCCCTAGGCTTATTCTAATCCAATTAGGGTTTTTAACCAATCTTATGCATCCAATATGTGATTTTGTGTCCTTTGTAATCCGATTAGGTCATTTTCGTCCTCGCTTAACTTATTCTAATCCAACTAGGGTTTTTAACCAATCTTGTGGATCCAATATGTGATTTTGTGTCATTGGTTGCACATTTAGGTCATTTTCGTCCTCCCTAGGCTTATTCTAATCCAATTAGGGTTTTTAACCAATCTTGTGCATATAATAAGTGATTTTGTGTTATTGGTAATCCAATAAGGTCATTTTCGTCCTCGCTAGGCTTATTCTAATCCAATTAGGGTTTTTAACCAATCTTGTGCATCCAATATGTGATTTTGTATCCTTGGTTGAACATTTAGGTCATTTTCGTCCTCCCTAGGCTTATTCTAATCCAATTAGGATTTTTAACCAATCTTGTGCATCCAATATGTGATTTTGTGTCATTTTGTGTCATTGGTTGAACATTTAGGTCATTTTCGTCCCCCCAAGGCTTATTCTAAGCCAACTAGGGTTTTTAACCAATCTTGTGCATCCAATATGTGATTTTGTGTCATTGGTTGCACATTTAGGTCATTTTCGTCCTCCCTAGGCTTATTCTAATCCAATTAGGGTTTTTAACCAATCTTGTGCATATAATAAGTGATTTTTTGTCATTGGTAATCCAATAAGTTCATTTTCTTCCTCGCTAGACTTATTCTAATCCAATTAGGGTTTTTAAGCAATCTTGTGCATCCAATATGTGATTTTGTGTCATTGGTTGAACATTTAGGTCATTTTGGTCCTCCCTAGGCTTATTCTAATCCAATTAGGGTTTTTAACCAATCTTATGCATCCAATATGTGATTTTGTGTCATTGGTTGCACATTTAGGTCATTTTCGTCCTCCCTAGGCTTATTCTAATCCAATTAGGGTTTTTAACCAATCTTGTGCATCCAATATGTGATTTTGTGTCATTGGTTGAACATTTAGGTCATTTTCGTCCTCCCTAGGCTTATTCTAATCCAATTAGGATTTTTAACCAATCTTATGCATCCAATATGTGATTTTGTGTCATTGGTTGCACATTTAGGTCATTTTCGTCCTCCCTAGGCTTATTCTAATCCAATTAGGGTTTTTAACCAATCATGTGCATATAATAAGTGATTTTGTGTTATTGGTAATCCAATTAGGTCATTTTCGTCCTCGCTAGGCTTATTCTATTCCAATTAGGGTTTTTTACCAATCTTGTGCATCAGATATGTGATTTTGTGTCATTGGTTGCACATTTAGGTCATTTTCGTCCTCCCTAGGCTTATTCTAATCCAATTAGGGTTTTTAACCAATCTTGTGCATATAATAAGTAATTTTGTGTTATTGGTAATCCAATTAGTTCATTTTCGTCCTCGTTAGGCTTATTCTAATCCAATTAGGGTTTTTTACCAATCTTGTGAATCCAATATGTGATTTTGTGTCATTGGTTGAACATTTAGGTCATTTTCGTCCTCCCTAGGCTTATTCTAATCCAATTAGGGTTTTTAACCAATCTTGTGCATCCAATATGTGATTTTGTGTCATTGGTTGCACATTTCGGTCATTTTCATCCTCCCTAGGCGTATTCTAATCCAATTAGGGTTTTTAACCAATCTTGTGCATATAATAAGTGATTTTTTGTGATTGGTAATCCAATAAGTTCATTTTCTTCCTCGCTAGACTTATTCTAATCCAATTAGGGTTTTTAACCAATCTTGTGCATCCAATATGTGACTTTGTGTCATTGGTTGAACATTTAGGTCATTTTCGTCCTCCCTAGGCTTATTCTAATCCAATTAGGGTTTTTAACCAATCTTGTGCATCCAATATGTGATTTTGTGTCATTGGTTGAACATTTAGGCAAATTTCGTCCTCCCCAGGCTTATTCTAATCCAATTAGGATTTTTATCCAATCTTGTGTATCCCATATGTAATTTTGTGCCAATTTGTGTCATTGGTTGAACATTTAGGTCATTTTCGTCCTCCATAGGCTTATTCTAATCCAATTAGGGTTTTTAACCAATCTTGTGCATCCAATATGTGATTTTGTGTCATTGGTTGCACATTTAGGTCATTTTCGTCCTCCCTAGGCTTATTCTAATCCAATTAGGGTTTTTAACCAATCTTGTGCATATAATAAGTGATTTTTTGTCATTGGTAATCCAATAAGTTCATTTTCTTCCTCGCTAAACTTATTCTAATCCAATTAGGGTTTTTAACCAATCTTGTGCATCCAATATGTCATTTTGTGTCATTGGTTGAACATTTAGGTCATTTTGGTCCTCCCTATGATTATTCTAATCCAATTAGGGTTTTAACCAATCTTGTGCATCCAATATGTGATTTTGTGTCATTGGTTGCACATTTACGTCATTTTCGTCCTCCCTAGGCTTATTGTAATCCAATTAGGGTTTTTAACCAATCTTGTGCATCCAATATGTGATTTTGTGTCATTGGTTGCACATTTAGGTCATTTTCGTCCTCCCTAGGCTTATTCTAATCCAATTAGGGTTTTTAACCAATCTTATGCATCCAATATGTGATTTTGTGTCATTTTGTGTCATTGGTTGAACATTTAGGTCATTTTCGTCCTCGCTAGGCTTATTCTAATCCAATTAGGGTTTTTGACCAATCTTATGCATCCAATATGTGATTTTGTGTCATTTTGTGTCATTGGTTGAACATTTAGGTCATTTTCCTCCTCACTAGGCTTAATTTAAACCAATTAGGGTTTTTAACCAATCTTGTGCATCCAATATGTGATTTTGTGTCATTGGTTGCACATTTAGGTCATTTTCGTCCTCCCTAGGCTTATTCTAATCCAATTAGGGTTTTTAACCAATCTTGTGCATATAATAAGTGATTTTTTGTCATTGGTAATCCAATTAGGTCATTTTCGTCCTCCCTAGGCTTATTCTAATCCAATTAGGGTTTTTAACCAATCTTGTGCATCCAATATGTGATTTTGTGTCATTTTGTTTCATTGGTTGAACATTTAGGTCATTTTCGTCCTCCCTAGGCTTATTTTAATCCAATTATGGTTTTTAGCCAATCTTATGCTTCCAATATGTGATTTTGTGTCATTGGTTGCACACTTAGGTCATTTTCGTCCTCCCTAGGCTTATTCTAATCCAATTAGGGTTTTTAACCAATCTTGTGCATATAATAAGTGATTTTTTGTCATTGGTAAACCAATAAGTTCATTTTCGTTCTCGCTAGACTTATTCTAATCCAATTAGGGTTTTTAACTAATCTTGTGTATCCAATATGTGACTTTGTGTCATTGGTTGTACATTTAGGTCATTTTGGTCCTCCTTAGGCTTATTCTAATCCAATTAGGGTTTTTAACCAATCTTGTGCATCCAATATGTGATTTTGTGTCATTGGTTGCACATTTAGGTCATTTTCGTCCTCCCTAGGCTTATTCTAATCCAATTAGGGTTTTTAACCAATCTTGTGCATATAATAAGTGATTTTTTGTCATTGGTAATCCAATAAGTTCATTTTCTTCCTCGCTAGACTTATTCTAATCCAATTAGGGTTTTTAACCAATCTTGTGCATCCAATATGTGACTTTGTGTCATTGGTTGAACATTTAGGTCATTTTGGTCCTCCCTAGGCTTATTCTAATCACATTAGGGTTTTTAACCAATCTTGTGCATCCAATATGTGATTTTGTGTCATTGGTTGCACATTTAGGTTATTTTCGTCCTCCGTAGGCTTATTCTAATCCAATTAGGATTTTTAACCAATCTTGTGCATCCAATATGTGATTTTGTGTCATTGGTTGAACATTTAGGTCATTTTCGTCCTCCCCAAGCTTATTCTAATCCAATTAGGATTTTTATCCAATCTTGTGCATCCAATATGTGATTTGGTGTCAATTTGTGTCATTGGTTAAACATTTAGGTCATTTTCGTCCTCCCTAGGCTTATTCTAATCCAATTAGGGTTTTTAACCAATCTTGTGCATCCAATATGTGATTTTGTGTCATTGGTTGCACATTTAGGTCATTTTCGTCCTCCCTAGGCTTATTCTAATCCAATTAGGGTTTTTAACCAATCTTATGTATCCAATATGTGATTTTGTGTCATTGGTTGCACATTTAGGTCATTTTCGTCCTCCCTAGGCTTATTCTAATCCAATTAGGGTTTTTAACCAACCTTGGGCATATAATAAGTGATTTTTTGTCGTTGGTAAACCAATAAGTTCATTTTCGTTCTCGCTAGACCTATTCTAATCCAATTAGGGTTTTTTACCAATCTTGTGCATCCAATATGTGACTTTGTGTCATTGGTTGAACATTTAGGTCATTTAGGTCCTCCCTAGGCTTATTCTAATCCAATTAAGGTTGTTAACCAATCTTGTTCTTATAATAAGTGATTTTGTGTCATTTGTAATCTAATTAGGTCATTTTCGTCCTCGCTAAACTTATTCTAATCCAATTAGGGTTTTTAACCAATCATGTGCATCCAATATGTGATTTTGTGTCATTGGTAATCCAATAAGTTCATTTTCGTCCTCGCTAGACTTATTCTAATCCAATTAGGGTTTTTAACCAATCTTGTGCATCCAATATGTGACTTTGTGTCATTGGTTGAACATTTAGGTCATTTTCGTCCTCCCCAGGCTTATTCTTATCCAATTAGGTTTTTTATCCAATCTTGTGCATCCCATATGTGATTTTGTGTCAATTTGTGTCATTGGTTGCACATTTAGGTCATTTTGGTCCTCCCTAGGCTTATTCTAATCCAATTAGGGTTGTTAACCAATCTTGTTCTTATAATAAGTGATTTTGTGTCATTTGTAATCCAATTAGGTCATTTTCGTCCTCGCTAAACTTATTCTAATCCAATTAGGGTTTTTAACCAATCATGTGCATCCAATATGTGATTTTGTGTCATTGGTAATCCAATAAGTTCATTTTCGTCCTCGCTAGACTTATTCTAATCCAATTAGGGTTTTTAACTAATCTTGTGCATCCAATATGTGACTTTGTGTCATTGGTTGAACATTTAGGTCATTTTGGTCCTCCCTATGCTTATTCTAATCCAATTAGGGTTTTAACCAATCTTGTGCATCCAATATGTGATTTTGTGTCATTGGTTGCACATTTACGTCATTTTCGTCCTCCCTAGGCCTATTGTAATCCAATTAGGGTTTTTAACCAATCTTGAGCATCCAATATGTGATTTTGTGTCATTGGTTGAACATTTAGGTCATTTTCGTCCTCCCCAAGCTTATTCTAATCCAATTAGGATTTTTATCCAATCTTGTGCATCCAATATGTGATTTGGTGTCAATTTGTGTCATTGGTTGAACATTTAGGTCATTTTCGTCCTCCCTAGGCTTATTCTAATCCAATTAGGGTTTTTAACCAATCTTATGCATCCAATATGTGATTTTGTGTCATTGGTTGCACATTTAGGTCATTTTCGTCCTCCCTAGGCTTATTCTAATCCAATTAGGGTTTTTAACCAATCTTGGGCATATAATAAGTGATTTTTTGTCATTGGTAAACCAATAAGTTCATTTTCGTTCTCGCTAGACTTATTCTAATCCAATTAGGGTTTTTAACCAATCTTGTGCATCCAATATGTGACTTTGTGTCATTGGTTGAACATTTAGGTCATTTAGGTCCTCCCTAGGCTTATTCTAATCCAATTAGGGTTGTTAACCAATCTTGTTCTTATAATAAGTGATTTTGTGTCATTTGTAATCCAATTAGGTCATTTTCGTCCTCGCTAAACTTATTCTAATCCAATTAGGGTTTTTAACCAATCATGTGCATCCAATATGTGATTTTGTGTCATTGGTAATCCAATAAGTTCATTTTCGTCCTCGCTAGACTTATTCTAATCCAATTAGGGTTTTTAACCAATCTTGTGCATCCAATATGTGATTTTGTGTCATTGGTTGCACATTTAGGTCATTTTCGTCCTCCCTAGGCTTATTCTAATCCAATTAGGGTTTTTAACCAACCTTGGGCATATAATAAGTGATTTTTTGTCGTTGGTAAACCAATAAGTTCATTTTCGTTCTCGCTAGACCTATTCTAATCCAATTAGGGTTTTTAACCAATCTTGTGCATCCAATATGTGACTTTGTGTCATTGGTTGAACATTTAGGTCATTTAGGTCCTCCCTAGGCTTATTCTAATCCAATTAAGGTTGTTAACCAATCTTGTTCTTATAATAAGTGATTTTGTGTCATTTGTAATCTAATTAGGTCATTTTCGTCCTCGCTAAACTTATTCTAATCCAATTAGGGTTTTTAACCAATCATGTGCATCCAATATGTGATTTTGTGTCATTGGTAATCCAATAAGTTCATTTTCGTCCTCGCTAGACTTATTCTAATCCAATTGGGGTTTTTAACCAATCTTGTGCATCCAATATGTGATTTTGTGTCATTGGTTGCACATTTAGGTCATTTTCGTCCTCCCTAGGCTTATTCTAATCCAATTAGGGTTTTTAACCAATCTTGTGCATCCAATATGTGATTTTGTGTCATTGGTTGCACATTTAGGTCATTTTCGTCCTCCCTAGGCTTATTCTAATCCAATTAGGGTTTTTAACCAATCTTGTGCATATAATAAGTGATTTTTTGTCATTGGTAATCCAATAAGTTCATTTTCTTCCTCGCTAGACTTATTCTAATCCAATTAGGGTTTTTAAGCAATCTTGTGCATCCAATATGTGATTTTGTGTCATTGGTTGAACATTTAGGTCATTTTGGTCCTCCCTAGGCTTATTCTAATCCAATTAGGGTTTTTAACCAATCTTATGCATCCAATATGTGATTTTGTGTCATTTTGTGTCATTGGTTGAACATTTAGGTCATTTTCGTCCTCCCTAGGCTTATTTTAAACCAATTTGGGTTTTTAACCAATCTTGTGCATCCAATATGTGATTTTGTGTCATTGGTTGCACATTTAGGTCATTTTCGTCCTCCCTAGGCTTATTCTAATCCAATTAGGGTTTTTAACCAATCTTATGCATCCAATATGTGATTTTGTGTCATTGGTTGCACATTTAGGTCATTTTCGTCCTCCCTAGGCTTATTCTAATCCAATTAGGGTTTTTAAGTAATCTTGTGCATATAATAAGTGATTTTTTGTCATTGGTAATCCAATTAGGTCATTTTCGTCCTCGCTAGGCTTATTCTAATCCAATTAGGGTTTTTAACCAATCTTGTGCATCCAATATGTGATTTTGTGTCATTTTGTGTCATTGGTTGAACATTTAGGTGATTTTCGTCCTCCCTAGGCTTATTCTAATCCAATTAGGGTTTTTAACCAATCTTGTGCATCCAATATGTGATTTTGTGTCATTGGTTGCACATTTAGGTCATTTTCGTCCTCCCTAGGCTTATTCTAATCCAATTAGGGTTTTTAACCAATCTTGTGCATATAATAAGTGATTTTATGTCATTGGTAATCCAATTAGGTCATTTTCGTCCTCGCTAGGCTTATGCTAATCCAAGTAGAATTTTTAACCAATCTTATGCATCCAATATGTGATTTTGTGTCATTTTGTGTTATTGGTTGAACATTTAGGCCATTTTCGTCCTCCCTAGGCTTATTCTAATCTAATTAGGGTTTTTAACCAATCTTATGCATCCAATATGTGATTTTGTGTCATTGGTTGCACATTGACGTCATTTTCGTCCTCCCTAGGCTTATTCTAATCCAATTAGGGTTTTTAACCAATCTTGTGCATCCAATATGTGATTTTGTGTCATTGGTTGCACATTTAGGTCATTTTCGTCCTCCCTAGGCTTATTCTAATCCAATTAGGGTTTTTAACCAATCTTGTGCATATAATAAGTGATTTTATGTCATCGGTAATCCAATTAGGTCATTTTCGTCCTCGCTAGGCTTATTCTAATCCAATTAGAATTTTTAACCAATCTTATGCATCCAATATGTGATTTTGTGTCATTTTGTGTTATTGGTTGAACATTTAGGTCATTTTCGTCCTCCCTAGGCTTATTCTAATCCAATTAGGGTTTTTAACCAATCTTGTGCATATAATAAGTGATTTTTTGTCATTGGTAATCCAATAAGTTCATTTTCTTCCTCGCTAGACTTATTCTAATCCAATTAGGGTTTTTAACCAATCTTGTGCATCCAATATGTGACTTTGTGTCATTGGTTGAACATTTAGGTCATTTTGGTCCTCCCTAGGCTTATTCTAATCACATTAGGGTTTTTAACCAATCTTGTGCATCCAATATGTGATTTTGTGTCATTGGTTGCACATTTAGGTTATTTTCGTCCTCCGTAGGCTTATTCTAATCCAATTAGGATTTTTAACCAATCTTGTGCATCCAATATGTGATTTTGTGTCATTGGTTGAACATTTAGGTCATTTTCGTCCTCCCCAAGCTTATTCTAATCCAATTAGGATTTTTATCGAATCTTGTGCATCCAATATGTGATTTGGTGTCAATTTGTGTCATTGGTTAAACATTTAGGTCATTTTCGTCCTCCCTAGGCTTATTCTAATCCAATTAGGGTTTTTAACCAATCTTGTGCATCCAATATGTGATTTTGTGTCATTGGTTGCACATTTAGGTCATTTTCGTCCTCCCTAGGCTTATTCTAATCCAATTAGGGTTTTTAATCAATCTTGTGCATATAATAAGTGATTTTGTGTCATTGGTAATCCAATTAGGTCATTTTCGTCCTAGCTAGGCTTATTCTAATCCAATTAGGGTTTTTAAACAATCTTGTGCATCCAATATGTGATTTTGTGTCATTTTGTGTCATTGGTTGAACATTTAGGTCATTTTCGTCCTCCCTAGGCTTATTCTAATCCAATTAGGGTTTTTAATCAATCTTGTGCATATAATAAGTGATTTTGTGTCATTTTGTGTCATTAGTTGAATATTTAGGTCATTTTCATCCTCCCTAGGCTTGTTTTAATCCAATTAGGGTTTTTAACCAATCTTGGGCATCCAATATGTGATTTTGTGTCATTGGTTGCACATTTAGATCATTTTTGTCCTCCCTAGGCTTATTCTAATCCAATTAGGGTTTTTAACCAATCTTGCGAATATAATAAATGATTTTTTGTCATTGGTAATCCAATTAGGTCATTTTTGTCCTCGCTAGGCTTATTCTAATCCAATTAGGGTTTTTAATCAATCTTGTGCATATAATAAGTCATTTGGTGTCATTGGTAATCCAATTAGGTCATTTTCGTCCTCTCTAGGCTTATTCTTATCCAATTAGGGTTTTTCACCAATCTTATGCATCCAATATGTGATTTTGTGTCATTTTGTGTCATTGGTAATCCAATTAGGTCATTTTCGTCCTCGCTAGGCTTATTGTAATCCAATTAGGGTTTTTAACCAATCTTGTGCATCCAATATGTGATTTTGTGTCATTGGTTGCACATTTAGGTCATTTTCGTCCTCCCTAGGCTTATTCTAATCCAATTAGGGTTTTTAACCAATCTTGTGCATCCAATATGTGATTTTGTGTCATTGGTTGCACATTTAGGTCATTTTCGTCCTCCCTAGGCTTATTCTAATCCAATTAGGGTTTTTAACCAATCTTGTGCATATAATAAGTCATTTTGTGTCATTGGTAATCCAATTAGGTCATTTTTGTCCTCGCTAGGCTTATTCTAATCCAATTAGGGTTTTTAACCAATCTTATGCATCCAATATGTGATTTTGTGTCATTTTGTGTCATTGGTAATCCAATTAGGTCATTTTCATCCTTGCTAGGCTTATTGTAATCCAATTAGGGTTTTTAACCAATCTTGTGCATCCAATATGTGATTTTGTGTCATTGGTTGCACATTTAGGTCATTTTCGTCCTCCCTAGGCTTATTCTAATCCAATTAGGGTTTTTAACCAATCTTGTGCATCCAATATGTGATTTTGTGTCATTTTGTGTCATTGGTTGAACATTTATGTCATTTTCGTCCTCCCTAGGCTTATTTTAATCCAATTATGGTTTTTAACCAATCTTATGCATCCAATATGTGATTTTGTGTCATTGGTTGCACACTTAGGTCATTTTCG
This sequence comes from Cicer yamashitae, assembly GCA_037974755.1. Lineage (NCBI taxonomy): Eukaryota > Viridiplantae > Streptophyta > Magnoliopsida > Fabales > Fabaceae > Cicer > Cicer yamashitae. Next base: position 2,880,351 of record JBBPBQ010000006.1, read on the forward strand.
TCCTCCCTAGGCTTATTCTAATCCAATTAGGGTTTTTAACCAATCTTGTGCACATAATAAGTGATTTTTTGTCATTGGTAAACCAATAAGTTCATTTTCGTCCTCGCTAGACTTATTCTAATCCAATTAGGGTTTTTAATTAATCTTGTGTATCCAATATGTGACTTTGTGTCATTGGTTGTACATTTAGGTCATTTTGGTCCTCCCTAGGCTTATTCTAATCCAATTAGGGTTTTTAACCAATCTTGTGCATCCAATATGTGATTTTGTGTCATTGGTTAAACATTTAGGTCATTTTGGTCCTCCCTATGCTTATTCTAATCCAATTAGGGTTTTAACCAATCTTGTGCATCCAATATGTGATTTTGTGTCACTGGTTGCACATTTACGTCATTTTCGTCCTCCCTAGGCCTATTGTAATCCAATTAGGGTTTTTAACCAATCTTGAGCATCCAATATGTGATTTTGTGTCATTGGTTGCACATTTATGTCATTTTCGTCCTCCCTAGGCTTATTCTAATCCAATTAGGGTTTTTAACTAATCTTGTGCATCCAATATGTGATTTTGTGTCATTGGTTGCACATTTAGGTCATTTTGGTCCTCCCTAGGCTTATTCTAATCCAATTAGGGTTTTTAACCAATCTTGTGCATCCAATATGTGATTTTGTGTCATTGGTTGCACATTTAGGTCATTTTCGTCCTCCCTAGGCTTATTCTAATCCAATTAGGGTTTTTAACCAATCTTGTGCATCCAATATGTGAGTTTGTGTCATTGGTTGAACATTTAGGTCATTTTGGTCCTCCCTAGGCTTATTCTAATCCAATTAGGGTTTTTAACCAATCTTATGCATCCAATATGTGATTTTGTGTCCTTTGTAATCCGATTAGGTCATTTTCGTCCTCGCTTAACTTATTCTAATCCAACTAGGGTTTTTAACCAATCTTGTGGATCCAATATGTGATTTTGTGTCATTGGTTGCACATTTAGGTCATTTTCGTCCTCCCTAGGCTTATTCTAATCCAATTAGGGTTTTTAACCAATCTTGTGCATATAATAAGTGATTTTGTGTTATTGGTAATCCAATAAGGTCATTTTCGTCCTCGCTAGGCTTATTCTAATCCAATTAGGGTTTTTAACCAATCTTGTGCATCCAATATGTGATTTTGTGTCATTGGTTGCACATTTAGGTCATTTTCGTCCTCCCTAGGCTTATTCTAATCCAATTAGGGTTTTTAACCAATCTTGTGCATATAATAAGTTATTTTGTGTCATTGGTAATCCAATTAGGTCATTTTCGTCCTCCATAGGCTTATTCTAATCCAATTAGGGTTTTTAACCAATCTTTTGCATCCAATATGTGATTTTGTGTCATTGGTTCAACAATTAGGTCATTTTCGTCCTCGCTAGGCTTATTCTAATCCAATTAGGGTTTTTAACCAATCTTGTGCATCCAATATGTGATTTTGTGTCATTGGTTGCACATTTAGGTCATTTTCGTCCTCCCTAGGCTTATTCTAATCCAATTAGCGTTTTTAACCAATCTTGTGCATCCAATATGTGACTTTGTGTCATTGGTTGAACATTTAGGTCATTTTCGTCCTCCCTAGGCTTATTATAATCCAATTAGGGTTTTTAACCAATCTTGTGCATATAATAAGTGATTTTATGTCATTGGTAATCCAATTAGGTCATTTTCGTCCTCGCTAGGCTTATTCTAATCCAATTAGAATTTTTAACCAATCTTATGCATCCAATATGTGATTTTGTGTCATTTTGTGTTATTGGTTGAACATTTATGTCATTTTCGTCCTCCCTAGGCTTATTCTAATCCAATTAGGGTTTTTAACCAATCTTGTGCATCCAATATGTGATTTTGTGTCATTGGTTGCACATTTAGGTCATTTTCGTCCTCCCTAGGCTTATTCTAATCCAATTAGGGTTTTTAACCAATCTTGTGCATCCAATATGTGATTTTGTGTCATTGGTTGAACATTTAGGTCGTTTTCGTCCTCCCTAGGCTTATTCTAATCCAATTAGGGTTTTTAACCAATCTTGTGCATATAATAAGTGATTTTGTGTCATTGGTAATCCAATTAGGTCATTTTCGTCCTCCCTAGGCTTATTTTAATCCAATTAGGGTTTTTAACCAATCTTGTGCATCCAATATGTGATTTTGTGTCATTGGTTGCACATTTAGGTCATTTTCGTCCTCCCTAGGCTTATTCTAATCCAATTAGGGTTTTTAACCAATCTTGTGCTCCCAATAAGTGATTTTGTGTCATTGGTTGAACATTTAGGTCATTTTCGTCCTCCCTAGGCTTATTCTAATCCAATTAGGGTTTTTAACCAATCTTGTGCATCCAACATGGGATTTTGTGTCATTTTGTGTCATTGGTTGAACATTTAGGTCATTTTCGTCCTCCCTAGGCTTATTCTAATCCAATTAGGGTTTCTAACCAATCTTGTGCATCCAATATGTGATTTTGTGTCATTTTGTGTCATTGGTTGAACATTTAGGTCATTTACGTCCTCCCTAGGCTTATTCTAATCCAATTAGGGTTTTTAACCAATCTTGTGCATCCAATATGTGATTTTGTGTCATTGGTTGAACATTTAGGTCATTTTTGTCCTCCCTAGGCTTATTCTAATCCAATTAGGGTTTTTAACCAATCTTGTGCATATAATAAGTGATTTTTTGTCATTGGTAATCCAATTAGGTCATTTTCGTCCTCCCTAGGCTTATTCTAATCCAATTAGGGTTTTTAACCAATCTTGTGCATCCAATATGTGATTTTGTGTCATTTTGTGTCATTGGTTGAACATTTAGGTCATTTTCGTCCTCCCTAGGCTTAATCTAATCCAATTAGGGTTTTTAACCAATCTTGTGCATCCAATATGTGATTTTGTGTCATTGGTTGCACATTTAGGTCATTTTCGTCCTCCCTAGGCTTATTCTAATCCAATTAGGGTTTTTAACCAATCTTGTGCATCCAATATGTGATTTTGTGTCATTGGTTGCACATTTAGGTCATTTTCGTCCTCCCTAGACTTATTCTAATCCAATTAGGGTTTTTAACCAATCTTGTGCATATAATAAGTGATTTTATGTCATTGGTAATCCAATTAGGTCATTTTCGTCCTCGCTAGGCTTATTCTAATCCAATTAGAATTTTTAACCAATCTTATGCATCCAATATGTGATTTTGTGTCATTTTGTGTTATTGGTTGAACATTTAGGTCATTTTCGTCCTCCCTAGGCTTATTCTAATCCAATTAGGGTTTTTAACCAATCTTGTGCATATAATAAGTGATTTTTTGTCATTGGTAATCCAATAAGTTCATTTTCTTCCTCGCTAGACTTATTCTAATCCAATTAGGGTTTTTAACCAATCTTGTGCATCCAATATGTGACTTTGTGTCATTGGTTGAACATTTAGGTCATTTTGGTCCTCCCTAGGCTTATTCTAATCACATTAGGGTTTTTAACCAATCTTGTGCATCCAATATGTGATTTTGTGTCATTGGTTGCACATTTAGGTTATTTTCGTCCTCCGTAGGCTTATTCTAATCCAATTAGGATTTTTAACCAATCTTGTGCATCCAATATGTGATTTTGTGTCATTGGTTGAACATTTAGGTCATTTTCGTCCTCCCCAAGCTTATTCTAATCCAATTAGGATTTTTATCCAATCTTGTGCATCCAATATGTGATTTGGTGTCAATTTGTGTCATTGGTTAAACATTTAGGTCATTTTCGTCCTCCCTAGGCTTATTCTAATCCAATTAGGGTTTTTAACCAATCTTGTGCATCCAATATGTGATTTTGTGTCATTGGTTGCACATTTAGGTCATTTTCGTCCTCCCTAGGCTTATTCTAATCCAATTAGGGTTTTTAACCAATCTTATGTATCCAATATGTGATTTTGTGTCATTGGTTGCACATTTAGGTCATTTTCGTCCTCCCTAGGCTTATTCTAATCCAATTAGGGTTTTTAACCAACCTTGGGCATATAATAAGTGATTTTTTGTCGTTGGTAAACCAATAAGTTCATTTTCGTTCTCGCTAGACCTATTCTAATCCAATTAGGGTTTTTTACCAATCTTGTGCATCCAATATGTGACTTTGTGTCATTGGTTGAACATTTAGGTCATTTAGGTCCTCCCTAGGCTTATTCTAATCCAATTAAGGTTGTTAACCAATCTTGTTCTTATAATAAGTGATTTTGTGTCATTTGTAATCTAATTAGGTCATTTTCGTCCTCGCTAAACTTATTCTAATCCAATTAGGGTTTTTAACCAATCATGTGCATCCAATATGTGATTTTGTGTCATTGGTAATCCAATAAGTTCATTTTCGTCCTCGCTAGACTTATTCTAATCCAATTGGGGTTTTTAACCAATCTTGTGCATCCAATATGTGATTTTGTGTCATTGGTTGCACATTTAGGTCATTTTCGTCCTCCCTAGGCTTATTCTAATCCAATTAGGGTTTTTAACCAATCTTGTGCATCCAATATGTGATTTTGTGTCATTGGTTGCACATTTAGGTCATTTTCGTCCTCCCTAGGCTTATTCTAATCCAATTAGGGTTTTTAACCAATCTTGTGCATATAATAAGTGATTTTTTGTCATTGGTAATCCAATTAGGTCATTTTTGTCCTCGCTAGGCTTATTCTAATCCAATTAGGGTTTTTAACCAATCTTGTGCATCCAATATGTGATTTTGTGTCATTGGTTGAACATTTAGGTCATTTTCGTCCTCCCTAGGCTTGTTTTAATCCAATTAAGGTTTTTAACCAATCTTATGCATCCAATATGTGATTTTGTGTCATTGGTTGCACATTTAGGGCATTTTCGTCCTCCCTAGGCTTATTCTAATCATATTAGGGTTTTTAACCAATCTTATGCATATAATAAGTGATTTTTTGTCCTTGGTAAACCAATAAGTTCATTTTCGTCCTCGCTAGACTTATTCTAATCCAATTAGGGTTTTTAACCAATCTTGTGTATCCAATATGTGACTTTGTGTCATTGGTTGAACATTTATGTCATTTTGGTCCTCCCTAGGCTTATTCTAATCCAATTACGATTTTTAACCAATCTTGTGCATCCAATATGTGATTTTGTGTCATTGGTTGCACATTTAGGTCATTTTCGTCCTCCCTAGGCTTATTCTAATCCAATTAGGGTTTTTAACCAATCTTGTGCATCCAATATGTGATTTTGTGTCATTGGTTGAACATTTAGGTCATTTTCGTCCTCCCCAAGCTTATTCTAATCCAATTAGGATTTTTAACCAATCTTGTGCATCCAATATGTGATTTGGTGTCAATTTGTGTCATTGGTTGAACATTTAGGTCATTTTCGTCCTCCCTAGGCTTATTCTAATCCAATTAGGGTTTTTAACCAATCTTATGCATCCAATATGTGATTTTGTGTCATTGGTTGCACATTTAGGTCATTTTCGTCCTCCCTCGGCTTATTATAATCCAATTAGGGTTTTTAACCAATCTTGGGCATATAATAAGTGATTTTTTGTCATTGGTAAACCAATAAGTTCATTTTCGTTCTCGCTAGACTTATTCTTATCCAATTAGGGTTTTTAACCAATCTTGTGCATCCAATATGTGACTTTGTGTCATTGGTTGAACATTTAGGTCATTTAGGTCCTCCCTAGGCTTATTCTAATCCAATTAGGGTTGTTAACCAATCTTGTTCTTATAATAAGTGATTTTGTGTCATTTGTAATCCAATTAGGTCATTTTCGTCCTCGCTAAACTTATTCTAATCCAATTAGGGTTTTTAACCAATCATGTGCATCCAATATGTGATTTTGTGTCATTGGTAATCCAATAAGTTCATTTTCGTCCTCGCTAGACTTATTCTAATCCAATTAGGGTTTTTAACCAATCTTGTGCATCCAATATGTGACTTTGTGTCATTGGTTGAACATTTAGGTCATTTTCGTCCTCCCTAGGCTTATTCTAATCCAATTAGGGTTTTTAACCAATCTTGTGCATATAATAAGTGATTTTGTGTCATTGGTAATCCAATTAGGTCATTTTCGTCCTCACTAGGCTTATTCTAATCCAATTAGGGTTTTTAACCAATCTTGTGCATCCAATATGTGATTTTGTGTCATTGGTTGCACATTTAGGTCATTTTCGTCCTCCCTAGGCTTATTCTAATCCAATTAGGGTTTTTAACCAATCTTGTGCATCCAATATGTGATTTTGTGTCATTGGTTGAACATTTAGGTCATTTTCGTCCTCCCCAGGCTTAGTCTAATCCAATTAGGGTTTTTAACCAATGTTGTGCATCCAATATGTGATTTTGTGTCATTGGTTGCACATTTAGGTCATTTTCGTCCTCCCTAGGCTTATTCTAATCCAATTAGGGTTTTTAACCAATCTTGTGCATATAATAAGTGATTTTGTGTCATTGGTTGAACATTTAGGTCATTTTGGTCCTCCCTAGGCTTATTCTAATCCAATTAGGGTTTTTAACCAATCTTGTGCATCCAATATGTGATTTTGTGTCATTGGTTGCACATTTAGGTCATTTTCGTCCTCCCTAGGCTTATTCTAATCCAATTAGGGTTTTTAACCAATCTTGTGCATCCAATATGTGATTTTGTGTCAATTTGTGTCATTGGTTGAACATTTAGGTCATTTTCGTCCTCCCTAGGCTTATTCTAATCCAATTAGGGTTTTTAACCAATCTTGTGCATCCAATATGTGATTTTGTGTCATTGGTTGCACATTTAGGTCATTTTCGTCCTCCCTAGGCTTATTCTAATCCAATTAGGGTTTTTAACCAATCTTGTGCATATAATAAGTGATTTTGTGTCATTGGTAATCCAATAAGTTCATTTTCGTCCTCGCTAGACTTATTCTTATCCAATTAGGGTTTTTAACCAATCTTGTGCATCCAATATGTGACTTTGTGTCATTGGTTGAAAATTTAGGTCATTTATGTCCTCCCTAGGCTTATTCTAATCCAATTAGGGTTTTTAACCAATCTTGTGCATCCAATATGTGATTTTGTGTCATTGGTTGCACATTTAGGTCATTTTCGTCCTCCCTAGGCTTATTCTAATCCAATTAGGGTTTTTAACCAACCTTGGGCATATAATAAGTGATTTTTTGTCGTTGGTAAACCAATAAGTTCATTTTCGTTCTCGCTAGACCTATTCTAATCCAATTAGGGTTTTTAACCAATCTTGTGCATCCAATATGTGACTTTGTGTCATTGGTTGAACATTTAGGTCATTTAGGTCCTCCCTAGGCTTATTCTAATCCAATTAAGGTTGTTAACCAATCTTGTTCTTATAATAAGTGATTTTGTGTCATTTGTAATCTAATTAGGTCATTTTCGTCCTCGCTAAACTTATTCTAATCCAATTAGGGTTTTTAACCAATCATGTGCATCCAATATGTGATTTTGTGTCATTGGTAATCCAATAAGTTCATTTTCGTCCTCGCTAGACTTATTCTAATCCAATTGGGGTTTTTAACCAATCTTGTGCATCCAATATGTGATTTTGTGTCATTGGTTGCACATTTAGGTCATTTTCGTCCTCCCTAGGCTTATTCTAATCCAATTAGGGTTTTTAACCAATCTTGTGCATCCAATATGTGATTTTGTGTCATTGGTTGCACATTTAGGTCATTTTCGTCCTCCCTAGGCTTATTCTAATCCAATTAGGGTTTTTAACCAATCTTGTGCATATAATAAGTGATTTTTTGTCATTGGTAATCCAATTAGGTCATTTTTGTCCTCGCTAGGCTTATTCTAATCCAATTAGGGTTTTTAACCAATCTTGTGCATCCAATATGTGATTTTGTGTCATTGGTTGAACATTTAGGTCATTTTCGTCCTCCCTAGGCTTGTTTTAATCCAATTAAGGTTTTTAACCAATCTTATGCATCCAATATGTGATTTTGTGTCATTGGTTGCACATTTAGGGCATTTTCGTCCTCCCTAGGCTTATTCTAATCATATTAGGGTTTTTAACCAATCTTATGCATATAATAAGTGATTTTTTGTCCTTGGTAAACCAATAAGTTCATTTTCGTCCTCGCTAGACTTATTCTAATCCAATTAGGGTTTTTAACCAATCTTGTGTATCCAATATGTGACTTTGTGTCATTGGTTGAACATTTATGTCATTTTGGTCCTCCCTAGGCTTATTCTAATCCAATTACGATTTTTAACCAATCTTGTGCATCCAATATGTGATTTTGTGTCATTGGTTGCACATTTAGGTCATTTTCGTCCTCCCTAGGCTTATTCTAATCCAATTAGGGTTTTTAACCAATCTTGTGCATCCAATATGTGATTTTGTGTCATTGGTTGAACATTTAGGTCATTTTCGTCCTCCCCAAGCTTATTCTAATCCAATTAGGGTTTTTAACCAATCTTGTGCATATAATAAGTGATTTTATGTCATTGGTAATCCAATTAGGTCATTTTCGTCCTCGCTAGGCTTATTCTAATCCAATTAGAATTTTTAACCAATCTTATGCATCCAATATGTGATTTTGTGTCATTTTGTGTCATTGGTTGAACATTTAGGTCATTTTCGTCCTCCCTAGGCTTATTCTAATCCAATTAGGGTTTTTAACCAATCTTGTGCATCCTATATGTGATTTTGTGTCATTGGTTGCACATTTAGGTCATTTTCGTCCTCCCTAGGCTTATTCTAATCCAATTAGGGTTTTTAACCAATCTTGTGCATCCAATATGTGATTTTGTGTCATTGGTTGAACATTTAGGTCATTTTCGTCCTCCCTAGGCTTATTCTAATGCAATTAAGGTTTTTAACCAATCTTGTGCATCCAATATGTGATTTTGTGTCATTGGTTGAACATTTAGGTCATTTTCGTCCTCCCTAGGCTTATTCTAATCCAATTAGGGTTTTTAACCAATCTTGTGCATCCAATATGTGATTTTGTGTCATTTTGTGTCAATGGTTCAACATTTAGGTCATTTTTGTCCTCCCTAGGCTTATTCTAATCCAATTTGGGTTTTTAACCAATCTTGTGCATCCAATATGTGATTTTGTGTCATTTTGTGTCATTGGTTGAACATTTAGGTCATTTTCGTCCTCCCTAGGCTTATTCTAATCCAATTACGGTTTTTAACCAATCTTGTGCATCCAATATGTGATTTTATGTCATTTTTGTGTCGTTGGTTGAACATTTAGGTCATTTTCGTCCTCCCTAGGCTTATTCTAATCCAATTAGGGTTTTTAACCAATCTTGTGCATCCAATATCTGATTTTGTGTCATTTTGTGTCATTGGTTGAACATTTCGGTCATTTTCGTCTTCCCTAGCCTTATTCTAATCCAATTAGGGTTTTTAACCATTCTTGTGCATCCAATATGTGATTTTGTGTCATTGGTTGCACATTTAGGTCATTTTCGTCCTCCCTAGGCTTATTCTAATCCAATTAGGGTTTTTAACCAATCTTGTGCATCCAATATGTGATTTTGTGTCATTGGTTGAACATTTAGGTCATTTTCGTCCTCCCTAGGCTTATTCTAATCCAATTAGGGTTTTAAAACAATCTTGTGCATCCAATATGTGATTTTGTGTCATTGGTTGCACATTTAGGTCATTTTCGTCCTCCCTAGGCTTATTCTAATCCAATTAGGGTTTTTAACCAATCTTGTGCATCCAATATGTGATTTTGTGTCATTGGTTGAACATTTAGGTCATTTTTGTCCTCCCTAGGCTTATTCTAATCCAATTAGGGTTTTTAACCAATCTTGTGCATATAATAAGTGATTTTTTGTCATTGGTAATCCAATTAGGTCATTTTCGTCCTCCCTAGGCTTATTCTAATCCAATTAGGGTTTTTAACCAATCTTGTGCATCCAATATGTGATTTTGTGTCATTTTGTTTCATTGGTTGAACATTTAGGTCATTTTCGTCCTCCCTAGGCTTATTTTAATCCAATTATGGTTTTTAGCCAATCTTATGCTTCCAATATGTGATTTTGTGTCATTGGTTGCACACTTAGGTCATTTTCGTCCTCCCTAGGCTTATTCTAATCCAATTAGGGTTTTTAACCAATCTTGTGCATATAATAAGTGATTTTTTGTCATTGGTAAACCAATAAGTTCATTTTCGTTCTCGCTAGACTTATTCTAATCCAATTAGGGTTTTTAACTAATCTTGTGTATCCAATATGTGACTTTGTGTCATTGGTTGTACATTTAGGTCATTTTGGTCCTCCTTAGGCTTATTCTAATCCAATTAGGGTTTTTAACCAATCTTGTGCATCCAATATGTGATTTTGTGTCATTGGTTGCACATTTAGGTCATTTTCGTCCTCCCTAGGCTTATTCTAATCCAATTAGGGTTTTTAACCAATCTTGTGCATATAATAAGTGATTTTTTGTCATTGGTAATCCAATAAGTTCATTTTCTTCCTCGCTAGACTTATTCTAATCCAATTAGGGTTTTTAACCAATCTTGTGCATCCAATATGTGACTTTGTGTCATTGGTTGAACATTTAGGTCATTTTGGTCCTCCCTAGGCTTATTCTAATCACATTAGGGTTTTTAACCAATCTTGTGCATCCAATATGTGATTTTGTGTCATTGGTTGCACATTTAGGTTATTTTCGTCCTCCGTAGGCTTATTCTAATCCAATTAGGATTTTTAACCAATCTTGTGCATCCAATATGTGATTTTGTGTCATTGGTTGAACATTTAGGTCATTTTCGTCCTCCCCAAGCTTATTCTAATCCAATTAGGATTTTTATCCAATCTTGTGCATCCAATATGTGATTTGGTGTCAATTTGTGTCATTGGTTAAACATTTAGGTCATTTTCGTCCTCCCTAGGCTTATTCTAATCCAATTAGGGTTTTTAACCAATCTTGTGCATCCAATATGTGATTTTGTGTCATTGGTTGCACATTTAGGTCATTTTCGTCCTCCCTAGGCTTATTCTAATCCAATTAGGCTTTTTAACCAATCTTGTGCATCCAATATGTGATTTTGTGTCATTGGTTGCACATTTAGGTCATTTTCGTCCTCCCTAGGCTTATTCTAATCCAATTAGGGTTTTTAACCAATCTTGTGCATCCAATATGTGAATTTGTGTCATTGGTTGCACATTTAGGTCATTTAGTCCTCCCTAGGCTTATTCTAATCCAATTAGGGTTTTTAACCAATCTTGTGGATATAATAAGTGATTTTTTGTCATTGGTAATCGAATAAGTTCATTTTCTTCCTCGCTAGACTTATTCTAATCCAATTAGGATTTTTAACCAATCTTGTGCATCCAATATGTGACTTTGTGTCATTGGTTAAACATTTAGGTCATTTTGGTCCTCCCTAGGCTTATTCTAATCCAATTAGGGTTTTTAACCAATCTTGTGCATCCAATATGTGATTTTGTGTCATTGGTTGCACATTTAGGTCATTTTCGTCCTCCCTAGGCTTATTCTAATCCAATTAGGGTTTTTAACCAATCTTGTGCATCCAATATGTGATTTTGTGTCATTGGTTGAACATTTAGGTCATTTTCGTCCTCCCAAGCTTATTCTAATCCAATTAGGATTTTTAACTAATCTTGTGCATCCAATATGTGATTTGGTGTCAATTTGTGTCATTGGTTGAACATTTAGGTCATTTTCGTCCTCCCTAGGCTTATTCTAATCCAATTAGGGTTTTTAACCAATCTTATGCATCCAATATGTGATTTTGTGTCATTGGTTGCACATTTAGGTCATTTTCGTCCTCCCTAGGCTTATTCTAATCCAATTAGGGTTTTTAACCAATCTTGGGCATATAATAAGTGATTTTTTGTCATTGGTAAACCAATAAGTTCATTTTCGTTCTCACTAGACTTATTCTAATCCAATTAGGGTTTTTAACCAATCTTGTGCATCCAATATGTGACTTTGTGTCATTGGTTGAACATTTAGGTCATTTAGGTCCTCCTTAGGCTTATTCTAATCCAATTAGGGTTGTTAACCAATCTTGTTCTTATAATAAGTGATTTTGTGTCATTTGTAATCCAATTAGGTCATTTTCGTCCTCGCTAAACTTATTCTAATCCAATTAGGGTTTTTAACCAATCATGTGCATCCAATATGTGATTTTGTGTCATTGGTAATCCAATAAGTTCATTTTCGTCCTCGCTAGACTTATTCTAATCCAATTAGGGTTTTTAACCAATCTTGTGCATCCAATATGTGATTTTGTGTCATTGGTTGAACATTTAGGTCATTTTCGTCCTCCCTAGGCTTATTCTAATCCAATTAGGGTTTTTAACAAAACTTGTGCATCCAATATGTGATTTTGTGTCATTGGTTGAACATTTAGGTCATTTTCGTCCTCCCTAGGCTTATTCTAATCCAATTAGGGTTTTTAACCAATCTTGTGCATCCAATATGTGATTTTGTGTCATTGGTTGAACATTTAGGTCATTTTCGTCCTCCCTAGGCTTATTCTCATCCAATTAGGGTTTTTAACCATTCTTGTGCATCCAATATGTGATTTTGTGTCATTTTGTGTCATTGGTTGAACATTTAGGTCATTTTCGTCCTCCCTAGGCTTATTCTAATCCAATTAGGGTTTTTAACCAATCTTGTGCATCCAATATGTGATTTTGTGTCATTGGTTGCACATTTAGGTCATTTTCGTCCTCCCTAGGCTTATTCTAATCCAATTAGGGTTTAACCAATCTTGTGCATATAATAAGTGATTTTTTGTCATTGGTAATCCACTAAGTTCATTTTCTTCCTCGCTAGACTTATTCTAATCCAATTAGGGTTTTTAACCAATCTTGTGCATCCAATATGTGACTTTGTGTCATTGGTTGAACATTTACGTCATTTTGGTCCTCCCTAGGCTTATTCTAATCCAATTAGGGTTTTTAACCAATCTTGTGCATCCAATATGTGATTTTGTGTCATTGGTTGCACATTTAGGTCATTTTCGTCCTCCCTAGGCTTATTCTAATCCAATTAGGGTTTTTAACCAATCTTGTGCATCCAATATGTGATTTTGTGTCATTGGTTGAACATTTAGGTTATTTTCGTCGTCCCCAGGCTTATTCTAATCCAATTAGGATTTTAATCCAATGTTGTGCATCCCATATGCGATTTTGTGTCATTGGTTGAACATTTAGGTCATTTTCGTCCTCCCTAGGCTTATTCTAATCCAATTAGGGTTTTTAACCAATCTTGTGCATCCAATATGTGATTTTGTGTCATTGGTTGCACATTTAGGTCATTTTTGTCCTCCCTAGGCTTATTCTAATCCAATTAGGGTTTTTAACCAATCTTGTGCATATAATAACTGATTTTGTGTCATTGGTAATCCAATTATGTCATTTTCGTCCTCGTTAGGCTTATTCTAATCCAATTAGCGTTTTTAACCAATCTTATGCATCCAATATGTGATTTTGTGTCATTTTGTGTCATTGGTTGAACATTTAGGTCATTTTCATCCTCCCTAGGCTTATTCTAATCCAATTTGGGTTTTTAACCAATCTTGTGCATCCAATATGTGATTTTGTGTCATTGGTTGAACATTTAGGCAAATTTCGTCCTCCCCAGGCTTATTCTAATCCAATTAGGATTTTTATCCAATCTTGTGCATCCCATATGTGATTTTGTGTCAATTTGTGTCATTGGTTTAACATTTAGGTCATTTTCGTCCTCCCTAGGCTTATTCTAATCCAATTAGGGTTTTTAAACAATCTTGTGCAGCCAATATGTGATTTTGTGTCATTGGTTGCACATTTAGGTCATTTTCGTCCTCCCTAGGCTTATTCTAATCCAATTAGGGTTTTTAACCAATCTTGTGCATCCAATATGTGATTTTGTGTCATTGGTTGAACATTTAGGTCAATTTCGTCCTCCCTAGGCTTATTTTAATCCAATTAGGGTTTTTAACCAATCTTGTGCATCCAATATGTGATTTTGTGTCATTGGTTGCACATTTAGGTCATTTTCGTCCTCCCTAGGCTTATTCTAATCCAATTAGGGTTTTTAACCAATCTTGTGCATCCAATATGTGATTTTGTGTCATTTTGTGTCATTGGTTTAACATTTAGGTAATTTTCGTCCTCCCTAGGCTTATTCTAATCCAATTAGGGTTTTTAACCAATCTTGTGCATCCAATATGTGATTTTGTGTCAATTTGTGTCATTGGTTGCACATTTAGGTCATTGTCGTCCTCCCTAGGCTTATTCTAATCCAATTAGGGGTTTTAACCAATCTTGTGCATCCAATATGTGATTTTGTGTCATTGGTTTAACATTTAGGTAATTTTCGTCCTCCCTAGGCTTATTCTAATCCAATTAGGGTTTTTAACCAATCTTGTGCATCCAATATGTGATTTTGTGTCATTGGTTGAACATTTAGGTCATTTTCGTCCTCCCTAGGCTTATTCTAATCCAATTAGGGTTTTTAACCAATCGTGTGCATCCAATATGTGATTTAGTGTCATTGGTTGTACATTTAGGTCATTTTCGTCCTCCCTAGGCTTATTCTAATCCAATTAGGGTTTTTAACCAATCCCTTGCATCCAATATGTGATTTTGTGTCATTGGTAGAACATTTAGGTCATTTTCGTCCTCCCTAGGCTTATTCTAATCCAATTAGGGTTTTTAACCAATCTTGTGCATCCAATATGTGATTTTGTGTCATTGGTTGAACATTTAGGTCATTTTGGTCCTCCCTATGCTTATTCTAATCCAATTAGGGTTTTAACCAATCTTGTGCATCCAATATGTGATTTTGTGTCATTGGTTGCACATATACGTCATTTTCGTCCTCCCTAGGCCTATTGTAATCCAATTAGGGTTTTTAACCAATCTTGAGCATCCAATATGTGATTTTTTGTCATTGGTTGCACATTTATGTCATTTTCGTCCTCCGTAGGCTTATTCTAATCCAATTAGGGTTTTTAACCAATCTTGTGCATCCAATATGTGATTTTGTGTCATTGGTTGCACATTTAGGTCATTTTCGTCCTCCCTAGGCTTATTCTAATCCAATTAGGGTTTTTAACCAATCTTGTGCATATAATAAGTGATTTTCTGTCATTGGTAATCCAATAAGTTCATTTTCTTCCTCGCTAGACTTATTCTAATCCAATTAGGGTTTTTAACCAATCTTGTGCATCCAATATGTGACTTTGTGTCATTGGTTGAACATTTAGGTCATTTTCGTCCTCCCTAGGCTTATTCTAATCCAATTAGGGTTTTTAACCAATCTTGTGCATATAATAAGTAATTTTTTGTCATTGGTAATCCAATTAGGTCATTTTCGTCCTCCCTAGGCTTATTCTAATCCAATTAGGGTTTTTAACCAATCTTGTGCATCCAATATGTGATTTTGTGTCATTTTGTGTCATTGGTTGAACATTTAGTTCATTTTCGTCCTCCCTAGGCTTATTTTAATCTAATTAGGGTTTTTAACCAATCTTCTGCATCCAATATGTGATTTTGTGTCATTGGTTGCACACTTAGGTCATTTTCGTCCTCCCTAGGCTTATTCTAATCCAATTAGGGTTTTTAACCAATCTTGTGCATATAATAAGTGATTTTTTGTCATTGGTAAACCAATAAGTTCATTTTCGTCCTCGCTAGACTTATTCTAATCCAATTAGGGTTTTTAACCAATCTTGTGCATCCAATATGTGACTTTGTGTCATTGGTTGAACATTTAGGTCATTTAGGTCCTCCCTAGGCTTATTCTAATCCAATTAGGGTTGTTAACCAATCTTGTTCTTATAATAAGTGATTTTGTGTCATTTGTAATCCAATTAGGTCATTTTCGTCCTCGCTAAACTTATTCTAATCCAATTAGGGTTTTTAACCAATCATGTCCATCCAATATGTGATTTTGTGTCATTGGTAATCCAATAAGTTCATTTTCGTCCTCGCTAGACTTATTGTAATCCAATTAGGGTTTTTAACCAATCTTGTGCACCCAATATGTGACTTTGTGTCATTGGTTGAACATTTAGGTCATTTTTGTCCTCCCTAGGCTTATTCTAATCCAATTAGGGTTTTTAACCAATCTTGTGCATATAATAAGTGATTTTTTGTCATTGGTAATCCAATTAGGTCATTTTCGTCCTCCCTAGGCTTATTCTAATCCAATTAGGGTTTTTAACCAATCTTGTGCATCCAATATGTGATTTTGTGTCATTTTGTGTCATTGGTTGAACATTTAGGTCATTTTCGTCCTCCCTAGGCTTATTTTAATCCAATTAGGGTTTTTAACCAATCTTGTGCATCCAATATGTGATTTTGTCTCATTGGTTAAACATTTAGGTCATTTTCGTCCTCCCTAGGCTTATTCTAATCCAATTAGGGTTTTTAACCAATCTTGTGCATCCAATATGTGATTTTGTGTCATTTTGTGTCATTGGTTGAACATTTAGGTCATTTTCGTCCTCCCTAGGCTTATTCTAATCCAATTAGGGTTTTTAACCAATCTTGTGCATCTAATATGTGATTTTGTGTCATTGGTTGAACATTTAGGTCATTTTCGTCCTCCCTAGGCTTATTCTAATCCAATTAGGGTTTTTAACCAATCTTGTGTATCCAAAATGTGATTTTGTGTCATTGGTTGAACATTTAGGTCATTTTTGTCCTCCCTAGGCTTATTCTAATCCAATTAGGGTTTTTAACCAATCTTGTGCATCCAATATGTGATTTTGTGTCATTGGTTGAACATTTAGGTCATTTTTGTCCTCCCTTGGCTTATTCTAATCCAATTAGGGTTTTTAACCAATCTTGTGCATCCAATATGTGATTTTGTGTCATTTTGTGTCATTGGTTGAACATTTAGGTCATTTTCGTCCTCCCTAGGCTTATTCCAATCCAATTAGGGTTTTTAACCAATTTTGTGCATCCAATATGTGATTTTGTGTCATTTTGTGTAATTGATTGAACATTTAGGTCATTTTCGTCCTCCCTAGGCTTATTCTAATCCAATTAGGGTCTTAAACCAATCTTGTGCATCCAATATGTGATTTTGTGTCATTTTGTGTCATTGGTTGAACATTTAGGTCATTTTCGTCCAACCTAGGCTTATTCTAATCCAATTAGGGTTTTTAACCAATCTTGTGCATCCAATATGTGATTTTGTGTCATTGGTTGCACATTTAGGTCATTTTCGTCCTCCCTAGGCTTATTCTAATCCAATTAGGGTTTTTAACCAATCTTGTGCATCCAATATTTGATTTTGTGTCATTGGTTGAACTTTAGGTCATTTTGGTCCTCCCTATGCTTATTCTAATCCAATTAGGGTTTTAACCAATCTTGTGCATCCAATATGTGATTTTGTGTCATTGGTTGCACATTTACGTCATTTTCGTCCTCCCTAGGCCTATTGTAATCCAATTAGGGTTTTTAACCAATCTTGTGCATCCAATATGTGATTTTGTGTCATTGGTTGCACATTTAGGTCATTTTCGTCCTCCCTAGGCTTATTCTAATCCAATTAGGGTTTTTAACCAATCTTGTGCATATAATAAGTGATTTTTTGTCATTGATAATCCAATAAGTTCATTTTCGTTCTCGCTAGACTTATTCTAATCCAATTAGGGTTTTTAACCAATCTTGTGCATCCAATATGTGACTTTGTGTCATTGGTTGAACATTTAGGTCATTTAGGTCCTCCCTAGGCTTATTCTAATCCAATTAGGGTTGTTAACCAATCTAGTTCTTATAATAAGTGATTTTGTGTCATTTGTAATCCAATTAGGTCATTTTCGTTCTCGCTAAACTTATTCTAATCCAATTAGGGTTTTTAACCAATCATGTCCATCCAATATGTGATTTTGTGTCATTGGTAATCCAATAAGTTCATTTTCGTCCTCGCTAGACTTATTCTAATCCAATTAGGGTTTTTAACCAATCTTGTGCACCCAATATGTGACTTTGTGTCATTGGTTGAACATTTAGGTCATTTTTGTCCTCCCTAGGCTTATTCTAATCCAATTAGGGTTTTTAACCAATCTTGTGCATATAATAAGTGATTTTTTGTCATTGGTAATCCAATTAGGTCATTTTCGTCCTCCCTAGGCTTATTCTAATCCAATTAGGGTTTTTAACCAATCTTGTGCATCCAATATGTGATTTTGTGTCATTTTGTGTCATTGGTTGAACATTTAGGTCATTTTCGTCCTCCCTAGGCTTATTTTAATCCAATTAGGGTTTTTAACCAATCTTATATATCCATTATGTGATTTTGTGTCACTGGTTGAACATTTAGGTCATTTTCATCCGCCCTAGGCTTATTCTAATCCAATTAGGGTTTTTAACCAATCTTGTGCATCCAATATGGATTTTGTGTTATTTTGTGTCATTGGTTGAACATTTAGGTCATTTTCTTCCTCCCTAGGCTTATTCTAATCCAATTAGGGTTTTCAACCAATCTTGTGCATCCAATATGTGATTTTGTGTCATTTTGTGTCATTGGTTGAACATTTAGGTCATTTTCGTCCTCCCTAGGCTTATTCTAATCCAATTAGGGTTTTTAACCAATCTTGTGCATCCAATATGTGATTTTAAGTCATTTTGTGTCATTGGTTGAACATTTAGGTCATTTTCGTCCTCCCTAGGCTTATTCTACGCCAATTAGGGTTTTTAACCAATCTTGTGCATCCAATATGTGATTTTGTGTCATTTTGTGTCATTGGTTGAACATTTAGGTCATTTTCGTCCTCCCTAGGCTTATTCTAATCCAATTAGGGTTTTTAACCAATCTTGTGCATCCAATATGTGATTTTGTGTCATTTTGTGTCATTGGTTGAACATTTAGGTCATTTTCGTCCTCCCTAGGCTTATTTTAATCCAATTAGGGTTTTTAACCAATCTTGTCCATCCAATATGTGATTTTGTGTCATTTTGTGTCATTGGTTGAACATTTAGGTCATTTTCGTCCTCCCTAGGCTTATTCTAATCCAATTAGGGTTTTTAACCAATCTTGTGCATCCAATATATGATTTTGTGTCATTGGTTGAACATTTAGGTCATTTTCATCCTCCCTAGGCTTATTCTAATTCAATTAGGGTTTTTAACCAATCTTGTGCATCCAATATGTGATTTTGTGTCATTTTGTGTCATTGGTTGAACATTTAGGTCATTTTCGTCCTCCCTAGGCTTATTTTAATCCAATTAGGGTTTTTAACCAATCTTGTGCATCCATTATATGATTTTGTGTCATTGGTTGAACATTTAGGTCATTTTCGTCCTCCCTAGGCTTATTCTAATCCAATTAGGGTTTTTAACCAATCTTGTGCATCCAATATGTGATTTTGTGTCATTGGTTGAACATTTAGGTCATTTTCGTCCTCCCTCGGCTTATTATAATCCAATTAGGGTTTTTAACCAATCTTGTGCATCCAATATGTGATTTTGTGTCATTGGTTGAACATTTAGGTCATTTTCGTCCTCCCTAGGCTTATTCTAATCCAATTAGGGTTTTTAACCAATCTTGTGCATCCAATATGTGATTTTGTGTCATTTTGTGTCATTGGTTGAACATTTAGGTCATTTTCGTCCTCCCTAGGCTTATTTTAATCCAATTAGGGTTTTTAACCAATCTTGTGCATCCAATATGTGATTTTGTATCATTTTGTGTCATTGGTTGAACATTTAGGTCATTTTCGTCCTCCCTAGGCTTATTCTAATCCAATTAGGGTTTTTAACCAATCTTGTGCATCCAATATGTGATTTTGTGTCATTGGTTGCACATTTAGGTCATTTTCATCCTCCCTATGCTTATTCTAATCCAATTAGGGTTTTTAACCAATCTTGTGCATCCAATATGTGATTTTGTGTCATTGGTTGCACATTTAGGTCATTTTCGTCCTCCCTAGGCTTATTCTAATCCAATTAGGGTTTTTAACCAATCTTGTGCATCCAATATGTGATTTTGAGTCATTGGTTGCACATTTAGGTCATTTTCGTCCTCCCTAGGCTTATTCTAATCCAATTAGGGTTTTTAACCAATCTTGTGCATCCAATATGTGATTTTGTGTCATTTTGTGTCATTGGTTGAACATTTAGGTCATTTTCGTCCTCCCTAGGCTTATTTTAATCCAATTAGGGTTTTTAACCAATTTTGTGCATCCAATATGTGATTTTGTGTCATTGGTTGCACATTTAGGTCATTTTCGTCCTCCCTAGGCTTATTCTAATCCAATTAGGGTTTTTAACCAATCTTGTGCATCCAATATGTGATTTTGTGTCATTGGTTGAACATTTAGGTCATTTTCGTCCTCTCTAGGCTTATTCTAATCCAATTAGGATTTTTAACCAATCTTGTGCATCCAATATGTGATTTTGTGTCATTGGTTGAACATTTAGGTCATTTTCGTCCTCCCTAGGCTTATTCTAATCCAATTAGGGTTTTTAACCAATCTTGTGCATATAATAAGTGATTTTATGTCATTGGTAATCCAATTAGGTAGTTTTCGTCCTCGCTAGGCTTATTCTAATCCAATTAGGGTTTTAACCAATCTTGTGCATCCAATATGTGATTTTGTGTCATTGGTTGCACATTTACGTCATTTTCGTCCTCCCTAGGCCTATTGTAATCCAATTAGGGTTTTTAACCAATCTTGAGCATCCAATATGTGATTTTGTGTCATTGGTTGCACATTTTTGTCATTTTCGTCCTCCCTAGGCTTATTCTAATCCAATTAGGGTTTTTAACTAATCTTGTGCATCCAATATGTGATTTTGTGTCATTGGTTGCACATTTAGGTCATTTTCGTCCTCCCTAGGCTTATTCTAATCCAATTAGGGTTTTTAACCAATCTTGTGCATATAATAAGTGATTTTATGTCATTGGTAATCCAATTAGGTCATTTTCGTCCTCGCTAGGCTTATTCTAATCCAACTAGAATTTTTAACCAATCTTATGCATCCAATATGTGATTTTGTGTCATTTTGTGTTATTGGTTGAACATTTAGGTCATTTTCGTCCTCCCTGGGCTTATTCTAATCCAATTAGGGTTTTTAACCAATCTTGTGCATCCAATATGTGATTTTGTGTCATTGGTTGCACATTTAGGTCATTTTCGTCCTCCCTAGGCTTATTCTAATCCAATTAGGGTTTTTAACCAATCTTGTGCATCCAATATGTGAATTTGTGTCATTGGTTGCACATTTAGGTCATTTTCGTCCTCCCTAGCCTTATTCTAATCCAATTAGGGTTTTTAACCAATCTTGTGCATCCAATATGTGATTTTGTGTCATTTTGTGTCATTGGTTGAACATTTAGGTCATTTTCGTCCTCCCTAGGCTTATTTTAATCCAATTAGGGTTTTTAACCAATCTTATGCATCCAATATGTGATTTTGTGTCATTGGTTGCACACTTAGGTCATTTTCGTCCTCCCTAGGCTTAATCTAATCCAATTAGGGTTTTTAACCAATCTTGTGCATATAATAAGTGATTTTTTGTCATTGGTAAACCAATAAGTTCATTTTCGTCCTCGCTAGACTTATTCTAATCCAATTAGGGTTTTTAACTAATCTTGTGTATCCAATATGTGACTTTGTGTCATTGGTTGTACATTTAAGTCATATTGGTCTTCCCTAGGCTTATTCTAATCCAATTAGGGTTTTTAACCAATCTTGTGCATCCAATATGTGATTTTGTGTCATTGGTTGAACATTTAGGTCATTTTCGTCCTCCCTAGGCTTATTCTAATCCAATTAGGGTTTTTAACCAATCTTGTGCATGCAATATGTGATATTGTGTCATTGGTTGAACATTTAGGTCATTTTCGTCCTCCCTAGGCTTATTCTAATCCAATTAGGGTTTTTAACCAATCTTGTGCATCCAATATGTGATTTTGTGTCATTGGTTGCACATTTAGGTCATTTTCGTCCTCCCTAGGCTTATTCTAATCCAATTAGGGTTTTTAACCAATCTTGTGCATCCAATATGTGATTTTGTGTCATTTTGTGTCATTGGTTGAACATTTAGGTCATTTTCGTCCTCCCTAGGGTTATTCTATTCCAATTAGGGTTTTTAACCAATCTTGTGCATCCAATATGTGATTTTGTGTCATTGGTTGAACATTTAGGTCATTTTCGTCCTCCCTAGGCTTATTCTAATCCAATTAGGGTTTTTAACCAATCTTGTGCATCCAATATGTGATTTTGTGTCATTGGTTGAACATTTATGTCATTTTCGTCCTCCCTAGGCTTATTCTAATCCAATTAGGGTTTTAACCAATCTTGTGCATCCAATATGTGATTTTGTATCATTTTGTGTCATTGGTTGAACATTTAGGTCATTTTCGTCGTCCCTAGGCTTATTCTAATCCAATTAGGGTTTTTAACCAATCTTGTGCATCCAATATGTGATTTTGTGTCATTGGTTGAACATTTAGGTCATTTTTGTCCTCCCTAGGCTTATTCTAATCCAATTAGGGTTTTTAACCAATCTTGTGCATATAATAAGTGATTTTTTGTCATTGGTAATCCAATTAGGTCATTTTCGTCCTCCCTAGGCTTATTCTAATCCAATTAGGGTTTTTAACCAATCTTGTGCATCCAATATGTGATTTTGTGTCATTTTGTGTCATTGGTTGAACATTTAGTTCATTTTCGTCCTCCCTTTGCTTATTTTAATCCAATTAGGGTTTTTAACCAATCTTATGCATCCAATATGTGATTTTGTGTCATTGGTTGCACACTTAGGTCATTTTCGTCCTCCCTAGGCTTATTCTAATCCAATTAGGGTTTTTAACCAATCTTGTGCATATAATAAGTGATTTTTTGTCATTGGTAAACCAATAAGTTCATTTTCGTCCTCGCTAGACTTATTCTAATCCAATTAGGATTTTTAACCAATCTTGTGCATCCAATATGTGATTTTGTGTCATTGGTTGAAATTTTAGGTCATTTTCGTCCTCCTTAGGCTTATTCTAATCCAATTAGGGTTTTTAACCAATCTTGTGCATATAATAAGTGATTTTATGTCATTGGTAATCCAATTAGGTAGTTTTCGTCCTCGCTAGGCTTATTCTAATCCAATTAGGGTTTTAACCAATCTTGTGCATCCAATATGTGATTTTGTGTCATTGGTTGCACATTTACGTCATTTTCGTCCTCCCTAGGCCTATTGTAATCCAATTAGGGTTTTTAACCAATCTTGAGCATCCAATATGTGATTTTGTGTCATTGGTTGCACATTTTTGTCATTTTCGTCCTCCCTAGGCTTATTCTAATCCAATTAGGGTTTTTAACTAATCTTGTGCATCCAATATGTGATTTTGTGTCATTGGTTGCACATTTAGGTCATTTTCGTCCTCCCTAGGCTTATTCTAATCCAATTAGGGTTTTTAACCAATCTTGTGCATATAATAAGTGATTTTATGTCATTGGTAATCCAATTAGGTCATTTTCGTCCTCGCTAGGCTTATTCTAATCCAACTAGAATTTTTAACCAATCTTATGCATCCAATATGTGATTTTGTGTCATTTTGTGTTATTGGTTGAACATTTAGGTCATTTTCGTCCTCCCTGGGCTTATTCTAATCCAATTAGGGTTTTTAACCAATCTTGTGCATCCAATATGTGATTTTGTGTCATTGGTTGCACATTTAGGTCATTTTCGTCCTCCCTAGGCTTATTCTAATCCAATTAGGGTTTTTAACCAATCTTGTGCATCCAATATGTGATTTTGTGTCATTGGTTGAACATTTAGGTCATTTTGGTCCTCCCCAAGCTTATTCTAATCCAATTAGGATTTTTATCCAATCTTGTGCATCCCATATGTGATTTTGTGTCAATTTGTGTCATTGGTTGAACATTTAGGTCATTTTCGTCCCCCCTAGGCTTATTCTAATCCAATTAGGGTTTTTAACCAATCTTGTGCATCCAATTTGTGATTTTGTGTCATTGGTTGCACATTTAGGTCATTTTCGTCCTCCCAAGGCTTATTCTAATCCAATTAGGGTTTTTAACCAATCTTGTGCATATAATAAGTGATTTTGTGTTATTGGTAATCCAATAAGGTCATTTTCGTCTTCGCTAGGCTTATTCTAATCCAATTAGGGTTTTTAACCAATCTTGTGCATCCAATATGTGATTTTGTGTCATTGGTTGAACATTAAGGTCATTTTCGTCCTCCCTAGGCTAATTCTAATCCAATTAGGGTTTTTAACCAATCTTGTTCATATAATAAGTGATTTTGTGTCATTTGTAATCCAATTAGGCCATTTTGGTCCTCGCTAAACTTATTCTAATCCAATTAGGGTTTTTAACCAATCATGTGCATCCAATATGTGATTTTGTGTCATTGGTTGAACATTTAGGTCATTTTGGTCCTCCCTATGCTTATTCTAATCCAATTAGGGTTTTTAACCAATCTTGTGCATATAATAAGTGATTTTGTGTTATTGGTAATCCAATTAGGTCATTTTCGTCCTCGCTAGGCTTATTCTAATCTAATTAGGGTTTTTGACCAATCTTGTGCATCCAATATGTGATTTTGTGTCATTGGTTGAACATTTAGTTCATTTTCGTCCTCCCTAGGCTTATTCTAATCCAATTAGGGTTTTTAACCAATCTTGTGCATCCAATATGTGATTTTGTGTCATTGGTTTCACATTTAGGTCATTTTCGTCCTCCCTAGGCTTATTCTAATCCAATTAGGGTTTTTAACCAATGTTGTGCATCCAATATGTGACTTTGTGTCACTGGTTGAACATTTAGGTCATTTTGGTCCTCCCGAGGCTTATTCAAATCCAATTAGGGTTTTTAACCAATCTTGTGCATCCAATATGTGATTTTGTGTCATTGGTTGCACATTTAGGTCATTTTGGTCCTCCCTAGGCTTATTTTAATCCAATTAGGGTTTTTAACCAATCTTGTGCATCCAATATGTGATTTTGTGTCAATGGTTGAACATTTAGGTCATTTTCGTCCTCCCCAGGCTTATTCTAATCCAATTAGGATTTTTATCCAATCTTGTGCATCCCATATGTGATTTTGTGTCAATTTGTGTCATTGGTTGCACATTTAGGTCATTTTGGTCCTCCCTAGGCTTATTCTAATCCAATTAGGGTTGTTAAAGAATCTTGTTCTTATAATAAGTGATTTTGTGTCATTTGTAATCCAATTAGGTCATTTTCGTCCTCGCTAAACTTATTCTAATCCAATTAGGGTTTTTAACCAATCATGTGCATCCAATATGTGATTTTGTGTCATTGGTAATCCAATAAGTTCATTTTCGTCCTCGCTAGACTTATTCTAATCCAATTAGGGTTTTTAACCAATCTTGTGCATCCAATATGTGATTTTGTGTCATTGGTTGAACATTTAGGTCATTTTCGTCCTCCCTAGGCTTATTCTAATCCAATTAGGGTTTTTAACCAATCTTGTGCATCCCATATGTGATTTTGTGTCATTGGTTGCACATTTAGGTCATTTTCGTCCTCCCTAGGCTTATTCTAATCCAATTAGGGTTTTTAACCAATCTTGTGCATCCAATATGTGATTTTGTGTCATTGGTTGAACATTTAGGTCATTTTCGTCCTCCCTAGGCTTATTCTAATCATATTAGGGTTTTTAACCAATCTTGTGCATCCAATATGTGATTTTGTGTCATTTTGTGTCATTGGTTGAACATTTCTGTCATTTTCGTCCTCCCTAGGCTTATTCTAATCCAATTAGGGTTTTTAACCAATCTTGTGCATCCAATATGTGATTTTGTGTCATTTTGTGTCATTGGTTGAACATTTAGGTCATTTTCGTCCTCCCTAGGCTTATTCTAATCCAATTAGGGTTTTTAACCAATCTTGTGCATCCAATATGTTATTTTGTGTAATTTTGTGTCATTGGTTGAACATTTAGGTCATTTCCGTCGTCCCTAGGCTTATTCTAATCCAATTAGGGTTTTTAACCAATCTTGTGCATCCAATATGATATTTTGTGTCATTTTGTGTCATTGGTTGAACATTTAGGTCATTTTCGTCCTCCCTTGGCTTATTCGAATCCAATTAGGGTTTTTAAATAATCTTGTGCATCCAATATGTGATTTTATGTCATTTTGTGTCATTGGTTGAACATTTAGGTCATTTTCGTCCTCCCTAGGCTTATTCTAATCCAATTAGGGTTTTTAACCAATCTTGTGCATCCAATATGTGATTTTATGTCATTGGTTGAACATTTAGGTCATTTTCGTCCTCCCTAGGCTTATTCTAATCCAATTAGGGTTTTTAACCAATCTTGTGCATGCAATATGTGATATTGTGTCATTGGTTGAACATTTAGGTCATTTTCGTCCTCCCTAGGCTTATTCTAATCCAATTAGGGTTTTTAACCAATCTTGTGCATCCAATATGTGATTTTGTGTCATTGGTTGCACATTTAGGTCATTTTCGTCCTCCCTAGGCTTATTCTAATCCAATTAGGGTTTTTAACCAATCTTGTGCATCCAATATGTGATTTTGTGTCATTTTGTGTCATTGGTTGAACATTTAGGTCATTTTCGTCCTCCCTAGGCTTAATCTAATCCAATTAGGGTTTTTAACCAATCTTGTGCATCCAATATGTGATTTTGTGTCATTGGTAGCACATTTAAGTCATTTTCGTCCTCCCTAGGCTTATTCTAATCCAATTAGGGTTTTTAACCAATCTTGTGCATATAATAAGTGATTTTATGTCATTGGTAATCCAATTAGGTCATTTTCGTCCTCGCTAGGCTTATTCTAATCCAATTAGAATTTTTAACCAATCTTATGCATCCAATATGTGATTTTGTGTCTTTTTGTGTTATTGGTTGAACATTTAGGTCATTTTCGTCCTCCCTAGGCTTATTCTAATCCAATTAGGGTTTTTAACCAATCTTGTGCATCCAATATGTGATTTTGTGTCATTTTGTGTCATTGGTTGAACATTTAGGTCATTTTCGTCCTCCCTAGGCTTATTTTAATCCAATTATGGTTTTTAACCAATCTTATGCATCCAATATGTGATTTTGTGTCATTGGTTGCACACTTAGGTCATTTTCGTCCTCCCTAGGCTTATTCTAATCCAATTAGAGTTTTTAACCAATCTTGTGCATATAATAAGTGATTTTTTGTCATTGGTAAACCAATAAGTTCATTTTCGTCCTCGCTAGACTTATTCTAATCCAATTAGGGTTTTTAACTAATCTTATGTATCCAATATGTGACTTTGTGTCATTGGTTGTACATTTAGGTCATTTTGGTCCTCCCTAGGCTTATTCTAATCCAATTAGGGTTTTTAACCAATCTTGTGCATCCAATATGTGATTTTGTGTCATTGGTTGAACATTTAGGTCATTTTGGTCCTCCCTATGCTTATTCTAATCCAATTAGGGTTTTAACCAATCTTGTGCATCCAATATGTGATTTTGTGTCATTGGTTGCACATATACGTCATTTTCGTCCTCCCTAGGCCTATTGTAATCCAATTAGGGTTTTTAACCAATCTTGAGCATCCAATATGTGATTTTTTGTCATTGGTTGCACATTTATGTCATTTTCGTCCTCCGTAGGCTTATTCTAATCCAATTAGGGTTTTTAACCAATCTTGTGCATCCAATATGTGATTTTGTGTCATTGGTTGCACATTTAGGTCATTTTCGTCCTCCCTAGGCTTATTCTAATCCAATTAGGGTTTTTAACCAATCTTGTGCATATAATAAGTGATTTTCTGTCATTGGTAATCCAATAAGTTCATTTTCTTCCTCGCTAGACTTATTCTAATCCAATTAGGGTTTTTAACCAATCTTGTGCATCCAATATGTGACTTTGTGTCATTGGTTGAACATTTAGGTCATTTTGGTCCTCCCTAGGCATATTCTAATCCAATTAGGGTTTTTAACCAATCTTGTGCATCCAATATGTGATTTTGTGTCATTGGTTGCACATTTACGTCATTTTCGTCCTCCCTAGGCCTATTGTAATCCAATTAGGGTTTTTAACCAATCTTGAGCATCCAATATGTGATTTTGTGTCATTGGTTGCACATTTTTGTCATTTTCGTCCTCCCTAGGCTTATTCTAATCCAATTAGGGTTTTTAACTAATCTTGTGGATCCAATATGTGATTTTGTGTTATTGGTTGCACATTTAGGTCATTTTCGTCCTCCCTAGGCTTATTCTAATCCAATTAGGGTTTTTAACCAATCTTGTGCATATAATAAGTGATTTTATGTCATTGGTAATCCAATTAGGTCATTTTCGTCCTCGCTAGGCTTATTCTAATCCAATTAGAATTTTTAACCAATCTTGTGCATCCAATATGTGATTTTGTGTCATTGGTTGCACATTTAGGTCATTTTCGTCCTCCCTAGGCTTATTCTAATCCAATTAGGGTTTTTAACCAATCTTGTGCATCCAATATGTGATTTTGTGTCATTGGGTGAACATTTAGGTCATTTTCGTCCTCCCTAGGCTTATTCTAATCAATTTAGGGTTTTTAACCAATCTTGTGCATCCAATATGTGATTTTGTGTCATTGGTTGCACATTTAGGTCATTTTCGTCCTCCCTAGGCTTATTCTAATCCAATTAGGGTTTTTAACCAATCTTGTGCATATAATAAGTGATTTTGTGTCATTGGTAATCCAGTTAGGTCATTTTCGTCCTCGATAGGCTTATTCTAATCCAATTAGGGTTTTTAACCAATCTTGTGCATATAATAAGTGATTTTGTGTCATTGGTAATCCAGTTAGAGCATTTTCGTCCTCGATAGGCTTATTCTAATCCAATTAGGTTTTTTAACCAATCTTATGCGTCCAATATGTGATTTTGTGTCATTTTGTGTCGTTGGTAATCCAATTAGGTCATTTTCGTCCATGCTAGGCTTATTCTAATACAATTAGGGTTTTTAACCAATCTTGTGCATCCAATATGTGATTTTGTGTCATTGGTTGCACATTTAGGTCATTTTCGTCCTCCCTAGGCTTATTCTAATCCAATTAGGGTTTTTAACCAATCTTGTGCATCCAATATGTGATTTTGTGTCATTTTGTGTCATTGGTTGAATATTTAGGTCATTTTCGTCCTCCCTAGGCTTGTTCTAATCCAATTAGGGTTTTTAACCAATCTTGGGCATCCAATATGACATTGTGTCATTTGTTGCACATTTAGGTCATTTTCGTCCTCCCTAGTTTTATTCTAATCCAATTAGGGTTTTTAACCAATCTTGCGCATATAATAAGTGATTTTGTGTCATTGGTAATCCAATTAGGTCATTTTCGTCCTCGCTAGGCTTATTTTAATCCAATTAGGGTTTTTAACCAATCTTGTGCATCCAATATGTGATTTTGTGTCATTGGTTGCACATTTAGGTCATTTTCGTCCTCCCTAGGCTTATTCTAATCCAATTAGGGTTTTTAACCAATCTTGTGCATATAATAAGTCATTTTGTGTCATTGGTAATCCAATTAGGTCATTTTCGTCCTCGCTAGGCTTATTCTAATCCAATTAGGGTTTTTAACCAATCTTATGCATCCAATATGTGATTTTGTGTCATTTTGTGTCATTGGTAATCCAATTAGGTCATTTTCATCCTCGCTAGGCTTATTGTAATCCAATTAGGGTTTTTAACCAATCTTGTGCATCCAATATGTGATTTTGTGTCATTGGTTGCAAATTTAGGTCATTTTCGTCCTCCCTAGGCTTATTCTAATCCAATTAGGGTTTTTAACCAATCTTGTGCATATAATAAGTGATTTTGTGTCATTGGTAATCCAATTAGGTCATTTTCGTCCTCGCTAGGCTTATTCTAATCCAATTAGGGTTTTTGACCAATCTTATGGATCCAATATGTGATTTTGTGTCATTTTCTGTCATTGGTGATCCAATTAGGTCATTTTCGTCCTCGCTAGGCTTATTGTAATCCAATTAGGGTTTTTAACCAATCTTGTGCATCCAATATGTGATTTTGTGTCATTGGTTGCACATTTAGGTCATTTTCGTCCTCCCTAGGCTTATTCTAATCCAATTAGGGTTTTTAACCAATCTTGTGCATCCAATATGTGATTTTGTGTCATTGGTTGCACATTTAGGTCATTTTCGTCCTCCCTAGGCTTATTCTAATCCAATTAGGGTTTTTAACCAATCTTGTGCATATAATAAGTGATTTTATGTCATTGGTAATCCAATTAGGTCATTTTCATCCTGGCTAGGCTTATTCTAATCCAGTTAGGGTTTTTAACCAATCTTATGCATCCAATATGTGATTTTGTGTCATTTTGTGTTATTGGTTGAACATTTAGGTCATTTTCGTTCTCCCTAGGCTTATTCTAATCCAATTTAGGTTTTTAACCAATCTTGTGCATCCAATATGTGATTTTGTGTCATTGGTTGCACATTTAGGTCATTTTCGTCCTCCCTAGGCTTATTCTAATCCAATTAGGGTTTTTAACCAATCTTGTGCATCCAATATGTGATTTTGTGTCATTGGTTGAACATTTAGGTCATTTTCGTCCTCTCTAGGCTTATTCTAATCCAATTAGGGTTTTAGGGTTTTTAACCAATCTTGTGCATCCAATATGTGATTTTGTGTCATTTTGTGTCATTGGTTGAACATTTAGGTCATTTTCGTCCTCCCTAGGCTTATTCTAATCCAATTAGGGTTTTTAACCAATCTTGTGCATCCAATATGTCATTTTGTGTCATTGATTGAACATTTAGGTCATTTTCGCCCTCCCTAAGCTAATTCTAATCCAATTAGGGTTTTTAACCAATCTTGTGCATCCAATATGTGATTTTGTGTCATTGGTTGAACATTTAGGTCATTTTCGTCCTCCCTAGGCTTATTCTAATCCAATTAGGGTTTTTAACCAATCTTGTGCATATAATAAGTGATTTTATGTCATTGGTAATCCAATTAGGTAGTTTTCGTCCTCGCTAGGCTTATTCTAATCCAATTAGGGTTTTAACCAATCTTGTGCATCCAATATGTGATTTTGTGTCATTGGTTGCACATTTACGTCATTTTCGTCCTCCCTAGGCCTATTGTAATCCAATTAGGGTTTTTAACCAATCTTGAGCATCCAATATGTGATTTTGTGTCATTGGTTGCACATTTTTGTCATTTTCGTCCTCCCTAGGCTTATTCTAATCCAATTAGGGTTTTTAACTAATCTTGTGCATCCAATATGTGATTTTGTGTCATTGGTTGCACATTTAGGTCATTTTCGTCCTCCCTAGGCTTATTCTAATCCAATTAGGGTTTTTAACCAATCTTGTGCATATAATAAGTGATTTTATGTCATTGGTAATCCAATTACGTCATTTTCGTCTTCGCTAGGCTTATTCTAATCCAATTAGGGTTTTTAACCAACCTTATGCATCCAGTATGTGATTTTGTGTCGTTTTGTGTCATTGGTTGAACATTTAGGTCATTTTTGTCCTCCCTAGGCTTATTTTAAACCAATTTGGGTTTTTAACCAATCTTGTGCATCCAATATGTGATTTTGTGTCATGGTTGAACATTTAGGTCATTTTCGTCCTCCCTAGGCTTATTCTAATCCAATTAGGGTTTTTAACCAATCTTGTGCATGTAATATGTGATTTTGTGTCATTGGTTGCACATTTAGGTCATTTTTGTCCTCCCTAGGCTTATTCTATTCCAATTAGGGTTTTTAACCAATCTTGTGCATATAATAAGTGATTTTATCTCATTGGTAATCCAATTAGGTCATTTTCGTCCTCGCTACGCTTATTCTAATCCAATTAGGGTTTTTAACCAATCTTATGCATCCAATATGTGATTTTGTGTCATTTTGTGTCATTGGTTGAACATTTAGGTCATTTTCGTCCTCCCTAGGCTTATTTTAAACCAATTTGGGTTTTTAACCAATCTTGTGCATCCAATATGTGATTTTGTGTCATGGTTGAACATTTAGGTCATTTTCGTCCTCCCTAGGTTTATTCTAATCCAATTAGGGATTTTAACCAATCTTGTGCATCCAATATGTGATTTTGTGTCATTGGTTGCACATTTAGGTCATTTTCGTCCTCCCTAGGCTTATTCTAATCCAATTAGGGTTTTTAACCAATCTTGTGCATATAATAAGTGATTTTATGTCATTGGTAATCCAATTTGGTCATTTTCGTCCTCGCTAGGCTTATTCTAATCCAATTAGGGTTTTTAACAAATCTTATGCATCCAATATGTGGTTTTGTGTTATTTTGTGTTATTGGTTGAACATTTAGGTCATTTTCGTTCTCCCTAGGCTTATTCTAATCCAATTTAGGTTTTTAACCAATCTTGTGCATCCAATATGTGATTTTGTGTCATTGGTTGCACATTTAGGTCATTTTCGTCCTCCCTAGGCTTATTCTAATCCAATTAGGGTTTTTAACCAATCTTGTGCATCCAATATGTGATTTTGTGTCATTGGTTGCACATTTAGGTCATTTTCGTCCTCCCTAGGCTTATTCTAATCCAATTAGCGTTTTTAACCAATCTTGTGCATCCAATATGTGACTTTGTGTCATTGGTTGAACATTTAGGTCATTTTCGTCCTCCCTAGGCTTATTATAATCCAATTAGGGTTTTTAACCAATCTTGTGCATATAATAAGTGATTTTATGTCATTGGTAATCCAATTAGGTCATTTTCGTCCTCGCTAGGCTTATTCTAATCCAATTAGAATTTTTAACCAATCTTATGCATCCAATATGTGATTTTGTGTCATTTTGTGTTATTGGTTGAACATTTAGGTCATTTTCGTCCTCCCTGGGCTTATTCTAATCCAATTAGGGTTTTTAACCAATCTTGTGCATCCAATATGTGATTTTGTGTCATTGGTTGCACATTTAGGTCATTTTCGTCCTCCCTAGGCTTATTCTAATCCAATTAGGGTTTTTAACCAATCTTGTGCATATAATAAGTGATTTTTTGTCATTGGTAATCCAATAAGTTCATTTTCGTTCTCGCTAGACTTATTCTAATCCAATTAGGGTTTTTAACCAATCTTGTGCATCCAATATGTGACTTTGTGTCATTGGTTGAACATTTAGGTCATTTAGGTCCTCCCTAGGCTTATTCTAATCCAATTAGGGTTGTTAACCAATCTTGTTCTTATAATAAGTGATTTTGTGTCATTTGTAATCCAATTAGGTCATTTTCGTCCTCGCTAAACTTATTCTAATCCAATTAGGGTTTTTAACCAATCATGTCCATCCAATATGTGATTTTGTGTCATTGGTAATCCAATAAGTTCATTTTCGTCCTCGCTAGACTTATTGTAATCCAATTAGGGTTTTTAACCAATCTTGTGCACCCAATATGTGACTTTGTGTCATTGGTTGAACATTTAGGTCATTTTTGTCCTCCCTAGGCTTATTCTAATCCAATTAGGGTTTTTAACCAATCTTGTGCATATAATAAGTGATTTTTTGTCATTGGTAATCCAATTAGGTCATTTTCGTCCTCCCTAGGCTTATTCTAATCCAATTAGGGTTTTTAACCAATCTTGTGCATCCAATATGTGATTTTGTGTCATTTTGTGTCATTGGTTGAACATTTAGGTCATTTTCGTCCTCCCTAGGCATATTTTAATCCAATTAGGGTTTTTAACCAATCTTATGCATCCAATATGTGATTTTGTGTCATTGGTTGCACACTTAGGTCATTTTCGTCCTCCCTAGGCTTATTCTAATCCAATTAGGGTTTTTAACCAATCTTGTGCATATAATAAGTGATTTTTTGTCATTGGTAAACCAATAAGTTCATTTTCGTCCTCGCTAGACTTATTCTAATCCAATTAGGGTTTTTAACTAATCTTGTGTATCCAATATGTGACTTTGTGTCATTGGTTGTACATTTTGGTCATTTTGGTCCTCCCTAGGCTTATTCTAATCCAATTAGGGTTTTTAACCAATCTTGTGCATCCAATATGTGATTTTGTGTCATTGGTTGAACATTTAGGTCATTTTGGTCCTCCCTATGCTTATTCTAATCCAATTAGGGTTTTAACCAATCTTGTGCATCCAATATGTGATTTTGTGTCATTGGTTGCACATATACGTCATTTTCGTCCTCCCTAGGCCTATTGTAATCCAATTAGGGTTTTTAACCAATCTTGAGCATCCAATATGTGATTTTTTGTCATTGGTTGCACATTTATGTCATTTTCGTCCTCCGTAGGCTTATTCTAATCCAATTAGGGTTTTTAACCAATCTTGTGCATCCAATATGTGATTTTGTGTCATTGGTTGCACATTTAGGTCATTTTCGTCCTCCCTAGGCTTATTCTAATCCAATTAGGGTTTTTAACCAATCTTGTGCATATAATAAGTGATTTTCTGTCATTGGTAATCCAATAAGTTCATTTTCTTCCTCGCTAGACTTATTCTAATCCAATTAGGGTTTTTAACCAATCTTGTGCATCCAATAT
The DNA here is from genome assembly GCA_037974755.1 of Cicer yamashitae. Taxonomy (NCBI): domain Eukaryota; kingdom Viridiplantae; phylum Streptophyta; class Magnoliopsida; order Fabales; family Fabaceae; genus Cicer; species Cicer yamashitae. The sequence goes on from JBBPBQ010000006.1 coordinate 2,914,751, forward strand.
GTGACTTTGTGTCATTGGTTGAACATTTAGGTCATTTTGGTCCTCCCTAGGCATATTCTAATCCAATTAGGGTTTTTAACCAATCTTGTGCATCCAATATGTGATTTTGTGTCATTGTTTGCACATTTAGGTCATTTTCGTCCTCCCTAGGCTTATTCTAATCCAATTAGGGTTTTTAACCAATCTTGTGCATCCAATATGTGATTTTGTGTCATTGAACATTTAGGTCATTTTCGTCCTCCCCAAGCTTATTCTAATCCAATTAGGATTTTTATCCAATCTTGTGCTTCTATTATGTGATTTGGTGTCAATTTGTGTCATTGGTTGAACATTTAGGTTATTTTCGTCCTCCCTAGGCTTATTCTAATCCAATTAGGGTTTTTAACCAATCTTGTGCATCCAATATGTGATTTTGTGTCATTGGTTGCACATTTAGGTCATTTTCGTCCTCCCTAGGCTTATTCTAATCCAATTAGGGTTTTTAACCAATCTTGTGCATATAATAAGTGATTTTCTGTCATTGGTAATCCAATAAGTTCATTTTCTTCCTCGCTAGACTTATTCTAATCCAATTAGGGTTTTTAACCAATCTTGTGCATCCAATATGTGACTTTGTGTCATTGGTTGAACATTTAGGTCATTTTGGTCCTCCCTAGGCTTATTCTAATCCAATTAGGGTTTTTAACCAATCTTGTGCATATAATAAGTGATTTTTTGTCATTGGTAATCCAATTAGGTCATTTTCGTCCTCCCTAGGCTTATTCTAATCCAATTAGGGTTTTTAACCAATCTTGTGTATCCAATATGTGATTTTGTGTCATTGGTTGCACATTTAGGTTATTTTCGTCCTCCCTAGGCTTATTCTAATCCAATTAGGGTTTTTAACCAATCTTGTGCATATAATAAGTGATTTTTTGTCATTGGTAATCCAATTAGGTCATTTTCGTCCTCCCTCGGCTTATTCTCACCCAATTTGGGTTTTTAACCAATCTTGTGCATCCAATATGTGATTTTGTGTCATTTTGTGTCATTGGTTGAACATTTTGGTCATTTTCGTCCTCCTTAGGCTTATTCTAATCCATTTAGGGTTTTTAACCAATCTTGTGCATCCAATATGTGATTTTGTGTCATTGGTTGCACATTTAGGTCATTTTCGTCCTCCCTAGGCTTATTCTAATCCAATTAGGGTTTTTAACCAATCTTGTGCATATAATAAGTGATTTTGTGTTATTGGTAATCCAATAAGGTCATTTTCGTCCTCGCTAGGTTTATTCTAATCCAATTAGGGTTTTTAACCAATCTTGTGCATCCAATATGTGATTTTGTGTCATTGGTTGAACATTTAGGTCATTTTGGTCCTCCCTAGGCTTATTCTAATCCAATTAGGGTTTTTAACCAATCTTGTGCATCCAATATGTGATTTTGTGTCATTGGTTGCACATTTAAGTCATTTTCGTCCTCCCTAGGCTTATTCTAATCCAATTAAGGTTTTTAACCAATCTTGTGCATCCAATATGTGATTTTCTGTCATTGGTTGAACATTTAGGTCATTTTCGTCTTCCCTAGGCTTATTCTAATCCAATTAGGATTTTTAACCAATCTTGTGCATCCAATATGTGATTTTGTGTCATTTTGTGTCATTGGTTGAACATTTAGGTCATTTTCGTCCCCCCTAGGCTTATTCTAAGCCAACTAGGGTTTTTAACCAATCTTGTGCATCCAATATGTGATTTTGTGTCATTGGTTGCACATTTAGGTCATTTTCGTCCTCCCTAGGCTTATTCTAATCCAATTAGGGTTTTTAACCAATCTTGTGCATATAATAAGTGATTTTGTGTTATTGGTAATCCAATTAGGTCATTTTCGTCCTCGCTAGGCTTATTCTAATCCAATTAGGGTTTTTACCCAATCTTGTGCATCCAATATGTGATTTTGTGTCATTGGTTGCACATTTAGGTCATTTTCGTCCTCCCTAGGCTTATTCTAATCCGATTAGGGTTTTTAACCAATCTTGTGCATATAATAAGTGATTTTGTGTTATTGGTAATCCAATTAGGTCATTTTCGTCCTCGCTAGGCTTATTCTAATCCAATTAGGGTTTTTAACCAATCTTGTGCATCCAATATGTGATTTTGTGTCATTGGTTGAACGTTTAGGTCATTTTCTCCCTCCCTAGGCTTATTCTAATCCAATTAGGGTTTTTAACCAATCTTGTGCATATAATAAGTGATTTTATGTCATTGGTAATCCAATTAGGTCATTTTTGTCCTCGCTAGGCTTATTCTAATCCAATTAGGGTTTTTAACCAATCTTATGCATCCAATATGTGATTTTGTGTCATTTTGTGTCATAGGTTGAACATTTAGGTCATTTTCGTCCTCCCCAGGCTTATTCTAATCCACTTAGGATTTTTATCCAATCTTGTGCATCCAATATGTGATTTTGTGTCAATTTGTGTCATTGGTTGAACATTTAGGTCATTTTCGTCCTGCCTAGGCTTATTCTAATCCAATTAGGGTTTTTAACCAATCTTGTGCATCCAATATGTGATTTTGTGTCATTGGTTGCACATTTAGGTCATTTTCGTCCTCCCTAGGCTTATTCTAATCCAATTAGGGTTTTTAACCAATCTTGTGCATATAATAAGTGATTTTATGTCATTGGTAATCCAATTAGGTAGTTTTCGTCCTCGCTAGGCTTATTCTAATCCAATTAGGGTTTTAACCAATCTTGTGCATCCAATATGTGATTTTGTGTCATTGGTTGCACATTTACGTCATTTTCGTCCTCCCTAGGCCTATTGTAATCCAATTAGGGTTTTTAACCAATCTTGTGCATCCAATATGTGATTTTGTGTCATTGGTTGCACATTTAGGTCATTTTCGTCCTCCCTAGGCTTATTCTAATCCAATTAGGGTTTTTAACCAATCTTGTGCATCCAATATGTGATTTTGTGTCATTTCTAATCCAATTAGGTCATTTTCGTCCTCGCTAAACTTATTCTAATCCAATTAGGGTTTTTAACCAATCTTGTGCAACCAATATGTGATTTTGTGTCATTGGTTGAACATTTAGGTCATTTTGGTCGTCCCTATGCTTATTCTAATCCAATTAGGGTTTTTAACCAATCTTGTGCATCCAATATGTGATTTTGTGTCATTGGTTGCACATTTAGGTCATTTTCGTCCTCCCTAGGCTTATTCTAATCCAATTAGGGTTTTTAACCAATCTTGGGCATCCAATATGTGATTTTGTGTCATTGGTTGCACATTTAAGTCATTTTCATCCTCCCTAGGCTTATTCTAATCCAATTAGGGTTTTTAACCAATCTTGTGCATATAATAAGTGATTTTATGTCATTGGTAATCCAATTAGGTCATTTTCGTCCTCGCTAGGCTTATTCTAATCCAATTAGAATTTTTAACCAATCTTATGCATCCAATATGTGATTTTGTGTCATTTTGTGTTATTGGTTGAACATTTATGTCATTTTCGTCCTCCCTAGGCTTATTCTAATCCAATTAGGGTTTTTAACCAATCTTGTGCATCCAATATGTGATTTTGTGTCATTGGTTGCACATTTAGGTCATTTTCGTCCTCCCTAGGCTTATTCTAATCCAATTAGGGTTTTTAACCAATCTTGTGCATATAATAAGTGATTTTATGTCATTGGTAATCCAATTAGGTCATTTTCGTCCTCGCTAGGCTTATGCTAATCCAAGTAGAATTTTTAACCAATCTTATGCATCCAATATGTGATTTTGTGTCATTTTGTGTTATTGGTTGAACATTTAGGCCATTTTCGTCCTCCCTAGGCTTATTCTAATCTAATTAGGGTTTTTAACCAATCTTATGCATCCAATATGTGATTTTGTGTCATTGGTTGCACATTGACGTCATTTTCGTCCTCCCTAGGCTTATTCTAATCCAATTAGGGTTTTTAACCAATCTTGTGCATCCAATATGTGATTTTGTGTCATTGGTTGCACATTTAGGTCATTTTCGTCCTCCCTAGGCTTATTCTAATCCAATTAGGGTTTTTAACCAATCTTGTGCATATAATAAGTGATTTTTTGTCATTGGTAATCCAATTAGGTCATTTTTGTCCTCGCTAGGCTTATTCTAATCCAATTAGGGTTTTTAACCAATCTTGTGCATCCAATATGTGATTTTGTGTCATTGGTTGAACATTTAGGTCATTTTCGTCCTCCCTAGGCTTGTTTTAATCCAATTAAGGTTTTTAACCAATCTTATGCATCCAATATGTGATTTTGTGTCATTGGTTGCACATTTAGGGCATTTTCGTCCTCCCTAGGCTTATTCTAATCATATTAGGGTTTTTAACCAATCTTATGCATATAATAAGTGATTTTTTGTCCTTGGTAAACCAATAAGTTCATTTTCGTCCTCGCTAGACTTATTCTAATCCAATTAGGGTTTTTAACCAATCTTGTGTATCCAATATGTGACTTTGTGTCATTGGTTGAACATTTATGTCATTTTGGTCCTCCCTAGGCTTATTCTAATCCAATTACGATTTTTAACCAATCTTGTGCATCCAATATGTGATTTTGTGTCATTGGTTGCACATTTAGGTCATTTTCGTCCTCCCTAGGCTTATTCTAATCCAATTAGGGTTTTTAACCAATCTTGTGCATCCAATATGTGATTTTGTGTCATTGGTTGAACATTTAGGTCATTTTCGTCCTCCCCAAGCTTATTCTAATCCAATTAGGATTTTTATCCAATCTTGTGCTTCCAATATGTGATTTGGTGTCAATTTGTGTCATTGGTTGAACATTTAGGTCATTTTCGTCCTCCCTAGGCTTATTCTAATCCAATTAGGGTTTTTAACCAATCTTGTGCATCCAATATGTGATTTTGTGTCATTGGTTGCACATTTAGGTCATTTTCGTCCTCCCTAGGCTTATTCTAATCCAATTAGGGTTTTTAACCAATCTTGGGCATAAAATAAGTGATTTTTTGTCATTGGTAAAAAAATAAGTTCATTTTCGTTCTCGCTAGACTTATTCGAATCCAATTAGGGTTTTTAACCAATCTTGTGCATCCAATATGTGACTTTGTGTCATTGTTTGAACATTTAGGTCATTTAGGTCCTCCCTATACTTATTCTAATCCAATTAGGATTTTTAACCAATCTTGTGCATCCAATATGTGATTTTGTGTCATTGGTTGAAATTTTAGGTCATTTTCGTCCTCCTTAGGCTTATTCTAATCCAATTAGGGTTTTTAACCAATCTTGTCCATATAATAAGTGATTTTATGTCATTGGTAATCCAATTAGGTAGTTTTCATCCTCGCTAGGCTTATTCTAATCCAATTAGGGTTTTAACCAATCTTGTGCATCCAATATGTGATTTTGTGTCATTGGTTGCACATTTACGTCATTTTCGTCCTCCCTAGGCCTATTGTAATCCAATTAGGGTTTTTAACCAATCTTGAGCATCCAATATGTGATTTTTTGTCATTGGTTGCACATTTATGTCATTTTCGTCCTC